>CM055350.1:4020390-4070724 GCA_029228515.1 Populus alba x Populus x berolinensis | reverse complement strand
GGATTGATTGATGAGTTTAAGCATTGAAAGTTAAAGGACAAAGAGATGGCCAAACTTAGAAAAGAGATGTCGGTGCAGTCCAAACCGGAACATTGCTCGGTAATTGGATCATATCTGGAGCTCTAGATTTCGGATTTAGGTCCACTTTATATGGATGGAAAGGTAAGACAAAGGCCTACAACTTTCATGAGGAGCCCAAGATTTGAAAAGGTCGTTTTGAAGTCCAAATTGAAGGAACAACGAAGAAGTCCGAAGCTGTCCTGCAGCCCAAACACTATTTAGTGTTCAGCCCATATCTTGAGTTCTAGAAGTCCAAATGACCTCATTTTTTTTTTGTTGGAAAGCTGAGACAATTTCCTAGAACATTCTTGAGGATTCTGGGCAAATTATGATGTTAGCAATGACGTTTTGATCAGACAAGAAGATAAGGATTGTTATCTAGTCAAGATGTGGCCACCCACTCATCAATTAGTCAACAAATCAATAGTTCCAAATTTTGGCCTATAAAAGGAGGCACTTACCATGTATTGAGGCATCTTGGTTTCCAGATCAAGATCATGCTCTTGCTTTCTCTCTTTGTATTGCTTATGTCTTGCTTTCATTAATATCAAGTTTATGCACTTCATTTCCTTTCCTTTACTTAGTTAACTTCTTTCTCATTTATGTTCTTATCTTGTTTATTTATGTTTCTTTCTTTCATTATGTTTAGCTAAGTTAATTATGTCAAGGTGAAAAGGGTACACTAATGGTGTAAGAATAAGTATAATATAAACTTAACATGGACCTTAACGTTGGATACTAACATGTTTTATATTTGTTATCTTGTTCACTTTTAATACTTTGCTTGTTAAATGGTTAATCTAGATTTATGTTGTATAACACTTGGTACAACAAATACTTGGTACTTTCATAGCCCATACTGTATGGTATAACCGACACCTGAGCTATGAAAGGGACTTGATTTGTTGTTAACATAAGTTATAATCATGAATGCCTGCCAACATTTACAAGTATTAGCTTTATTCGAATAAGATAACTAATGTAATCATGTTAACAATTTATAATCTGATTGGAACCTCCTTTATGTGTGTTTCCAATTGAGTAATAAGAGTTTATATTATACTTGTTTGAAGTACCATTAGTGGATCCTCTAACCTTGACATTTGTTTTTATCATTGTTTAATCCTTACATTAATCTTTCATCTCAAAGTTCTCATTAATTTCTTCATCTTCTGCTTTTATTATTGTTATTATTGTTATTATTATATATTATTATTATTATTATTTACATTCTGTAATATATCCTCTTGATCTTTTCATAAACTTAGTATATAGGCTGGAAACCTGTGACCCGATCTTTTGGATCATTCTCAGGTATAACAACGCCACGTACTGAGTATTATTGTTGTTGTTGTTGTTGTTGTTGTCTTGTTATTTATAATTTATACAATTAACCTCTCTGTGGTTCGACCCCGGTCTTGCCGGGTTATTTATTACTTCGACACTCCTGCACTTGGGAAGAGACATCAAGCTTTTGGTCGTGTCAAGTTTTTGGCGCCGTTGCCGGGGAGGTAAATTCTTGTATAAATTATAATATTTAATTTATTTTCTCTTTTCACTTTTCATTTTATCTATTTTTGTTTCCTTTGTTTTGTTTTGTTTCTTTTTCTTTTATTTTCTTTTCTTGCTTTTATTCTCTTCTTACACGTGCATGAGAGTTTGGTCACGTACATTAAGTGGTAGACTTTGTAGGGTATCCTCATCATTTTCAGAAAATATGGCCGAAGAAGATAATCAATCACTTCATAATGAGAATAATGAGAATAACCGTATGAGAACACTTAGAGACCACATGAATCCCACAAGAACAAGTGCACCCTCATGCATAGTTTTCCCTCCTGATGCATCTCATTTTAATTTTAAGCCAGGCATTATTCAACTTTTACCATCTTTTCATGGTTTAGACTTAGAAAATCCATACTTGCATTTAAGGGAATTTGAGGAGGTCTGTAATACCTATAATGACTCAAATTGTAGCATGAACACCATTCGATTAAAGCTTTTTCCTTTTTCATTAAAAGATAAAGCTAAAACATGGCTACAAAATTTGAGACCAGGATCCATTCGTGCTTGGGATGATATGCAACAACAATTTTTAAAGAAGTTTTTTCCATCTCACAGAACAAACTCTTTCAAAAGACAAATCATCACTTTCACTCAAAAGCCAGGAGAAACATTTTACCAATGTTGGGATAGGTATCGAGATTTGCTTAATACTTGCCCACATCATGGTTTTGAAACATGGAGATTGGTTTCACATTTTTATGAGGGTTTTTAACACCTAGAGATAGGCATCTGGTATGAATTGATGTGCAATGGAACTTTTGAAGATAAAGACCCTAATAGAAGCAATGGAGTACATAGACTTGCTAGCCGAAAATGCTCAAAATTGGGACACCACAGGTACGTTATGAGGCTACAGGTAGAAAAAAAAATAAAAAAAAAAAAAAAAAAAAAAAATAAAAAAAAAAAAAAAAAAAAAAAAAAAAAAAAAAAAAATAAACGCAACCTCATACATCGAGTGGGGGTATGCACAACCTTAAGGGAAGATCATGACCTCCAAGCCAAGTTTGCATCTTTAGGCTAGGAAAGGTCGAGGCACTAGAATTAAAAAAAGAGTGGTCAATTAAATTCTGTTCAAGACTTTGTGTGTCAAATCTGGGCAACAAATGAGCATGCAACCAATGATTGTCCAACTTTGCCTTCTTTTCAAGGAATGCCTCCAGGAACAAGCCCATGCTTTTAAACAGTTTTCCAAAGACCCAACCAGAACCCATACTCACAAACATATAACGCCTGGTTTGAGAAATCACCCAAATTTTAGTTGGAAGAGTGATGAGCAACATTGCACACGTCCACACACTTCACTTCCACCGGTTTCAAGCACACCATAATTTCCAAATATTCCTCATGGATAGAGCACCTCCGTATGCGCCACCTCCTAGAAGAAATTTGGAGGAAACATTGCATGCATTCATTGAAAAGCAGGAGACAATCAACACTCATCGTGCTCAAAGCATGACCGATTTTAAAAGATGCTCTTGCAAAATTAACATCTGCTCTCAGTTTCCAAGAGATAAGGGAAGTTTCCCACTCAACCACAGCAAAAATTCCAAAGGGGCATTACAATGCAAATGCAAGTGGTTCTGGAAGCCAACACATGGATCTAGTCATAATCAGTCATCACTCTTCGTAGTGGTAAAGGTTTTTGAAAAACCCATTCTTTACCTTGTGAGAAAGATGATGAGTCTATCTCTGAGGGTAAGGAAGGGGTTGAAGCCTGAACATCGCAAAGAAAAGGCTGATGTCCCCTCCATCACTTCCATGTCCTCCTGCCATGATCAAACAAAGGAAAGTTAGCTCACAACTCTGAAATAGCTTTGGTAATTTTCTAACAGTGTAAAGGTCAATATACCTTTGTTGGATGCTATTAAACAGGTTCCTTCCTATGCATAAATTTTTGAAAGATCTGTGCACTGTGATTGAGAGAAAATTGAATGTGAAAAAGAAAGCATTTTTAGCCCGAACAAGTAAGTGTCCATTCTTCAGAACAATAATGCTTTGAAATATAAAGACCCTGGTTGTCCTACAATTTCTTGCTTTATTGGAGAACATAAAATTGAAAGAGTCTTACTTATTCATTGGAGCTAGGGTGAATTTACTTTCCATAGTCAGTTTTTCCAGAGTCTCAATCTCAGGTGAGATTAAATCCAACCTTAGTAACTCTTTTACTCGCCGATAGATCTGTAAAAGATGCCTAGAGGAATAATTGAAGATGTGTTGGTACAAGTTGATAAATTCTTTTATCCTGTGGATTTTATTGTCCTTGGACACGCAACCTGTTGAAGCATGTATTTCATTTCCTATTATTCTAGGACGTCCGTTTCTTGCAGACTTCTAATGCATTGATTAATTGTAGGAATGGACCTGATGAAGCTATCATTTGGAAACATTGACATTGGAGATGAATATGTTCAACATTTGCAAGCAACCTGGAGATGATAATGATTTACAAGAAGTAGATCTTAATTGAAGATTTAGTTCATGTTCAACTTGAAGCTACTTCGAGTAAAATTGAGTTGGATGAATTTGAAGATTTTGCAAATGATTTAGTCTCAAGAAGAAATCACAGATGAAAATAGGCACCGGAAAAATATTGATGCCGATCTTTTGTCAAGAGTGACAACAGATTTGAAATCTGACATCACACCAAGCGATGATTACATTCCTGAAGAATCCTTACGTTATCTCAGTTCAATGCCTTGGTTTGCTAAAAATATCAATTTTCTTGCAACAGGAGATGTGCCTAGCTCACTAGAGTACCGAAGACAAAGGGAAAGTTTTTGAACGAAAGTGAGAGAACTGTTACTTTAGATGACCCTTACTTAGTCAAAAATTGTCCTGATCAAATATTTCAAAAATGCATTCCCGACAATGAGGTAAGTAATGTCCATTAAACTTTGTCATTCTGAAGCATTTGGGAAGTCAATTCTCATCAAGAGAGACGACTGTACAAAAATCTTACAAAATGGATAATTCTATTGGCCCACCATGTTTAAGGACACACATGCATTCTGTCAAAACTTGTAAAATTTGTCAAAAGGATGTATACTGGTAAAAAAGTTTTGCGTTATAATTCTCCACTCCATTTATTTCCTGAAAAACTAAGATCAAGATGGAGCGGTCCATTTTATTTTGATACATGTGTATCCTTATGGGGGGGGGGGGGGGGCCCCCCTTGATATTGAGAATCCAAAGAATGACAATGTTTTGAAGGTAAATGAACAGCGTTGAAAAGCGTACTAATGATGAGTTTCCTAGTGAAAATGAATCCATTGGTTTGAATAATCTTATTGATAAAGGTGGAGTATTTTGTTTTTCTCTACATTTTGGTTTTTGTTTTGGGCTTTTGAGGGGTGTCTTTTGTTGTGCTAGTCTCTCACTCCGGGCAAATGGCGGATAACGGTACTCCGTGACTCTTAAGTCGGTTCTTTCAGTTTCCCCCAAATAACTGATATCTGTAATATATTTGTAGCAATTCCTTAGCTCTTTCTCCCGGCGTTGAATCTCTTCTCCAATTCTCTTGTGAAAATGGACACCACTCTTGAAAAGTTGAAAAGGTATTTTCCCGCTCTGCCTCAAAATGCGATTACAAAAATTTATCGTGCTAGGAGTGAAAGAATACGGTTGTTAATGAATCATGGAATTGCTGAAGATATTTGCTGGCTAATTGAAGCAAAGGTCCGATTATCAGGTGAGTCCTCCAATTCTTTCATTTCACACATGCCTGAAACAGGTAAAAGCACTTTTGCAAAGAAACATCGTGCAAAACGACTGAAAGTCTGTCACAGATGTGCCAGATGGACTTGTAATGCGACATGTCGTTCTTTAGGAATGGTATCTGTAAACCGTGAAGATAAGATACAATTCATTAAGGATGGCCTGAGTAAGGGGTCTTTAGATAATCTTTTGTTGACCCTTGAGACGCATCCTAGTGGAGATGTGCATCGTGTAATTCATGATTTATGGCCACAATTCCATAAAGAACATGATCGACTTAGTCTTGGGAATCTGACTAAAAAAGACCCTGTTTGCCAGTTTTTAAGAAAACTGGATGGGAAGCCTATCCCCGACCCATAGAGGGCGTTTAAGCCGTTCTTGGACGTAAAACCAAGGGAAGATGTGAGCCACAATCACAACTACCTGTACATACATGCTTTGTCAAAATAAAGTAAAAAGCTTAGATTAGATTTGAGCCTTCATCTGTGAAACCTTATGTCTTTTGGTTTTATTAATAGCATATTATTTTGTTTTGTTACTTCTTATGTTTGTTTAAGTGTATTTCAGGTTTGTCATTGTTCGCTGTTTCAGGTGATGTCTTTTATACTCTATCTTTCTACCTTCGAACATTGAGGACAATGTCACGTTTTGGTTGGGGGGAGAGGGTAGTAGTTTAAAAAAAAAAAAAAACTAACTTGCTAACTGTTTTTGCTATTATTAAAACCATTTGACAAAATTGTTATTAGGATGGCAGAGTATGGAATCAATTTTATTGACTCTAGAGACGCATCTTAGTAAGTTTCATTACCAAGGTCTATCATAATACTTCTTGAAATATTCAGGTTTACAAACTCTCACATTGTTATCACTTGATTCTGCTCCTATACTCATTTAACAAGTATTATTAAACCTTCATTTTCACACACACACTTTAACATATGATTGTGGGTTGCACATTGGATTATTACATTAATTATGTTCTTTTGTTGAAGGTAACAACTAAGGGAAAAGGATAGTATATAATTTGCAAAGAAAAAAAAAAGAGAAAAAAAAAAAGAAGAAGATAGTATTGATGATAATAAAACGTGGATACGTTTGGTTTCGTAGCCTCCCTAACCTAAGCAATTAAGCCCGAAGGGGTGTTTTAACACCTAATACCCTAAAGTCAACTGACTTGGGAGCTATTGGCCCAAAGCTTGTTACATGGGTTAAGGAGAAAAGCTTAAGGGAATCAAACATTGCACTATCTACGTATCAGTATCTGCAACCCGAGTTGTTAAGCTCGTAGGGGTGTCTCAACACCTAATGCCCTAAGACCAACTGGTCTGGGAGTCATTAGCCTAAAACTCGTTACATGGGTTAAAGATACATTGTGTTTTAAGTTGTATGTGTATATAAATAAAAAGAAAAAAAAAAAAAAGAGAAAAAAAAAAAAAAAAAGAAGAAAAAATCCCAACCCAAGGAAGTTCACCTTAAACATTTGAACATAATATTGTTTTCTTCCAACAAAAGCCCCATCATCTATGTTTTCATTGAGCACACAAAAAGAAGGTTTATTAATATCTTGTTTACGAAGTATGAAGCAGGAATATAAATTTAATGAAGAGTTTGTTTATCTGGATAGATTAATGGAAGTTGAATGATGAATGCCTTGCTTTGTGGAACTTGCAAATTGTTTCTCTATTTTAACGCTTTAGATTACTAGGGACTAGTAATAAGCTGGTTGGGGGGTGTGATTAATACTTAAAAGTGCATGTTTATCAAGGTTTTATATCATCATTTTGCACTTGAAGTATCAATAACTCCTTAACTAAAGCATGTTTTATAGTAACAAGTTTGATATTATAAGATACCTTAATTTATGGTAAATGCTCATTTTAAATGCAGGACTATCACATAAATAAAAGGATTGATTGATGAGTTTAAGCATTGAAAGTTAAAGGACAAAGAGATGGCCAAACTTAGAAAAGAGATGTCGGTGCAGTCCAAACCGGAACATTGCTCGGTAATTGGATCATATCTGGAGCTCTAGATTTCGGATTTAGGTCCACTTTATATGGATGGAAAGGTAAGACAAAGGCCTACAACTTTCATGAGGAGCCCAAGATTTGAAAAGGTCGTTTTGAAGTCCAAATTTAAGGAACAACGAAGAAGTCCGAAGCTGTCCTGCAGCCCAAACACTATTTAGTGTTCAGCCCATATCTTGAGTTCTAGAAGTCCAAATGACCTCATTTTTTTTTTGTTGGAAAGCTGAGACAATTTCCTAGAACATTCTTGAGGATTCTGGGAAAATTATGATGTTAGCAATGACGTTTTGATCAGACAAGAAGATAAGGATTGTTATCTAGTCAAGATGTGGCCACCCACTCATCAATTAGTCAACAAATCAATAGTTCCAAATTTTGGCCTATAAAAGGAGGCACTTACCATGTATTGAGGCATCTTGGTTTCCAGATCAAGATCATGCTCTTGCTTTCTCTCTTTGTATTGCTTATGTCTTGCTTTCATTAATATCAAGTTTATGCACTTCATTTCCTTTCCTTTACTTAGATAACTTCTTTCTCATTTATGTTCTTATCTTGTTTATTTATGTTTATTTCTTTCATTATGTTTAGCTAAGTTAATTATGTCAAGGTGAAAAGGGCACACTAATGGTGTAAGAATAAGTATAATATAAACTTAACATGGACCTTAACGATGGATACTAACATGTTTTATATTTGTTATCTTGTTCACTTTTAATACTTTGCTTGTTAAATGGTTAATCTAGATTTATGTTGTATAACACTTGGTACAACAAATACTTGGTACTTTCATAGCCCATACTGTATGGTATAACCGACACCTGAGCTATGAAAGGGACTTGATTTGTTGTTAACATAAGTTATAATCATGAATGCCTGCCAACATTTACAAGTATTAGCTTTATTCGAATAAGATAACTAATGTAATCATGTTAACAATTTATAATCTGATTGGAACCTCCTTTATGTGTGGTTTCCAATTGAGTAATAAGAGTTTATATTATACTTGTTTGAAGTACCATTAGTGGATCCTCTAACCTTGACATTTGTTTTTATCATTGTTTAATCCTTACATTAATCTTTCATCTCAAAGTTCTCATTAATTTCTTCATCTTCTGCTTTTATTATTGTTATTATTGTTATTATTGTTATTATTATTATTATTATTATTTACATTCTGTAATATATCCTCTTGATCTTTTCATAAACTTAGTATATAGGCTGGAAACCTGTGACCCGATCTTTTGGATCATTCTCAGGTATAACAACGCCACGTACTGAGTATTATTGTTGTTGTTGTTGTTGTTGTTGTCTTGTTATTTATAATTTATACAATTAACCTCTCTGTGGTTCGACCCCGGTCTTGCCGGGTTATTTATTACTTCGACACTCCTGCACTTGGGAAGAGACATCAAGCTTTTGGTCGTGTCAATCCCTCTTGAGCATGTATGCTTCTGCGACTTGTTCTACATCACACTTCCTTCCGCAAACAGCGAAACGCTTTGACTCGGTGAGTTTTGCGGCATTCCGACTTCGATGCCCCGGTTGCCGAAATTCAGTTGCCTTTGAATTTCGGGTGATCCCTCTTGAGCATGTATGCTTCTGCTACTTGTTCTACATCACACTTTCTTCCCCAAACGGCGAAACGCTTTGACTCGGTGAGTTTCGCGGCATTCCGACTTCGATGCCCCGGTTGCCGAAATTCAGTTGCCTTTGAATTTCGGGTGATCCCTCTTGAGCATGTATGCTTCTGCTACTTGTTCTACATCACACTTCCTTCCGCAAACAGCGAAACGCTTTGACTCGGTGAGTTTCGCGGCATTCCGACTTCGATGCCCCGGTTGCTGAAATTCAGTTGCCTTTGAATTTCGGGTGATCCCTCTTGAGCATGTATGCTTCTGCTACTTGTTCTACATCACACTTCCTTCCGCAAACAGCGAAACGCTTTGACTCGGTGAGTTTCGCGGCATTCCGACTTCGATGCCCCGGTTGCCGAAATTCAGTTGCCTTTGAATTTCGGGTGATCCCTCTTGAGCATGTATGCTTCTGCTACTTGTTCTACATCACACTTCCTTCCGCAAACAGCGAAACGCTTTGACTCGGTGAGTTTCGCGGCATTCCGACTTCGATGCCCCGGTTGCCGAAATTCAGTTGCCTTTGAATTTCGGGTGATCCCTCTTGAGCATGTATGCTTCTGCTACTTGTTCTACATCACACTTCCTTCCGCAAACAGCGAAACGCTTTGACTCGGTGAGTTTCGCGGCATTCCGACTTCGATGCCCCGGTTGCCGAAATTCAGTTGCCTTTGAATTTCGGGTGATCCCTCTTGAGCATGTATGCTTCTGCTACTTGTTCTACATCACACTTCCTTCCGCAAACAGCGAAACGCTTTGACTCGGTGAGTTTCGCGGCATTCCGACTTCGATGCCCCGGTTGCCGAAATTCAGTTGCCTTTGAATTTCGGGTGATCCCTCTTGAGCATGTATGCTTCTGCTACTTGTTCTACATCAGACTTTCTTCCGCAAACGGCGAAACGCTTTGACTCGGTGAGTTTCGCGGCATTCCGACTTCGATGCCCCGTTGCCGAAATTCAGTTGCCTTTGAATTTCGGGTGATCCCTCTTGAGCATGTATGCTTCTGCTACTTGTTCTACATCACACTTCCTTCCGCAAACGGCGAAACGCTTTGACTCGGTGAGTTTCGCGGCATTCCGACTTCGATGCCCCGGTTGCCGAAATTCAGTTGCCTTTGAATTTCGGGTGATCCCTCTTGAGCATGTATGCTTCTGCTACTTGTTCTACATCACACTTCCTTCCGCAAACAGCGAAACGCTTTGACTCGGTGAGTTTCGCGGCATTCCGACTTCGATGCCCCGGTTGCCGAAATTCAGTTGCCTTTGAATTTCGGGTGATCCCTCTTGAGCATGTATGCTTCTGCTACTTGTTCTACATCAGACTTCCTTCCGCAAACGGCGAAACGCTTTGACTCGGTGAGTTTCGCGGCATTCCGACTTCGATGCCCCGGTTGCCGAAATTCAGTTGCCTTTGAATTTCGGGTGATCCCTCTTGAGCATGTATGCTTCTGCTACTTGTTCTACATCACACTTCCTTCCGCAAACGGCGAAACGCTTTGACTCGGTGAGTTTCGCGGCATTCCGACTTCGATGGCCCGGTTGCCGAAATTCAGTTGCCTTTGAATTTCGGGTGATCCCTCTTGAGCATGTATGCTTCTGCTACTTGTTCTACATCACACTTCCTTCCGCAAACAACGAAACGCTTTGACTCGGTGAGTTTAGTGGCATTCCGACTTCGATGCCCCGGTTGCCGAAATTCAGTTGCCTTTGAATTTCGGGTGATCCCTCTTGAGCATGTATGCTTCTGCTACTTGTTCTACATCACACTTCCTTCCGCAAACAGCGAAACGCTTTGACTCGGTGAGTTTCGCGGCATTCCGAATTCGATGCCCCGGTTGCCGAAATTCAGTTGCCTTTGAATTTCGGGTGATCCCTCTTGAGCATGTATGCTTCTGCTACTTGTTCTACATCAGACATACTTACGCAAACGGGCAAACGCTTTGACTGGGTGAGTTTCGCGGTATTCCGACTTCGATGCCCCGGTTGCCGAAATTCAGTTGCCTTTGAATTTCGGGTGATCCCTCTTGAGCATGTATGCTTCTGCTACTTGTTCTACATCACACTTCCTTCCGCAAACGCTTTGACTGGGTGAGTTTCGCGGCATTCCGACTTCGATGCCCCGGTTGCCGAAATTCAGTTGCCTTTGAATTTCGGGTGATCCCTCTTGAGCATGTATGCTTCTGCTACTTGTTCTACATCACACTTCCTTCCGCAAACGGCGAAACGCTTTGACTCGGTGAGTTTCGCGGCATTCCGACTTCGATGCCCCGGTTGCCGAAATTCAGTTGCCTTTGAATTTCGGGTGATCCCTCTTGAGCATGTATGCTTCTGCTACTTGTTCTACATCACACTTCCTTCCGCAAACAGCGAAACGCTTTGACTCGGTGAGTTTCGCGGCATTCCGACTTCGATGCCCCGGTTGCCGAAATTCAGTTGCCTTTGAATTTCGGGTGATCCCTCTTGAGCATGTATGCTTCTGCTACTTGTTCTACATCACACTTTCTTCCGCAAACGGCGAAACGCTTTGACTCGGTGAGTTTCGCGGCATTCCGACTTCGATGCCCCGGTTGCCGAAATTCAGTTGCCTTTGAATTTCGGGTGATCCCTCTTGAGCATGTATGCTTCTGCTACTTGTTCTACATCACACTTCCTTCCGCAAACAGCGAAACGCTTTGACTCGGTGAGTTTCGCGGCATTCCGACTTCGATGCCCCGGTTGCCGAAATTCAGTTGCCTTTGAATTTCGGGTGATCCCTCTTGAGCATGTATGCTTCTGCTACTTGTTCTACATCACACTTCCTTCCGCAAACAGCGAAACGCTTTGACTCGGTGAGTTTCGCGGCATTCCGACTTCGATGCCCCGGTTGCCGAAATTCAGTTGCCTTTGAATTTCGGGTGATCCCTCTTGAGCATGTATGCTTCTGCTACTTGTTCTACATCACACTTCCTTCCGCAAACGGCGAAACGCTTTGACTCGGTGAGTTTCGCGGCATTCCGACTTCGATGCCCCGGTTGCCGAAATTCAGTTGCCTTTGAATTTCGGGTGATCCCTCTTGAGCATGTATGCTTCTGCTACTTGTTCTACATCACACTTCCTTCCGCAAACAGCGAAACGCTTTGACTCGGTGAGTTTCGCGGCATTCCGACTTCGATGCCCCGGTTGCCGAAATTCAGTTGCCTTTGAATTTCGGGTGATCCCTCTTGAGCATGTATGCTTCTGCTACTTGTTCTACATCAGACTTTCTTCCGCAAACGGCGAAACGCTTTGACTCGGTGAGTTTCGCGGCATTCCGACTTCGATGCCCCGGTTGCCGAAATTCAGTTGCCTTTGAATTTCGGGTGATCCCTCTTGAGCATGTATGCTTCTGCTACTTGTTCTACATCACACTTCCTTCCGCAAACGGCGAAACGCTTTGACTCGGTGAGTTTCGCGGCATTCCGACTTCGATGCCCCGGTTGCCGAAATTCAGTTGCCTTTGAATTTCGGGTGATCCCTCTTGAGCATGTATGCTTCTGCTACTTGTTCTACATCACACTTCCTTCCGCAAACAGCGAAACGCTTTGACTCGGTGAGTTTCGCGGCATTCCGACTTCGATGCCCCGGTTGCCGAAATTCAGTTGCCTTTGAATTTCGGGTGATCCCTCTTGAGCATGTATGCTTCTGCTACTTGTTCTACATCAGACTTCCTTCCGCAAACGGCGAAACGCTTTGACTCGGTGAGTTTCGCGGCATTCCGACTTCGATGCCCCGGTTGCCGAAATTCAGTTGCCTTTGAATTTCGGGTGATCCCTCTTGAGCATGTATGCTTCTGCTACTTGTTCTACATCACACTTCCTTCCGCAAACAGCGAAACGCTTTGACTCGGTGAGTTTCGCGGCATTCCGACTTCGATGCCCGGTTGCCGAAATTCAGTTGCCTTTGAATTTCGGGTGATCCCTCTTGAGCATGTATGCTTCTGCTACTTGTTCTACATCACACTTCCTTCCGCAAACGGCGAAACGCTTTGACTCGGTGAGTTTCGCGGCATTCCGACTTCGATGCCCCGGTTGCCGAAATTCAGTTGCCTTTGAATTTCGGGTGATCCCTCTTGAGCATGTATGCTTCTGCTACTTGTTCTACATCAGACTTTCTTCCGCAAACGGCGAAACGCTTTGACTCGGTGAGTTTCGCGGCATTCCGACTTCGATGCCCCGGTTGCCGAAATTCAGTTGCCTTTGAATTTCGGGTGATCCCTCTTGAGCATGTATGCTTCTGCTACTTGTTCTACATCACACTTCTTCCGCAAACAGCGAAACGCTTTGACTCGGTGAGTTTCGCGGCATTCCGACTTCGATGCCCCGGTTGCCGAAATTCAGTTGCCTTTGAATTTCGGGTGATCCCTCTTGAGCATGTATGCTTCTGCTACTTGTTCTACATCACACTTCCTTCCGCAAACGGCGAAACGCTTTGACTCGGTGAGTTTCGCGGCATTCCGACTTCGATGCCCCGGTTGCCGAAATTCAGTTGCCTTTGAATTTCGGGTGATCCCTCTTGAGCATGTATGCTTCTGCTACTTGTTCTACATCAGACTTCCTTCCGCAAACGGCGAAACGCTTTGACTCGGTGAGTTTCGCGGCATTCCGACTTCGATGCCCCGGTTGCCGAAATTCAGTTGCCTTTGAATTTCGGGTGATCCCTCTTGAGCATGTATGCTTCTGCTACTTGTTCTACATCACACTTCCTTCCGCAAACGGGAAACGCTTTGACTCGGTGAGTTTCGCGGCATTCCGACTTCGATGCCCCGGTTGCCGAAATTCAGTTGCCTTTGAATTTCGGGTGATCCCTCTTGAGCATGTATGCTTCTGCTACTTGTTCTACATCAGACTTTCTTCCGCAAACGGCGAAACGCTTTGACTCGGTGAGTTTCGCGGCATTCCGACTTCGATGCCCCGGTTGCCGAAATTCAGTTGCCTTTGAATTTCGGGTGATCCCTCTTGAGCATGTATGCTTCTGCTACTTGTTCTACATCACACTTCCTTCCGCAAACGGCGAAACGCTTTGACTCGGTGAGTTTCGCGGCATTCCGACTTCGATGCCCCGTTGCCGAAATTCAGTTGCCTTTGAATTTCGGGTGATCCCTCTTGAGCATGTATGCTTCTGCTACTTGTTCTACATCAGACTTTCTTCCGCAAACGGCGAAACGCTTTGACTCGGTGAGTTTCGCGGCATTCCGACTTCGATGCCCCGGTTGCCGAAATTCAGTTGCCTTTGAATTTCGGGTGATCCCTCTTGAGCATGTATGCTTCTGCTACTTGTTCTACATCAGACTTCCTTCCGCAAACGGCGAAACGCTTTGACTCGGTGAGTTTCGCGGCATTCCGACTTCGATGCCCCGGTTGCCGAAATTCAGTTGCCTTTGAATTTCGGGTGATCCCTCTTGAGCATGTATGCTTCTGCTACTTGTTCTACATCACACTTCCTTCCGCAAACGGCGAAACGCTTTGACTCGGTGAGTTTCGCGGCATTCCGACTTCGATGCCCCGGTTGCCGAAATTCAGTTGCCTTTGAATTTCGGGTGATCCCTCTTGAGCATGTATGCTTCTGCTACTTGTTCTACATCACACTTCCTTCCGCAAACGGCGAAACGCTTTGACTCGGTGAGTTTCGCGGCATTCCGACTTCGATGCCCCGGTTGCCGAAATTCAGTTGCCTTTGAATTTCGGGTGATCCCTCTTGAGCATGTATGCTTCTGCTACTTGTTCTACATCAGACTTCTTCCGCAAACGGCGAAACGCTTTGACTCGGTGAGTTTCGCGGCATTCCGACTTCGATGCCCCGGTTGCCGAAATTCAGTTGCCTTTGAATTTCGGGTGATCCCTCTTGAGCATGTATGCTTCTGCTACTTGTTCTACATCACACTTCCTTCCGCAAACGGGAAACGCTTTGACTCGGTGAGTTTCGCGGCATTCCGACTTCGATGCCCCGGTTGCCGAAATTCAGTTGCCTTTGAATTTCGGGTGATCCCTCTTGAGCATGTATGCTTCTGCTACTTGTTCTACATCACACTTCCTTCCGCAAACGGCGAAACGCTTTGACTCGGTGAGTTTCGCGGCATTCCGACTTCGATGCCCCGTTGCCGAAATTCAGTTGCCTTTGAATTTCGGGTGATCCCTCTTGAGCATGTATGCTTCTGCTACTTGTTCTACATCACACTTCCTTCCGCAAACGGCGAAACGCTTTGACTCGGTGAGTTTCGCGGCATTCCGACTTCGATGCCCCGGTTGCCGAAATTCAGTTGCCTTTGAATTTCGGGTGATCCCTCTTGAGCATGTATGCTTCTGCTACTTGTTCTACATCACACTTCCTTCCGCAAACGGCGAAACGCTTTGACTCGGTGAGTTTCGCGGCATTCCGACTTCGATGCCCCGGTTGCCGAAATTCAGTTGCCTTTGAATTTCGGGTGATCCCTCTTGAGCATGTATGCTTCTGCTACTTGTTCTACATCAGACTTTCTTCCGCAAACGGCGAAACGCTTTGACTCGGTGAGTTTCGCGGCATTCCGACTTCGATGCCCCGGTTGCCGAAATTCAGTTGCCTTTGAATTTCGGGTGATCCCTCTTGAGCATGTATGCTTCTGCTACTTGTTCTACATCAGACTTCTTCCGCAAACGGCGAAACGCTTTGACTCGGTGAGTTTCGCGGCATTCCGACTTCGATGCCCCGGTTGCCGAAATTCAGTTGCCTTTGAATTTCGGGTGATCCCTCTTGAGCATGTATGCTTCTGCTACTTGTTCTACATCACACTTCTTCCGCAAACAGCGAAACGCTTTGACTCGGTGAGTTTCGCGGCATTCCGACTTCGATGCCCCGGTTGCCGAAATTCAGTTGCCTTTGAATTTCGGGTGATCCCTCTTGAGCATGTATGCTTCTGCTACTTGTTCTACATCACACTTCCTTCCGCAAACGGCGAAACGCTTTGACTCGGTGAGTTTCGCGGCATTCCGACTTCGATGCCCCGGTTGCCGAAATTCAGTTGCCTTTGAATTTCGGGTGATCCCTCTTGAGCATGTATGCTTCTGCTACTTGTTCTACATCAGACTTTCTTCCGCAAACGGCGAAACGCTTTGACTCGGTGAGTTTCGCGGCATTCCGACTTCGATGCCCCGGTTGCCGAAATTCAGTTGCCTTTGAATTTCGGGTGATCCCTCTTGAGCATGTATGCTTCTGCTACTTGTTCTACATCACACTTCCTTCCGCAAACAGCGAAACGCTTTGACTCGGTGAGTTTCGCGGCATTCCGACTTCGATGCCCCGGTTGCCGAAATTCAGTTGCCTTTGAATTTCGGGTGATCCCTCTTGAGCATGTATGCTTCTGCTACTTGTTCTACATCACACTTCCTTCCGCAAACGGCGAAACGCTTTGACTCGGTGAGTTTCGCGGCATTCCGACTTCGATGCCCCGGTTGCCGAAATTCAGTTGCCTTTGAATTTCGGGTGATCCCTCTTGAGCATGTATGCTTCTGCTACTTGTTCTACATCAGACTTTCTTCCGCAAACGGCGAAACGCTTTGACTCGGTGAGTTTCGCGGCATTCCGACTTCGATGCCCCGGTTGCCGAAATTCAGTTGCCTTTGAATTTCGGGTGATCCCTCTTGAGCATGTATGCTTCTGCTACTTGTTCTACATCAGACTTCTTCCGCAAACGGCGAAACGCTTTGACTCGGTGAGTTTCGCGGCATTCCGACTTCGATGCCCCGGTTGCCGAAATTCAGTTGCCTTTGAATTTCGGGTGATCCCTCTTGAGCATGTATGCTTCTGCTACTTGTTCTACATCACACTTCCTTCCGCAAACAGCGAAACGCTTTGACTCGGTGAGTTTCGCGGCATTCCGACTTCGATGCCCCGGTTGCCGAAATTCAGTTGCCTTTGAATTTCGGGTGATCCCTCTTGAGCATGTATGCTTCTGCTACTTGTTCTACATCACACTTCCTTCCGCAAATGGCGAAACGCTTTGACTCGGTGAGTTTCGCGGCATTCCGACTTCGATGCCCCGGTTGCCGAAATTCAGTTGCCTTTGAATTTCGGGTGATCCCTCTTGAGCATGTATGCTTCTGCTACTTGTTCTACATCACACTTCCTTCCGCAAACGGCGAAACGCTTTGACTCGGTGAGTTTCGCGGCATTCCGACTTCGATGCCCCGGTTGCCGAAATTCAGTTGCCTTTGAATTTCGGGTGATCCCTCTTGAGCATGTATGCTTCTGCTACTTGTTCTACATCACACTTCCTTCCGCAAACGGCGAAACGCTTTGACTCGGTGAGTTTCGCGGCATTCCGACTTCGATGCCCCGGTTGCCGAAATTCAGTTGCCTTTGAATTTCGGGTGATCCCTCTTGAGCATGTATGCTTCTGCTACTTGTTCTACATCACACTTCCTTCCGCAAACAGCGAAACGCTTTGACTCGGTGAGTTTCGCGGCATTCCGACTTCGATGCCCGGTTGCCGAAATTCAGTTGCCTTTGAATTTCGGGTGATCCCTCTTGAGCATGTATGCTTCTGCTACTTGTTCTACATCACACTTCCTTCCGCAAACGGCGAAACGCTTTGACTCGGTGAGTTTCGCGGCATTCCGACTTCGATGCCCCGGTTGCCGAAATTCAGTTGCCTTTGAATTTCGGGTGATCCCTCTTGAGCATGTATGCTTCTGCTACTTGTTCTACATCACACTTCCTTCCGCAAAGGGCGAAACGCTTTGACTCGGTGAGTTTCGCGGCATTCCGACTTCGATGCCCCGGTTGCCGAAATTCAGTTGCCTTTGAATTTCGGGTGATCCCTCTTGAGCATGTATGCTTCTGCTACTTGTTCTACATCACACTTCCTTCCGCAAACAGCGAAACGCTTTGACTCGGTGAGTTTCGCGGCATTCCGACTTCGATGCCCCGGTTGCCGAAATTCAGTTGCCTTTGAATTTCGGGTGATCCCTCTTGAGCATGTATGCTTCTGCTACTTGTTCTACATCACACTTCCTTCCGCAAACAGGGAAACGCTTTGACTCGGTGAGTTTCGCGGCATTCCGACTTCGATGCCCCGGTTGCCGAAATTCAGTTGCCTTTGAATTTCGGGTGATCCCTCTTGAGCATGTATGATTCTGCTACTTGTTCTACATTACACTTCTTCCACTAAAGTCGAAACGCTTTGACTCGGTGAGTTTTGCGGCATTCCGACTTCGATGCCCCGGTTGCCGAAATTCAGTTGCCTTTGAATTTCGGGTGATCCCTCTTGAGCATGTATGCTTCTGCTACTTGTTCTACATCAGACTTTCTTCCGCAAACGGCGAAACGCTTTGACTCGGTGAGTTTCGCGGCATTCCGACTTCGATGCCCCGGTTGCCGAAATTCAGTTGCCTTTGAATTTCGGGTGATCCCTCTTGAGCATGTATGCTTCTGCTACTTGTTCTACATCACACTTCCTTCCGCAAACGGCGAAACGCTTTGACTCGGTGAGTTTCGCGGCATTCCGACTTCGATGCCCCGGTTGCCGAAATTCAGTTGCCTTTGAATTTCGGGTGATCCCTCTTGAGCATGTATGCTTCTGCTACTTGTTCTACATCAGACTTCTTCCGCAAACGGCGAAACGCTTTGACTCGGTGAGTTTCGCGGCATTCCGACTTCGATGCCCCGGTTGCCGAAATTCAGTTGCCTTTGAATTTCGGGTGATCCCTCTTGAGCATGTATGCTTCTGCTACTTGTTCTACATCACACTTCCTTCCGCAAACGGCGAAACGCTTTGACTCGGTGAGTTTCGCGGCATTCCGACTTCGATGCCCCGGTTGCCGAAATTCAGTTGCCTTTGAATTTCGGGTGATCCCTCTTGAGCATGTATGCTTATGCTACTTGTTCTACATCACACTTCCTTCCGCAAACGGCGAAACGCTTTGACTCGGTGAGTTTCGCGGCATTCCGACTTCGATGCCCCGTTGCCGAAATTCAGTTGCCTTTGAATTTCGGGTGATCCCTCTTGAGCATGTATGCTTCTGCTACTTGTTCTACATCAGACTTTCTTCCGCAAACGGAGAAACGCTTTGACTCGGTGAGTTTCGCGGCATTCCGACTTCGATGCCCCGGTTGCCGAAATTCAGTTGCCTTTGAATTTCGGGTGATCCCTCTTGAGCATGTATGCTTCTGCTACTTGTTCTACATCAGACTTTCTTCCACAAACGGCGAAACGCTTTGACTCGGTGAGTTTCGCGGCATTCCGACTTCGATGCCCCGGTTGCCGAAATTCAGTTGCCTTTGAATTTCGGGTGATCCCTCTAGAGCATGTATGCTTCTGCTACTTGTTCTACATCACACTTCTTTCCGCAAACAGCGAAACGCTTTGACTCGGTGAGTTTCGCGGCATTCCGCCTTCGATGCTCCCGTTGTCGAAATTCAGTTGCCTTTGAATTTCGGGTGATCCCTCTTGAGCATGTATGCTTCTGCTACTTGTTCTACATCACACTTCTTTCCGCAACCAGCGAAACGCTTTGACTCGGTGAGTTTCGCGGCATTCTGACTTCGACGCCCCGGTTGCCGAAATTCAGTTGCCTTTGAATTTCGGGTGATCCCTCTTGAGCATGTATGCTTCTGCTACTAGTTCTGCATCAGACTTTCTTCCACAAACGGCGAAACGCTTTGACTCGGTGAGTTTCGCGGCATTCCGACTTCGATGCCCCGGTTGCAGAAATTCAGTTGCCTTTGAATTTCGGGTGATCCCTCTTGAGCATGTATGCTTCTGCTACTTGTTCTACATCACACTTTCTTCCGCAAATGGCGAAACGCTTTGACTCGGTGAGTTTCGCGGCATTCCGACTTCGATGCCCCGGTTGCCGAAATTCAGTTGCCTTTGAATTTCGGGTGATCCCTCTTGAGCATGTATGCTTCTGCTACTTGTTCTACATTAGACTTCGTTCCCCAAACGGCGAAACGCTTTGACTCGCTGAGTTTCGCGGCATTCCGACTTCGATGCCCCGGTTGCCGAAATTCAGTTGCCTTTGAATTTCGGGTGATCCCTCTTGAGCATGTATGCTTCTGCTACTTGTTCTACATCAGACATTCTTCCGCAAACGGCGAAACGCTTTGACTCGGTGAGTTTCGCGGCATTCCGACTTTGATGCCCCGGTTGCCGAAATTCAGTTGCCTTTGAATTTCGGGTGATCCCTCTTGAGCATGTATGCTTCTGCTACTTGTTCTACATCACACTTCCTTCCGCAAACGGGGAAACGCTTTGACTCGGTGAGTTTCGCGGCATTCCGACTTCGATGCCCCGGTTGCCGAAATTCAGTTGCCTTTGAATTTCGGGTGATCCCTCTTGAGCATGTATGCTTCTGCTACTTGTTCTACATCAGACTTTCTTCCGCAAACGGCGAAACACTTTGACCCGGTGAGTTTCGCGGCATTCCGACTTCGATGCCCCGGTTGCCGAAATTCAGTTGCCTTTGAATTTCGGGTGATCCCTCTTGAGCATGTATGCTTCTGCTACTTGTTCTACATCACACTTCCTTCCGCAAACGGCGAAACGCTTTGACTCGGTGAGTTTCGCGGCATTCCGACTTCGATGCCCCGGTTGCCGAAATTCAGTTGCCTTTGAATTTCGGGTGATCCCTCTTGAGCATGTATGCTTCTGCTACTTGTTCTACATCACACTTCCTTCCGCAAACGGCGAAACGCTTTGACTCGGTGAGTTTCGCGGCATTCCGACTTCGATGCCCCGGTTGCCGAAATTCAGTTGCCTTTGAATTTCGGGTGATCCCTCTTGAGCATGTATGCTTCTGCTACTTGTTCTACATCACACTTCCTTCCGCAAAGGGCGAAACGCTTTGACTCGGTGAGTTTCGCGGCATTCCGACTTCGATGCCCCGGTTGCCGAAATTCAGTTGCCTTTGAATTTCGGGTGATCCCTCTTGAGCATGTATGCTTCTGCTACTTGTTCTACATCACACTTCCTTCCGCAAACGGCGAAACGCTTTGACTCGGTGAGTTTCGCGGCATTCCGACTTCGATGCCCCGGTTGCCGAAATTCAGTTGCCTTTGAATTTCGGGTGATCCCTCTTGAGCATGTATGCTTCTGCTACTTGTTCTACATCACACTTCCTTCCGCAAACGGCGAAACGCTTTGACTCGGTGAGTTTCGCGGCATTCCGACTTCGATGCCCCGGTTGCCGAAATTCAGTTGCCTTTGAATTTCGGGTGATCCCTCTTGAGCATGTATGCTTCTGCTACTTGTTCTACATCACACTTCCTTCCGCAAAGGGAAACGCTTTGACTCGGTGAGTTTCGCGGCATTCCGACTTCGATGCCCCGGTTGCCGAAATTCAGTTGCCTTTGAATTTCGGGTGATCCCTCTTGAGCATGTATGCTTCTGCTACTTGTTCTACATCACACTTCCTTCCGCAAAGGCGAAACGCTTTGACTCGGTGAGTTTCGCGGCATTCCGACTTCGATGCCCCGGTTGCCGAAATTCAGTTGCCTTTGAATTTCGGGTGATCCCTCTTGAGCATGTATGCTTCTGCTACTTGTTCTACATCACACTTCCTTCCGCAAACGGCGAAACGCTTTGACTCGGTGAGTTTCGCGGCATTCCGACTTCGATGCCCCGGTTGCCGAAATTCAGTTGCCTTTGAATTTCGGGTGATCCCTCTTGAGCATGTATGCTTCTGCTACTTGTTCTACATCACACTTCCTTCCGCAAACGGCGAAACGCTTTGACTCGGTGAGTTTCGCGGCATTCCGACTTCGATGCCCCGGTTGCCGAAATTCAGTTGCCTTTGAATTTCGGGTGATCCCTCTTGAGCATGTATGCTTCTGCTACTTGTTCTACATCAGACTTTCTTCCGCAAACGGCGAAACGCTTTGACTCGGTGAGTTTCGCGGCATTCCGACTTCGAGGCCCCGGTTGCCGAAATTCAGTTGCCTTTGAATTTCGGGTGATCGCTCTTGAGCATGTATGCTTCTGCTACTTGTTCTACAGCACACTTCCTTCCGCAAACAGCGAAACGCTTTGACTCGGTGAGTTTCGCGGCATTCCGACTTCGATGCCCTGGTTGCCGAAATTCAGTTGCCTTTGAATTTCGGGTGATCGCTCTTGAGCATGTATGCTTCTGCTACTTGTTCTACATCAGTCATTCTTCCGCAAACGGCGAAACGCTTTGACTCGGTGAGTTTCGCGGCATTCCGACTTCGATGCCCCGGTTGCCGAAATTCAGTTGCCTTTGAATTTCGGGTGATCCCTCTTGAGCATGTATGCTTCTGCTACTTGTTCTACATCACACTTCCTTCCGCAAACAGGGAAACGCTTTGACTCGGTGAGTTTCGCGGCATTCCGACTTCGATGCCCCGGTTGCCGAAATTCAGTTGCCTTTGAATTTCGGGTGATCCCTCTTGAGCATGTATGCTTCTGCTACTTGTTCTACATCACACTTCCTTCCGCAAACAGGGAAACGCTTTGACTCGGTGAGTTTCGCGGCAATCCGTCTTCGATGCCCCGGTTGCCGAAATTCAGTTGCCTTTGATTTTTGGGTGATCCCTCTTTAGCATGTATGCTTCTGCTACTTGTTCTACATCACACTTCCTTTCGCAAACGGCGAAGCACTTTGACTCGGTGAGTTTCGCGGCATTCCGCCTTCGATGCCGCAGTTGCCGAAATTCAGTTGCCTTTGAATTTCGGGTGATCCCTCTTGAGCATGTATGCTTCTGCTACTTGTTCTACATCACACTTCCTTCCACAAACAGCGAAACGCTTTGACTCGGTGAGTTTCGCGGCATTCCGACTTCGTTGCCCCGGTTGCCCAAATTCAGTTGCCTTTGAATTTCGGGTGATCCCTCTTGAGCATGTATGCTTTTGCTACTTGTTCTACATCAGACTTCCTTCCGCAAAATGGCGAAACGCTTTGACTCGGTGAGTTTCGTGGCATTCCGCCTACGATGCCCCGGTTGCCGAAATTCAGTTGCTTTTGAATTTCGGGTGATCCCTCTTGAGCATGTATGCTTTTGCTACTTGTTCTACATCAGACTTCCTTCTGCAAACTGCGAAACGCTTTGACTCGGTGAGTTTCACGGCATTCCGACTTCGATGCCCCGGTTGCCAAAATTCAGTTGCCTTTGAATTTCGGGTGATCCCTCTTGAGCATGTATGCTTCTGCTACTTGTTCTACATCACACTTCCTTCCGCAAACAGGAAACGCTTTGACTCGTGAGTTTCGCTGCATTCGGACTTCGATGGCCCGGTTGCCGAAATTCAGTTGCCTTTGAATTTTGGGTGATCCCTCTTGAGCATGTATGCTTCTGCTACTTGTTCTACATCACACTTCCTTCCACAAACACCGAAACGCTTTGACTCGGTGAGTTTAGTGGCATTCCGACTTCGATGCCCCGGTTGCCGAAATTCAGTTGCCTTTGAATTTCGGGTGATCCCTCTTGAGCATGTATGCTTCTGCTACTTGTTCTACATCACACTTCCTTCCGCAAACGGCGAAACGCTTTGACTCGGTGAGTTTCGCGGCATTCCGAATTCGATGCCCCGGTTGCCGAAATTCAGTTGCCTTTGAATTTCGGGTGATCCCTCTTGAGCATGTATGCTTCTGCTACTTGTTCTACATCAGACATTCTTCCACAAACGGCGAAACGCTTTGACTCGATGAGTTTCGCGGCATTCAGACTTCGATGCCCCGGTTGCCGAAATTCAGTTGCCTTTGAATTTCGGGTGATCCCTCTTGAGCATGTATGCTTCTGCTACTTGTTCTACATCAGTCATTCTTCCACAAACGGCGAAACGCTTTGACTCGATGAGTTTCGCGGAAATCCCGAATTCAGTGCCCCGGTTGCCGAAATTGAATTGCATTTGAATTTCGGAGGGCGTGATACCTCTTGAGCATGTTTGCTTCTAATTCTTGTTCTTCATTGGACTTTCTTCCGCAAAATGGCGAAAGACGCTTTGTCTATGTGTAGTTTCGCGGAATTCCGACTTCCATGCCCCGGTTGCCGAAATTCAGTTGCCTGTGAATTTCGGGTGATCCCTCTTTGGAGCATGTTTGCTTCTGCTACTTGTTCTACAATCCACACTTCCTTCCGCATAACAGGCGCGGTAAGCGCTTTGACTCGGAATGATGTTTCGCGGCATTTCCGACTTCGATCGCCCCAGTTGAACCGAAATTCAGTTGCCTTTGAATTGTCGGGTGATCCCTCTTTAAGCATGTTTGCTTCTCTGCTACTTGTTCTAACATCACCCATCCTCCCGCAATGATGGGCTTAACGCTTTGAGTACTCGTGTCAGTTTCGCGGCTTACCGACTTTGATTCCCCGGTTGCCGAAATTTCAGTGTCCTTTGAATTTCGGGTGATCCCTCTTGAGGCATGTTTTAACTTCTGCTACGTTTGTTCTATACAATCAGCCTTCCTTCCGCAAAGGTCGGCGAACACGCTTTTGACTCAGTGAGTTTCGCGGCCATTCCGACTTCGGTGCGCACCGGTTGCTGAAATTCAGTTGCCTTTGAATTTCGGGTGATCCCTTTTGAGCATGTATGCTTCTGCTACTTGTTCTACATCAGTCATTATTCCGAAAACGGCGAAACGCTTTGACTCGGTGAGTTTCGCGGCATTCTGACTTCGAGGCCCCGGTTGCCGAAATTCAGTTGCCTTTGAATTTCGGGTGATCGCCCTTGAGCATGTATGCTTCTGCTACTTGTTCTACATCAATCTTTCTTTCGCAAACGATGAAACGCTTTGACTCGATGAGTTTCGCGGCATTCTGAGTTCGATGCCCCGGTTGCCGAAATTCAGTTGCCTTTGAATTTCGGGTGATCCCTCTTGAGCATGTATGCTTCTGCTACTTGTTCTACATCACACTTCTTTCCGCTAACAGCGAAGCGCTTTGACTCGGTAAGTTTCGCGGCATTCCGTCTTCGATGCCCCGGTTGCCGAAATTCAGTTCCTTTTGAATTTCGGGTGATCCCTCTTGAGCATCTATGCTTCTGCGACTTGTTTTTGACACGACCAAAAGCTTGATGTCTCTTCCCAAGTGCAGGAGTGTCGAAGTAATAAATAACCCGGCAAGACCGGGGTCGAACCACAGAGAGGTTAATTGTATAAATTATAAATAACAAGACAACAATAACAACAACAACAACAACAACAACAACAACAACAATAATAATACTCAGTACGTGGCGTTGTTATACCTGAGAATGATCTAAAGATCGGGTCACAGGTTTCCAGCCTATATACTGACTTTATGAAAAGATCAAAGATATATATTATATAATATAAACAGAATGTAAATAATAATAATAATAACAATGATAATAATAATAATAACAGAAGATGAAGAAATTAATGAGAACTTTGAGATAAAAGATTAATCGTAAGGATTAAACAATGATAAAAACAAATGTCAAGGTTAGAGGATCCACTAATGGTACTTCAAACAAGTATAATATAAACTCTTATTACTCAATTGGAAACCACACATAAAGGAGGTTCCAATCAGATTATAAATTGTTAACATGATTACATTAGTTATCTTATTCGAATAAAGCTAATACTTGTAAATGTTGGCAGGCATTCATGATTATAACTTATGTTAACAACAAATCAAGTCCCTTTCATAGCTCAGGTGTCGGTTATACCATACAGTATGGGCTATGAAAGTACCAAGTATTTGTTGTACCAAGTGTTATACAACATAAATCTAGATTAACCATTTAACAAGCAAAGTATTAAAAGTGAACAAGATAACAAATATAAAACATGGTAGTATCCAACGTTAAGGTCCATGTTAAGTTTATATTATACTTATTCTTACACCATTAGTGTACCCTTTTCACCTTGACATAATTAACTTAGCTAAACATAATGAAAGAAAGAAACATAAATGAACAAGATAAGAACATAAATGAGAAAGAAGTTAACTAAGTAAAGGAAAGGAAATGAAGTGCATGAACTTGATATTAATGAAAGCAAAACATAAGCAATACAAAGAGAGAAAGCAAGAGCATGATCTTGATCTGGAAACCAAGATGCCTCAATACATGGTAAGTGCCTCCTTTTATAGGCCAAAATTTGGAACTATTGATTTGTTGATTAATTGATGAGTGGGTGGCCATATCTTGACTAGATAACAATCCTTATCTTCTTGTCTGATCAAGACGTCATTGCTAACATCATAATTTGCCCAGAATCCTCAAGAATGTTCTAGGAAATTATCTCAGCTTTCCAACAAAAAAAAGATGAGGTCATTTGGACTTCTAGAACTCAAGATATGGGCTGAACACTAAGTAGTGTTTGGGCTGCAGGACAGCTTCGGACTTCTTCGTTGTTCCTTTCATTTGGACTTCAAAACGACCTTTTCAAATCTTGGGCTCCTCATGAAAGTTGTAGGCCTTTGTCTTACCTTTCCATCCATATAAAGTGGACCTAAATCCGAAATCTAGAGCTCCAGATATGATCCAATTACCGAGCAATGTTCCGGTTTGGACTACACCGACATCTCTTTCCTAAGTTTGGCCATCTCTTTGTCCTTTAACTTTCAATGCTTAAACTCATCAATCAATCCTTTTATTTATGTGATAGTCCTGCATTTAAAATGAGCATTTACCATAAATTAAGGTATCTTATAATATCAAACTTGTTATTATAAAACATGATTTAGTTAAGGAGTTATTGATACTTCAAGTGCAAAATGATGATATAAAACCTTGATAAACATGCACTTTTAAGTACTAATCACACCCCCCAACCAGCTTATTACTAGTCCCTAGTAATCTAAAGCGTTAAAATAGAGAAACAATTTGCAAGTTCCACAAAGCAAGGCATTCATCATTCAACTTCCATTAATCTATCCAGATAAACAAACTCTCATTAAATTTATATTCCTGCTTCATACTTCGTAAACAAGATATTAATAAACCTTCTTTTTGTGTGCTCAATGAAAACATAGATGATGGGGCTTTTGTTGGAAGAAAACAATATTATGTTCAAATGTTTAAGGTGAACTTCCTTGGGTTGGGATTATTATTATTTTTTTTTTCTTTTTTTTTTCTTTTTATTTATATACACATACAACTTAAAACACAATGTATCTTTAACCCATGTAACGAGTTTTAGGCTAATGACTCCCAGACCAGTTGATCTTAGGGCATTAGGTGTTGAGACACCCCTACGAGCTTAACAACTCGGGTTGCAGATACTGATACGTAGATAGTGCAATGTTTGATTCCCTTAAGCTTTTCTCCTTAACCCATGTAACAAGCTTTGGGCCAATAGCTCCCAAGTCAGTTGACTTTAGGGTATTAGGTGTTAAAACACCCCTTCGGGCTTAATTGCTTAGGTTAGGGAGGCTACGAAACCAAACTTATCCACGTTTTATTATCATCAATACTATCTCTTTTTTTTTTTTTTTTTTTTTTGAAATTATATACTATCCTTTTCCCTTAGTTGTTACCTTCAACAAAAGAACATAATTAATGTAATAATCCAATGTGCAACCCACAATCATATGTTAAAGTGTGTGTGTGTGAAAATGAAGGTTTAATAATACTTGTTAAATGAGTATAAAAGCAGAATCAAGTGATAACAATGTGAGAGTTTGTAAACCTGAATATTTCAAGAAGTATTATGATAGACCTTGGTAATGAAACTTACTAAGATGCGTCTCTAGAGTCAATAAAATTGATTCCATACTCTGCCATCCTAATAACAATTTTGTCAAATGGTTTTAATAATAGCAAAAACAGTTAGCAAGTTAGTATTTTTTTTTTTTTTTGAAGTACTACCCTCTCCCCCCAACCAAAACGAGACATTGTCCTCAATGTTCGAAGGTAGAAAGATAGAGTATAGAAGACATCACCTGAAACAGCGAACAATGACAAACCTGAAATACACTTAAACAAACATAAGAAGTAACAAAACAAAATAATATGCTATTAATAAAACCAAAAGACACAAGGTTTCACAGATGAAGGCTCAAATCTAATCTAAGCTTTTTACGGCTTTCCTTATTGACCAATCTAGACGACTCATGCAGGGATCAATGACAGGGATGAAAGATTGTAGTTGGTCAATCAATTGTTCAGCAGTAGCAGCAGAGATTATGATTCGTCGTGCCGAAGATGTTAGAAATTCCTGTTCCACAGCTTGATCAAGGAAAGACAGCAACTTATCATAAAAACCATTAACATTTAACAAACCTATGGGTTTATGGTGAATGTGCAGTCGGGCCCAAAATGAAATATGAAAGATCTCTTCCAATGTGCCCAGACCACCTGGTAATGCAATGAAGGCATCAGCATGGTTAAACATGGTATTCAGTCGGTCAGACATTGTTGGGACCTGTAGTTCCTCTCCAATTGTTTTTCCAATGATGTCCCCATTTGCTAAAGCTTTGGGGACAACCCCCAAAACTTGACTGCCTCCTAAAAATGCAGCCATTGACACACCTCCCATTAACCCAAGGCTACCTCCCCCATACACTAAATGAATCTTTCTCTCAGCTAGTACCCGACCAAGATGATTTGCTGATTCTAAAAACTCTTTTTCTTTCCCAGAACTGGACCCACCGAAAACACAAATATTTCTTATATGATGACTTGAGGAACCTGCCATTTCTACACACTTCTATATTTGATGAATATATGGGATGAGTAGAAATGAAGGGAAGGAAGAGAAGAGTTTATAGATGAAAAAGTGAAAATGCAATCATACCACCTATATGTAGGCCAGCTGTAGTCTCACAAACTCTCTCTCTCTCTCTCTTTATTAATTATTTATTTTGAAAAAGCATCTATGTACAGGTAGTTGTGATTGTGGCTCACATCTTCCTTTGGTTTTACGTCCAAGAACGGCTTAAACGCCCTCTATGGGTCGGGGATAGGCTTCCCATCCAGTTTTCTTAAAAACTGGCAAACAGGGTCTTTTTTAGTCAGATTCCCAAGACTAAGTCGATCATGTTCTTTATGGAATTGTGGCCATAAATCATGAATTACACGATGCACATCTCCACTAGGATGCGTCTCAAGGGTCAACAAAAGATTATCTAAAGACCCCTTACTCAGGCCATCCTTAATGAATTGTATCTTATCTTCACGGTTTACAGATACCATTCCTAAAGAACGACATGTTGCATTACAAGTCCATCTGGCACATCTGTGACAGACTTTCAGTCGTTTACATTGCACGACGTATTCTTTGCAAAAAGTGCTTTATATTATAACCTGTTCCAAATCCAGGCATGGTGTGAAATGAAAGAATTGGAGGACTCACCTGATAATCGGAAAACCTTTGCTTCAATTAGCCAGCGAATATCTTCAGGAATTCCATGATTCAATTAACAACCACATATCTTTGCACACCTATCACGGTAAATTTTTTTGTAATCGCATACTGAGGCAGAGCGGGAAAATACCTTTTCAACTTTTCCCCCAGAAGTGGTGTCCTATATTTAAAATTAGAATTGGGGAAAATATTCAAAGAAGGGAGAAAGAGCAGAGAATTGTAAACAAATATAAACAAATATCAGATTATTTGGGAAACTGAAAAAACCGACTTAAGGAGTCAACGGAGTACCGTTTAATCCTGCCATTTTTGACCGGGGTGAGAGACTAGCAAAACCAAAAGTCACACTAAAAAGCAACAAATAAAATATGTGAGAAAGAACAAAATTAATCAACCTTAATCAATAAGATTATTCCAAAACCAATTGATTCATTTTCTACTATAGGAAACTCATCAAAGTAAGCGTTTTAAACGAATGTTTATTTACCGTTCAACAACATTGATCATTCTTTGTGATCTTCTCAATATCAAGGGGCCCCATAAAGGATAATCACATAGTTCAAAATAAATGGTCCGCTCACATCTTGATACTTCATTTTTTTCCAGGAAATAATTATGGGAAGTTTCTGAGAATTATATAAGCAAAACTTTTTGACGCAGTATCAACTTTTTTATGCGACAATTTATTTCTTCTTACATCATTTTTGCAGGAAATGCAAATTAGTGTCGTCCTTGAACATGGTGGGGTACCAAGTAAACATCCAACTCTTTTGTTGTAAGATTTTTTGCATGTCGTTCCTCTCTTGATGAGAATTGACTCCCACATGCTGATCAGAGAAATGACAAAAGTTTTAATTCGACAATTTACTTACTCCTCACATTTGTCCGGGAATTTGTTGTGCATTATCTTTGAAAATATTTGGAAACAGGACAATTTTTGAATAAGTATTAGGGTTCCATCTAAGTAAAAGTTCTTCACTCTCGTTCACAAACTTATCCTTTGTTCTTTCGGTAACTTCTCCCAGTGAGCCCCTGGGCAAATCTACCTGTTGCAAGAAAAATTGATATTTTTATAGCAAACCAAGACATTGAACTGAGAGGAAACAGTAAAGATTACTTCAAGGAGAGTAATCATCGATTGGTGTGGATGGTCAAATGTCAAATCTGTTGTCATTCTTGTTGACACCAAGACATCAAACATCAATATTTTTGGTGCCTTTTTCATCCGTGAATTTCTTTCCTGAGAATAAATCATTTGCAAATCTTTCGTAGATCTTCATTCCAATCACAATTTTACTCCAAAAGGTAGATTCTAGTGTGATCATGAGAGATTAATATCTTCAAATAAGATATCTACTTCTGTAAATCATTATCATCTCCAGGTATGCCTCTTGCAAACTGATCCTTGAAAACATTACTGTTTCATCTCCAATGTTCCAATGTTTCCAATATGATAGCTATCATCAGTACCATTCCTACACAATTCAATCAATGCATTAAGAAGTTAGGCAAGAAATGGACGTCCTAGAACATAACCAGGAAATGAAATTACATTGCTTTACAACAGGTTTGCGTGTTCCAAGACAATAAAATCCATCTCAGGATAAGATGAAATTTATCGACCTTGTACAAACACATCTCTTTCAATTCATCATCCCTACTAGGCAACTTTTACAGATCTATCGGCGAGTAAAAGAGTTACAGAAAGTTGGTTTTAACTCACCTAGATTGAGACTTTGAAAAATCTGTCTCTTATGGAAGTACAAATTCACACTAGCACCAAGCTCCAAGTAAGGCTCTTTTCAATTTAATGTGTCTCGCATACAGGCAAGAAATTGTATGGACAGCCAGGGGTCTTATCTATATTTCAAAGCATATATTCTGTATTGAAGACAAATGGCACTTCTAACTTGTAGTCGGTCCTAAAAAAGGCTTTCCTTTTTCACATTCAAATTTTCTCGTCACAGTGCACAGATCTTTTCAAAATTTATTAGCATAGAGTAAGGAACCTGTTAATAATATAGCATCCAACAAAGGTAATCTTGGATCCTTACTCATGTCTTTAAAAGTTTCATAAAACGATAATTAACAGAGTTGTGATACTAACTTTCCTTTGTTTGGTCAATTCGGGCAATGAGGAAATGGAAGTGCTTCGAGCGGGTGATCGGCCCTCTCTCTTTGATCAATGTTCAGGTTCAACACCCCCCCACTTCCTTACCCCTCGAGAGATAGACAGCATCATCTTTCTTCACAAGGTTCGAATAGAATGGGTTTTTCAATAACTTGACCCCTACTCGAAGAGCTGATGACTGATATTGACTTGATCCCATGATGTTGGCTTCCATAAACTATTGTCATTTGCATTGTATTGCCCCTTTGGATTTTTTGCCTTTAGTGGTTGAGAAGGACACTTATCTTTCTCTTAGAAACTCGCAGAGCAGATCTCTGTACTATTTTGCGCACGAGGCATCTCTCTTAAAATACTGTCATTGACTTTGTAGCAAGATGAGTGTTGATTTGTCTCCTGCTTTTCAATCTGAATTGAATGACAATGTGTCCTCATATAGATTGTCATCTAGGAGGTGGAGCATAAGGAGGTGCATATGCATTGAAGAAATTTGAAAAACATTTATGGTGTGCTTCGAAACGTGGGCATGTGAAGTTTTGTGCATTGTTGCATTATCGAGTACTCAGTCCAACTGAAATTTGTGTGATTTCCTCCAACCAGGGATTGATCTATGTTATTGCGCTGTACTGGATCTTATAGTTGGAGCCATTTGAAAACTCGTTTAAAGCATGGGCTTGTGTTATGGAGGCATTCCTTAAAAAGAAGAGCAAAGTTGTACAATCATTGTGTTGAATGTTCATATATGTTTTATCACAGATTTGACACAGCTAACAATGTCTTAGAACAGATTTTAATTGACCACTTTTTTTCAATTCAAGTGCTTCGACTTTTCTAGCTAAAGATGCAAACTTGGCTTGGAGGTCATGATCTTCCCTAAGGTTGTGCATACCTCCACTAGATGTATGAGGTTGAGTTTTACTTGGTGCCTCATAAGTACCTGTGGTGTCCCAATTTTGAGCATTTTCGGCTAGCAAGTCTAGGTACTCCATTGCTTCATTAGGGTCTTTATCTTCAAAGGTTCCATTGCACATCAATTCAACCATTTGCCTATCTCTAGGTGTTAAACCTTCATAAAAATGTGAAACCAATCTCCATGTTTCAAAACCATGATGTGGGCAAGTATTAAGCAAATCTCGATACCTATCCCAACATTGGTAAAATGTTTCTCCTGGCTTTTGAGTGAAAGTGATGATTTGTCTTTTGAAAGAGTTTGTTCTGTGAGATGGAAAAAACTTCTTTAAAAATTGTTGTTGCATATCATCCCAAGCACGAATGGATCCTGGTCTCAAATTTTGTAGCCATGTTTTAGCTTTATCTTTTAATGAAAAAGGAAAAAGCTTTAATCGAATGGTGTTCATGCTACAATTTGAGTCATTATAGGTATTACAGACCTCCTCAAATTCCCTTAAATGCAAGTATGGATTTTCTAAGTCTAAGCCATGAAAAGATGGTAAAAGTTGAATAATGCCTGGCTTAAAATTAAAATGAGATGCATCAGGAGGGAAAACTATGCATGAGGGTGCACTTGTTCTTGTGGGATTCATGTGGTCTCTAAGTGTTCTCATACGGTTATTCTCATTATTCTCATTATGAAGCGATTGATTATCTTCTTCGGCCATATTTTCTGAAAATGATGAGGATACCCTACAAAGTCTACCACTTAATGTACGTGACCAAACTCTCATGCACGTGTAAGAAGAGAATAAAAGGAAGAAACGAAAATAGAAGAAAAAGAAACAAAGAAAACAAAACAAAAGAAACAACAGTTAGAATAAAATGAAAAGTGAAAAGAGAAAATAAATTAAATATTATAATTTATACAAGAATTTACCTCCCCGGCAACGGCGCCAAAAACTTGACACGACCAAAAGCTTGATGTCTCTTCCCAAGTGCAGGAGTGTCGAAGTAATAAATAACCCGGCAAGACCGGGGTCGAACCACAGAGAGGTTAATTGTATAAATTATAAATAACAAGACAACAATAACAACAACAACAACAACAACAACAACAACAACAATAATAATACTCAGTACGTGGCGTTGTTATACCTGAGAATGATCTAAAGATCGGGTCACAGGTTTCCAGCCTATATACTGACTTTATGAAAAGATCAAAGATATATATTATATAATATAAACAGAATGTAAATAATAATAATAATAACAATGATAATAATAATAATAACAGAAGATGAAGAAATTAATGAGAACTTTGAGATAAAAGATTAATGTAAGGATTAAACAATGATAAAAACAAATGTCAAGGTTAGAGGATCCACTAATGGTACTTCAAACAAGTATAATATAAACTCTTATTACTCAATTGGAAACCACACATAAAGGAGGTTCCAATCAGATTATAAATTGTTAACATGATTACATTAGTTATCTTATTCGAATAAAGCTAATACTTGTAAATGTTGGCAGGCATTCATGATTATAACTTATGTTAACAACAAATCAAGTCCCTTTCATAGCTCAGGTGTCGGTTATACCATACAGTATGGGCTATGAAAGTACCAAGTATTTGTTGTACCAAGTGTTATACAACATAAATCTAGATTAACCATTTAACAAGCAAAGTATTAAAAGTGAACAAGATAACAAATATAAAACATGTTAGTATCCAACGTTAAGGTCCATGTTAAGTTTATATTATACTTATTCTTACACCATTAGTGTACCCTTTTCACCTTGACATAATTAACTTAGCTAAACATAATGAAAGAAAGAAACATAAATGAACAAGATAAGAACATAAATGAGAAAGAAGTTAACTAAGTAAAGGAAAGGAAATGAAGTGCATAAACTTGATATTAATGAAAGCAAAACATAAGCAATACAAAGAGAGAAAGCAAGAGCATGATCTTGATCTGGAAACCAAGATGCCTCAATACATGGTAAGTGCCTCCTTTTATAGGCCAAAATTTGGAACTATTGATTTGTTGACTAATTGATGAGTGGGTGGCCACATCTTGACTAGATAACAATCCTTATCTTCTTGTCTGATCAAGACGTCATTGCTAACATCATAATTTGCCCAGAATCCTCAAGAATGTTCTAGGAAATTGTCTCAGCTTTCCAACAAAAAAAAGATGAGGTCATTTGGACTTCTAGAACTCAAGATATGGGCTGAACACTAAATAGTGTTTGGGCTGCAGGACAGCTTCGGACTTCTTCGTTGTTCCTTCATTTGGACTTCAAAACGACCTTTTCAAATCTTGGGCTCCTCATGAAAGTTGTAGGCCTTTGTCTTACCTTTCCATCCATATAAAGTGGACCTAAATCCGAAATCTAGAGCTCCAGATATGATCCAATTACCGAGCAATGTTCCGGTTTGGACTACACCGACATCTCTTTCCTAAGTTTGGCCATCTCTTTGTCCTTTAACTTTCAATGCTTAAACTCATCAATCAATCCTTTTATTTATGTGATAGTCCTGCATTTAAAATGAGCATTTACCATAAATTAAGGTATCTTATAATATCAAACTTGTTATTATAAAACATGATTTAGTTAAGGAGTTATTGATACTTCAAGTGCAAAATGATGATATAAAACCTTGATAAACATGCACTTTTAAGTACTAATCAGTTTTATATCAGACTTTGTTCCGGAAAGGGCGAAACGCTTTGACTCATTGAGTTTCGCGGCATTCCGACTTCGATGCCCCTTTTGCCGAAATTCAGTTGCCTTTGAATTTCGGGTGATCCCTCTTGAGCAAGTATGCTTCTGCTACTTGTTCTACATCACACTTCCTTCCGCAAATCGAGAAACGCTTTGACTCGGTGAGTTTTGCGGCATTCCGACTTCGATGCCCCGGTTGCCGAAATTTAGTTGCCTTTGAATTTCGGGTGATCCCTCTTGAGCATGTATGCTTCTGCTACTTGTTCTACATCACACTTCCTTCCGCAAACGGCGAAACGCTTTGACTCGGTGAGTTTCGCGGCATTCCGACTTCGATGCCCCGGTTGCCGAAATTCAGTTGCCTTTGAATTTCGGGTGATCCCTCTTGAGCATGTATGCTTCTGCTACTTGTTCTACATCAGACTTCTTCCGCAAAATGGCTATACGCTTTGACTCGGTTAATTTCGTGGCATTCCGACTTCGATGCCCCGGTTGCTGAAATTCAGTTGCCTTTGAATTTCGGGTGATCCCTCTTGAGCATGTATGCTTCTGCTACTTGTTCTACATCACACTTCCTTCCGCAAACAGCGAAACGCTTTGACTCGGTGAGTTTCGCGGCATTCCGACTTCGATGCCCCGGTTGCCGAAATTCAGTTGCCTTTGAATTTCGGGTGATCCCTCTTGAGCATGTATGCTTCTGCTACTTGTTCTACATCACACTTCCTTCCGCAAACGGCGAAACGCTTTGACTCGGTGAGTTTCGCGGCATTCCGACTTCGATGCCCCGGTTGCCGAAATTCAGTTGCCTATGAATTTCGGGTGATCCCTCTTGAGCATGTATGCTTCTGCTACTTGTTCTACATCACATTCTTCCGCAAACAACGAAACTCTTTACCTCGGTGAGTTTCGCGGCATTCCGACTTCGATGCCCCGGTTGCCGAAATTCAGTTGCCTTTGAATTTCGGGTGATCCCTCTTGAGCATGTATGCTTCTGCTACTTTTTCTACATCACACTTCCTTCCGCAAACAGCGAAACGCTTTGACTCGGTGAGTTTCGCGGCAATCCGACTTCGATGCCCCGGTTGCCGAAATTCAGTTGCCTTTGAATTTCGGGTGATCCCTCTTGAGCATGTATGCTTCTACTACTTGCTCTACATCACACTTCCTTCCGCAAACGGCGAAACGCTTTGACTCGGTTAGTTTCGCGGCATTCCGACTTCGGTGCCCCGGTTGCCGAAATTCAGTTCCTTTGAATTTCGGGTGATCCCTCTTGAGCATGGATGCTTCTGCTACTTGGTCTACATCACACTTCCTTCCGCAAACAGCGAAACGCTTTGACTCGGTGAGTTTCGCGGCATTCCGACTTCGATGCCCCGGTTGCCGAAATTTTGTTGCCTTTGAATTTCGGGTGATCCTTCTTGAGCATGTATGCTTCTGCTACTTGTTCTACATCACACTTCCTTCCCCAAACAGCGAAACGCTTTGACTCGGTGAGTTTCGCGGCATTCCGACTTCGATGCCCCGGTTGCCGAAATTCAGTTGCCTTTGAATTTCGGGTGATCCCTCTTGAGCATGTATGCTTCTGCTACTTGTTTCTACATCACACTTCTTCCGCAAACGGCGAAACGCTTTGACTCGGTGAGTTTCGCGGCATTCCGACTTCGATGCCCCGGTTGCCGAAATTCAGTTGCCTTTGAATTTCGGGTGATCCCTCTTGAGCATGTATGCTTCTGCTACTTGTTCTACATCACACTTCCTTCCGCAAAACGGCGAAACGCTTTGACTCGGTGAGTTTCGCGGCATTCCGACTTCGATGCCCCGGTTGCCGAAATTCAGTTGCCTTTGAATTTCGGGTGATCCCTCTTGAGCATGTATGCTTCTGCTACTTGTTCTACATCACACTTCTTCCGCAAACAGCGAAACGCTTTGACTCGGTGAGTTTCGCGGCATTCCGACTTCGATGCCCCGGTTGCCGAAATTCAGTTGCCTTTGAATTTCGGGTGATCCCTCTTGAGCATGTATGCTTCTGCTACTTGTTCTACATCACACTTCCTTCCGCAAACAGCGAAACGCTTTGACTCGGTGAGTTTCGCGGCATTCCGACTTCGATGCCCCGGTTGCCGAAATTCAGTTGCCTTTGAATTTCGGGTGATCCCTCTTGAGCATGTATGCTTCTGCTACTTGTTCTACATCACACTTCCTTCCGCAAACGGCGAAACGCTTTGACTCGGTGAGTTTCGCGGCATTCCGACTTCGATGCCCCGGTTGCCGAAATTCAGTTGCCTTTGAATTTCGGGTGATCCCTCTTGAGCATGTATGCTTCTGCTACTTGTTCTACATCACACTTCCTTCCGCAAACGGCGAAACGCTTTGACTCGGTGAGTTTCGCGGCATTCCGACTTCGATGCCCCGGTTGCCGAAATTCAGTTGCCTTTGAATTTCGGGTGATCCCTCTTGAGCATGTATGCTTCTGCTACTTGTTCTACATCACACTTCCTTCCGCAAACGGCGAAACGCTTTGACTCGGTGAGTTTCGCGGCATTCCGACTTCGATGCCCCGTTGCCGAAATTCAGTTGCCTTTGAATTTCGGGTGATCCCTCTTGAGCATGTATGCTTCTGCTACTTGTTCTACATCACACTTCCTTCCGCAAACGGCGAAACAATTTGACTCGGTGAGTTTCGCGGCATTTCGAATTCGATGCCCCGGTTTGCCGAAATTCAGTTGCCTTAGAATTTCGGGTGATCCCTCTTGAGCATGTATGCTTCTGCTACTTGTTCTACATCACACTTCATTACGCAAAATGGCGAAACGCTTTGACTCGGTGAGTTTCGCGGCATTTCGGCTTCGATGCCCCGGTTGCCGAAATTCAGTTGCCTTTGAATTTCGGGTGATCCCTCTTGAGCATGTATGGTTCTTCTACTTGTTCTACATCACACTTCCTTCCGCAAACGGCGAAACGCTTTGACTCGGTGTGTTTCGCGGCATTCCGACTTCGATGCCCCGGTTGCCGAAATTCAGTTGCCTTTGAATTTCGGGTGATCCCTCTAGATCATTTATGCTTCTGCTACTTGTTCTACATCACACTTCCTTCCGCAAACGGCGAAACGCTTTCACTCGGTGAGTTTCACGGCATTCCGACTTCGATGCCCCGGTTGCCGAAATTCAGTTGCCTTTGAATTTCGGGTGATCCCTCTTGAGCATGTATGCTTCTGCTACTTGTTCTACATCACACTTCTTCCGCAAACAGCGAAACGCTTTGACTCGGTGAGTTTCGCGGCATTCCGACTTCGATGCCCCGGTTGCCGAAATTCAGTTGCCTTTGAATTTCGGGTGATCCCTCTTGAGCATGTATGCTTCTGCTACTTGTTCTACATCACACTTCCTTCCGCAAAAGGCGAAACGCTTTGACTTGGTGAGTTTCGCGGCATTCCGACTTCGATGCCCCGGTTGCCGAAATTCAGTTGCCTTTGAATTTCGGGTGATCCCTCTTGAGCATGTATGCTTCTGCTACTTGTTCTACATCACACTTCCTTCCGCAAACGGCGAAACGCTTTGACTCGGTGAGTTTCGCGGCATTCCGACTTCGATGCCCCGGTTGCCGAAATTCAGTTGCCTTTGAATTTCGGGTGATCCCTCTTGAGCATGTATGCTTCTGCTACTTGTTCTACATCACACTTCCTTCCGCAAACGGCGAAACGCTTTGACTCGGTGAGTTTCGCGGCATTCCGACTTCGATGCCCCGGTTGCCGAAATTCAGTTGCCTTTGAATTTCGGGTGATCCCTCTTGAGCATGTATGCTTCTGCTACTTGTTCTACATCACACTTCCTTCCGCAAACAGCGAAACGCTTTGACTCGGTGAGTTTCGCGGCATTCCGACTTCGATGCCCCGGTTGCCGAAATTCAGTTGCCTTTGAATTTCGGGTGATCCCTCTTGAGCATGTATGCTTCTGCTACTTGTTCTACATCACACTTCCTTCCGCAAACAGCGAAACGCTTTGACTCGGTGAGTTTCGCGGCATTCCGACTTCGATGCCCCGGTTGCCGAAATTCAGTTGCCTTTGAATTTCGGGTGATCCCTCTTGAGCATGTATGCTTCTGCTACTTGTTCTAACATCACACTTCTTCCGCAAACTGCGAAACGCTTTGACTCGGTGAGTTTCGCGGTATTCCGACTTCGATGCCCCGGTTGCCGAAATTCAGTTGCCTTTGAATTTCGGGTGATCCCTCTTGAGCATGTATGCTTCTGCAACTTGTTCTACATCACACTTCCTTCCGCAAACGGCGAAACGCTTTGACTCGGTGAGTTTCGCGGCATTCCGAATTCGATGCCCCGGTTGCCGAAATTCAGTTGCCTTTGAATTTCGGGTGATCCCTCTTGAGCATGTATGCTTCTGCTACTTGTTCTACATCACACTTCCTTCTGCAATCAATGAAACGCTTTGACTCGGTGAGTTTCGCGGCATTCCGACTTCGATGCCCCGGTTGCCGAAATTCAGGTGCCTTTGAATTTCGGGTGATCCCTCTTGAGCATGTATGATTCTGCTACTTGTTCTACATCACACTTCTTTCCGCAAAAGGCGAAACGCTTTGACTCGGTGAGTTTCGCGGCATTCTGACTTCGATGCCCCGGTTGCCGAAATTCAGCTGCCTTTGAATTTCGGGTGATCCCTCTTGAGCATGTATGCTTCTGCTACTTGTTCTACATCACACGTCTTCCGCAAACGGCGAAACACTTTGACTCGGTGAGTTTCGCGGCATTCCGACTTCGATGCCCCGGTTGCCGAAATTCAGTTGCCTTTGAATTTCGGGTGATCCCTCTTGAGCATGTATGCTTCTGCTACTTGTTCTACATCAGACTTCTTCCGCTAATGGCCAAACTCTTTTACTCGGTAAGTTTCGCGGCATTCCGACTTCGATGCCCCGGTTGCCGAAACTCAGTTGCCTTTGAATTTCGGGTGATCCCTCTTGAGCATGTATGCTTCTGCTACTTGTTCTACATCACACTTCCTTCCGCAAACAGGGAAACGCTTTGACTCGGTGAGTTTCGCGGCATTCCGACTTCGATGCCCCGGTTGCCGAAATTCAGTTGCCTTTGAATTTCGGGTGATCCCTCTTGAGCATGTATGCTTCTGCTACTTGTTCTACATCACACTTCTTCCGCAAACAGGGAAACGCTTTGACTCGGTGAGTTTCGCGGCATTCCGACTTCGATACCCCGGTTGCCGAAATTCAGTTGCCTTTGAATTTCGGGTCATCCCTCTTGAGCATGTATGCTTCTGCTACTTGTTCTACATCACACTTCCTTCCGCAAACAGCGAAACGCTTTGACTCGGTGAGTTTCGCGGCATTCCGACTTCGATGCCCCGGTTACCGAAATTCAGTTGCCTTGAATTTCGGGTGATCCCTCTTGAGCATGTATGCTTCTGCTACTTGTTCTACATCAGACTTCCTTCCGCAAACGGCGAAACGCTTTGACTCGGTGAGTTTCGCGGCATTCCGACTTCGATGCCCCGGTTGCCGAAATTCAGTTGCCTTTGAATTTCGGGTGATCCCTCTTGAGCATGTATGCTTCTGCTACTTGTTCTACATCACACTTCCTTCCGCAAACAGCGAAACGCTTTGACTCGGTGAGTTTCGCGGCATTCCGACTTCGATGCCCCGGTTGCCGAAATTCAGTTGCCTTTGAATTTCGGGTGATCCCTCTTGAGCATGTATGCTTCTGCTACTTGTTCTACATCACACTCTCTTCCGCAAACAGCAAAACGCTTTGACTCGGTGAGTTTCGCGGCATTCCGACTTCGATGCCCCGGTTGCCGAAATTCAGTTGCCTTTGAATTTCGGGTGATCCCTCTTGAGCATGTATGCTTCTGCTACTTGTTCTACATCACACTTCCTTCCGCAAACAGCGAAACGCTTTGACTCGGTGAGTTTCTTGGCATTCCGACTTCGATGCCCCGGTAGCCGAAATTCAGTTGCCTTTGAATGTCGGGTGATCCCTGTTGAGCATGTATGCTTCTGCTACTTGTTCTACATCTTACTTCCTTCCGCAAACAGCGAAACGCTTTGACTCGGTGAGTTTCGCGGCATTCCGACTTCGATGCCCCATGGTTTGGCTCTCGAAATTCAGTTTTCTTTGAATTCGGGTGATCCCTCTTGAGCTTGTATCGTCTTTCTGCTACTTGTTCTACATCATAATTCCTTCCTTAAACAGCAATAGTCTTGCTCTCGGTGTGTTTCGCGCCATTCCATGCTCAATGCCTCGGGTTGCGAGATATTCAGTTGCCTTTTGAAATTTGTCGGCCGTGATCCCTTTTGAGCATGTATGCTTCTGCTACTTGTTCTGCATCACCACTTCTCTTCCTTAAAACGAAACTCCGACAACGCTTTGACACGTTGAGTTTTAGCGGGCATTCCGACATTCGATGCTCCGGTTGCCCTCCATCAGTTTTTTTTGAATTTTCGGGTGAGTGCCCTATTGAGCCTTCTATGCTTCTCCCGCTATTTGTTCTACATCAAACTTCCTTTCCTTTTCAAAACAGCCAAAACGCTTCTGTCTCTCTCGGTGAGTTTCGCGGCCATTCCGCCATTCGTTGCCCCGGTTTTGACCGAATTTCAGTTGGCTTTTTTATTTTTGGCGTGATCCCTCTTGAGCATGTCATGCTTATGTCTACTTGTTCTTCTTCACACTTCCTTAGCTTAACAACGAAAATAAAACGCCTTCTGTTTTTTGACACGGTGAGTTTCGCGGCATTCTGAATCTTCGAATGACCCAGGTTGCCGAAATTCATGTTTTCTTTGTTTTGCGGGCTGATCCCTCTTGAGCATGTATGCTTCTGCTACTGTTTATACATACGAGTGTCATTCCTCCTTCCTTAAACAACGAATACGCTTTGACTCGGGGGCTCGCGTTTCGCGGCATTCCGACTTCGTTGCCCGTGTTGCCGAAATTAAGTTGCCTGTAGAACATTCGGGTGATCCCCCTTGATTGCATGCTACTGCTTCTGCCATCTTCTGTTCTTCAGTCAAACTTCCTTCCTTAAACAGTCGTAACGCGTTGACTCGGAGAGTTTGGCTGGCATCTCCGACTTCACGTCTGACCCGGTTGCGCGAATTTAAGTTGCTAATTTGATCCTTTAGGGTGATCCCTCTTTGAGCATAGTATGCTCTCTGCTACTATGTTCTGTTGTCACAAGTCCTTCCGTTTAAACAGCAAAACGGCTTTGACACGGTGAGTTTCGCAAAATTCCGGCACCCCCAGACTATCGATGCCCCTGGTTGCCAGAAATTATGTTCTTGCCTTTTAATTATAGGGTGGATCCTTCATTGAGCCATATATGACTTTATGCTACTTGTTATGCAATCACTCTTCCTTCCTTAAACAACGAAACGCTTTCGAAACGGTGGAGTTTCGCGGCATTACGACTTCGATCTGCCCCCACCGGATGCCGAAATTCAGTTTTCTTTGAATTTCGGGTGATCCATAATTGAGCATGTATGCTTCTTCTACTTGTTCTACATCACATTCTTCCTTTTAAACAGCGAAAACGCTTTGACTCGGTCGTGTTTCGCGGCATTCCCGACTTCGATGCCTCCGGTTGCTGAATAATTCAGTTTCGCCTTTGAATTTCGGGTTGATTACCTCTTGAGCATGTATGCTGTGTCTGTCTAACTTGTTCTACATTCAAAACTTCCTTCCTAAACACAGCTGAAAACGCGCTGTCCGATTGAGTCGGGATTCGCCTTTTCGCGCAAGCCGAATTCGTTGCCACGGTTGTCGAAATTACAGTTGCCTTTGATTTTAGGGTGATCCCTCTTGAGCATGTATGCTTCTTCACTATTTGTTCTACATCACACTTCCTTCCTTTAATCACAGGCATAAACATTTGACCCACGCGTGAGTTTTGCGCCCTTCCGACCTTCGATGCCTCCCTCGGTTGCTCACGGTAAATATCATCGTTTCTTTGAACTTTCAGGTTGATCCCTCTTGAGCATGTATGCGTCTGCTACTTGTTCTACACCAAACTTCCTTTCCTTAAACAGCGAAACGCACTTTGACTCGGAAGAGTTTCGCGCCAAAATATCGACTTCGATGACCCAGGTTTGCCGAAATTAAAGTTGCCTTTTAATTTCGGGTGATCCCTCTTGAGCATGTATGCTTCTGCTACAATGTTCGGCATCATCACTTTCTTCCACTTTAATACACAGAAACGCTCTTGGTCAAGGTGAGTTTCGCGGCATTCCGACTTTCATGCACCGCGCGTTGAAGAATTTAAGTTTTCTTGGGGACATTTCGGGTGATCCCTCTTTGAGCAATCTATGCTTCTAGATTACTTGTTCTTCATTAAGCTTCCATCCGCAATCAGCGAAACGCATTTGACTTAGGGAGAATAGCAGCGCATTCCGACTTCGATGCCCCGGTTGTGAAATTCAGTTGCCTTGATTGAATTTCGTGCATAGTCATCAGTCTTCTTGAGCAATGTATGTATTCTGCTAAGTATTGTTCTAACATCAAACTATCCTTCTTCAACACAGCACAAAACGCTTTGACTCGGATGAGTTTTGCCGCACCATTCCGACTTCTATGCCACCGGATTGCCGAAATTAAGTTGCCTTTTTAATTTCGGGTGATCCTCTCTTGTAAGACATGTATGATTCTGCTACTTGTTTCTGCATCACACTTACTTCCTTTTAAACACCGAAACGCTTTGAACTCGGTGGAGTTTCGCGGCTTTTCCGACTTCGAGTTTCGCACCGGTTGCCACAGAAATTCTCAGTTTTCTTTGAATTTCGGGTGATCCCTCCTGGAGCACCTCGTATATGCTTCTGACTACTTGTTCTACATCGAAGTCCTTCCCTTCCTTATAACCAGACAAAACGCTTTGAATCGGTGAGTTCTCGTGACTATTTCCGACTTCGATGTCCCCCGCGTTGCCGAGAATTCAGTTTTCTTTGAATTTCATGGTGATCCCCTCCTTGAGCTTGTATGCGTCTGCTTGTTGTTACTACATCAAACACTTTCTCTCGCTTAAACAGCAAAAACCGCTTTTGACTCGGTGCTGTTTCTGCGCCCCCACACTTCCGACTTTCGATGCCCCGTGTTGCCGAAATTCAGTTTTGTCTTTGAATTTTCGGGTGATCACTCTTGAGAATGTATGCTTTCTCGCTACTTCGTTCTGCATCACTCTTTCTTCCTTAAACAACGAAACCGCTTTGACAACGGTGAGTTTCGCGGTATTCCGACTTCACGTTGCCGCAGTTGCCGAAAGTCACGCTTTTCTATGAAGATTCCTCGGGTGATCCATCTTGAGCACTATATGCCTTCTCGCTACTTGTTCTGCATCACACTTTCTTCCTTAAACAAACCGCGAAACGCTTTGCACCACGGTGAGTTTCGCCGGCTTTCCGATCTCTTCGATGCCAAGGTTGACGAAATTAAGTCTTGTTTTGAATTTCGGGTTGATCCCTCTTGAGCATCTATTGCTTCTGCTACTTGTTCTACATCAAACTTCCTTCCTTAATCAGCAAAACGCTTTGTCTCGGTGTTTTCGCGCCCATTCCGACTTCTTGCCCCGGTAATTGCCCGATAATTAAGTTGCCTTTTAATTTCGGGGTCTCCCCTCTGTGAGCATGTATGCTTCTCGATTCTTGTTCTGCATCACACTTACTATCTTAAAACACCGAAACGCTTTGACACGGGTGAGTTTCGCGGGAATTCGAGCTTTCGATGCTCCCCGGTTGCAGAAATTCACGTTTTCTTTGAATTTCGGGTGATCCCTCTTGAGCATGTATGCTTCTGCTAATTGTTCTAAATCCGAACTTCCTTCCTTAAACTAGCACAAACGCTTTGACTCGGTGAGTTTCGCGCCATTCCGACTTCGATATGCCACCGGTTGACGATAATTCAGTTTTCTTTTGAATTTCAGGTGAAATCCATCTTGAGGCTGCTATGATTATGCTTGTTGTTCTACATCAACATTCCTTCTGAAGATGTAGCAAAAAACGCGTTGTACTCGCGTGAGTTTCGCGCTCCATTCCGTCTTTAGATTGTCCACACCCACACATACCCACCCCACCGGTTGCCGAAATTCAGTTGCATTTTAATTTCTCGGGTGATCCATCTTGGGCATGTATGCTGCTGCTACTTGTTCATGCATCACACTTTACTTCCATAAAACAACTCGAAACGCTTTGACACTATGGTGTGTTTCAGCGGCATTCCGACTTCGAATGCCGCTCTGCGAAGTTGACGAAATTCAGTTTTCTTTGAATTTCGGGTGATCCCCTATTGAGCATTCTATGCTTCTGCTACTTGTTCTGCATCACACTTTCTTCCTTAAACATACGAAACGCTTTTGACACGGTGTGTTTCGCGGCTCTTTTCCGACTTTGACTGCCCCGGTTGCCGAAATTCAGTTTTTCTTTTGAATTTCGGTGTGTTACCTCTTGAGCCATGTATGCTTCTCGCTACTATGTTTCTACCATCGAACGTTCATTCCTCTTACAACAGCAAAACGCTTTGACTACACGGTGCGTTTTCGCGCCATTCCGACTTCGATGCCCACGGGTGCCGAAATTCAGTTGCCTTTGAATTTCGGGTGATCCCTCTTGAGCATGTATGCTTCTGCTACTTGTTCTACATCACACTTCCTTCCACAAACGGCGAAACGCTTTGACTCGGTGAGTTTCGCGGCAGTTCGGCCTCGAGGCTCCCGGTTGCCGAAATTCAGTTTTCTTTGTATTTCAGGTGATTCCCTCTTGTAGCATGTATGTGCTTCTGCTAGTAGTTCTACATCACACTTCCTTCTTAAACAAGCGCGAAAACGCTTTGATTCCGGTGAGTTTCGCGCTCCATTCCGACTCTTTCTCTCGATGCCCAGGTTGCCGAATATTCAGTTGCCTCTTTTTTTTTTAGGAGTGATACACCCCTCTTTGCAGCTATTGTATGCTCATGCTACTTGTTCTGCATCACACTTTCTTACGCAAACAAAGCAACAGTCCGTTTGGTCACTCCGGTGAGTTTCGCGGCATTTCGACTCTCGATGCCCCGGTTGCCGAAATTCAGTTGCCTTTGAATATTCGGGTGAATCCCTCTTGAGCATGTATGCTTCTGCATACTTGTTCTACATGAACCATACTTCGCAGGGCCTCAAACAGCGAAACTCTTTGACTCGGTGAGTTTCGCGGCGCATTCCGACTTCGGATACCCCGGTTGTCGAAATTCAGGTTGTCCTTTGAAACTTTTCGGGTGATCCCTCTTAGCGCTATGTATGCTTCTGCATGCTTGTTCTTACATCAGTACTTCCTTCCGTAGACACAAAACGCTTTTGGACTCGGTGAGTTTCGCGGCAATCCGACTCTTCGATGCCCCCCCGCGGTTGCCGAAATTCATGTTGCCCTTTGAATTCTCCGGGTGCTGATGAATCCCTCTTGAGCATGTATGCTTCTGCTACTTTGTTCTACGTCAGACACACTTCCATCCTGCAAACACCAAAACGCTTTCGACACGGTCTGAGTTTCGCGGCATTCCGACTTCTCTCAGTTGCCCTCCGGTTGCCCGACTAATTCAGTTTGCCCTTTGAATTTCAGGGTGATTCCCTCTTGAGCATGTATTGTTTATGCTTCTGCTAACTATTTTTTTTTTTTTCTTTCTTTTTTCGTTCTTTCATCACACTTCCTTTCCTCAAACAGCGAAACGCTTTGACTCGCGTTCGAGTTTCGCGGCACCCTTCCGACTTCGATTGCCCCCACGGTTGCATAAATTCAGTTCGCCTTTGAATTTTCACGGTGATCCCTCTTGAGCATGTATGCTCTCTGCGTACTTGTATCTAATCATCACACTTCCCTTCCATCAAACAGCGAAACGCTTTCTTTGACACCTCGGATGAGTTTCGCGGCATTCCAGACTCTCGATGCGCCCGGTTGCCGAAATTCAGTTGCTTTGAATTTCGGGTGAGCCCCTTCTTGAGCATGTATGCTTCTGCTACTTTGTTCTACCATCACACTTTCTTACCTTAGAACATACGAGATGAAACGCTCTTGACACCCCCGGTGAGCTCTTTCGCGGCATTCCGACCTTCGATGCCCCGGTTGGCCGAAATTCAGTTTCGCCTTTGAAATTTTCGGGTGATCCCCTCTTGTTAGCATGTATGCTTCTGCTATACTTCGTTCTACATACACACTATTCCTTCCTTAAACAGCAAACACAGCGAAACGCTTTGACTCGGTGAGTTTGCGCGCCATTCCCGACTTCGATTGACCTCCGGTTGCCGAAATTCAGTTGCTTTTGAATTTTGGGTGATCGGTCTTGAGGCATGCTATGCTTCTGCTACTTTCTGTTCTTCATCATCACTGTGTCCTTCCGTCAATACTAAACGAAAAGCTTTGGACTCGGTGGAGTTTTCGCGGCATTCGCTCGACTATTCGGTTTGACCCCGGTTGACCGAAAATTCAGTTTGCCTTTGAATTTCGGTGTGATCCCTCTTGAGACATGTATGCTTCCTCGCTACTTGTTCTACATCACACTTCCTTCCGCAGACAGCGAAACGCTTTGACTCGGTGAGTTTAGCGGCATTCGTACTTCGATGCCCCGGTTGCCGAAATTCAGTTGCCTTTTGACATTTCGGGTGATCCCCCATTGATGCATGTATGCTTCTGCAATCTTGTTCTACATCAGCACTTACCATACGCAAACCGCGAAACGCTTATGACCTCGGCGTAATGAGTTTCGCGGCATTCCCGACTTCGATGCCCCCGGTTGCCGACAATTCAGTTGCCTTTTGAATTGCTTCGGAGTGATCCCTTCTTGAGCATGTATGCTTCTGCTACTTGTTCTTACATCACCCTTCCTTCCTCAAACTGCGAAACGGTTTGGGACTCGGTGAGTTTCGCGGCATTCCGATTCTCGATGCCCCGGTTGCCGAAATTCAGTTGCCTTTGAATTTCGCAGGTGATCCCTCCTTTGGAGCATGTAATGCTTCTGACTACTTGTTCTACATCACCTACTTCCGTCCTCAAACAGCGAAATCTTTGACACGGTGAGTTTCTGCCGGCATTCCGACTTCACGATGCCACTGATGACTGAAATTCAGTTGCCTTTGAATTTCGGTAGTGATCTCCTCTTGAGCATAGTATGCTTATACTAGACTTGTTCTACATCACACCTTCCTAATCCGCAAAACGGCAAACACGCTTTGACTACGGTGATGGTTTGCGCGGCACTTCCGATTTCGATGCCCCGGTTGCCCGTAATCTTCAGTTTGCCTTTGAATTAGCGTCGGTGTGATTCCCTCTTGAGCATGTAGGTGCTTCATGCTATTTGTTTTACATCAATACTTTCATCTGCAAACAGCGTAAAACAGCTTTGACTCACGGCGAGTGAGTTTCGCGGGCATTCCGACTTCGACGTTGACCTACCGGTTGCCCAAAGTCAGTTGCCTTTGAAATTTTCGGGTGATCCCTCTTGAGCATGTCTGCCAGCCGTTCTGCTACTTGTTCGATACATCACACTTCCTTCCTCCATCGAACGAAAACTTTGACTCGGTGACTTTTGCGGCATTCCGACTTCGATGCCCCGGTTGCCGAAATTCAGTTGCCTTTGAATTTCGGTTGATCCCTCTTGAGCAGTATGCTTCTGCTACTTGTTCTAACATCACACTATTCTTCCGCAAACAGTGAAACGCTTTGACACTGGTGAGTTTCGCGGCATTCCGACTTCGATGCCCCGGTTGCGGAAATTCAGTTGCCTTTGAATTATCGGGTGATCGCTCTTGAGCATGTAAGCTTCTGCTACTTGTTCTTAACCTTCATACTTCCTTCCCCCAACAGCGAAATGCTTTGACTCGGTGTGTTTCGCGGCATTCCGACTTCGATGCCCCGGTTGCCGAAATTCAGTTGACCTTTGAATTTCGGTGATCCCTCTTTGAGCCTGTATGCTTCTGCTACTGTTCTATTCATTCGTCCTTGCGCAAAACAGCGATTTACCCTATGAACCTCGCTCCAGCGAGTTTTCGCGGCATTCCGACTATCGATGCCCCGGTTGCCGAAATTCAGTTGCCTTTGAATTTCGGGTGTATCCCTCTTGAGTCCCCCATGTATGCTTCTACTGAGACTAGTTCTACATCACACTTTCTTCCGCAAACTTGCAAAACGCTTTGACTCGTTGAGTTTCAAGGCATTTGACTTCGATGCCCCGGTTGCCGATATTCAGTTGCCTTTGAATTTTCGGGTGATACCTCTTGACTGCATGATGTATATTTTTATCTATGCTCTTCGTTGCTCAACTTGTTCTACATCACACTTCCTTCCGCAGACAGTGAAACGCCTTGCTCGCACTCGGTGAGTTTCGCTCGGCATTCCGACATCGATGCCCCGGTTGCCTGAAATTCAGTTGACTTTGAATTTCGGGTGATCCACATCTTGAGGGCATGTATGCTTCTGCTACTTGTTCTCTTTACATCTCACCACTTCCATCCGCAAACAGCGAACCGACTTTGACTCTGGTGAGTTTAGCGCGGCATTCCAGAATTCGATTGCACCCGGTTGCCGAAATTCAGTTGCCTTTGACATTTCAGGTGATCCTCTCTTGTGCATGTATGCTTCTGCTACTTGTTCTACATCAATACTTACCTTCCTCAAACAGCGAAACTCTTTTTGACTAGCCGGTGAGTTTCGAGGGCATTCCGACTTCGATGTACCGGTTCGTCGAAATTCAGTTGCCTTTGAATTTCAGGTTGGATCCCTCTTGAGCATTTATGCTTCTGCTACTTGTTCTACATACACTGTCCTTCTCCGCGGGGGGGGGGGGGGGGGGGGGGGAAGAAGGCGAAACGCTTTAAATCGGTTAGTTTCGCGGCATTCCGGACTCGGATGCCCGATTGTCGAAAATTTCAGGGTTTTTGCCTTTTTGAATTTTGGGGTGATCCCTCTTGAGCATGTATTGCTTCTGCTACATCCAGATGTTCTACATCTCACTGCCTTCCGCAAACAGCTCATAAGCGACCGCTTTGACTCGGGTGTGAGTTTCGCCGGCCAATCTCCGCACTTTCCGATGCCACCGGTTGCTCGAAATATCAGTTGCCCTTTGAATTATCGGGTGAATCCGTCTTGAAGCCATGTATCTGACTTCTGCACTACTTAAGTTGCTACATCAAACCTTCCTTCCGCAAACACCATAAACGACTTTGACTCGGTGAGTTTCGCGGCATTTCGACTTCGATGCCCTGGTTGCCGAAATTCAGTTCGCCTTTTAATTTTCGGGTGATCCTCTTGAGCTGTATGGCTTCTTGCTACTTGTTCTACATC
>CM055350.1:4001034-4020290 GCA_029228515.1 Populus alba x Populus x berolinensis | reverse complement strand
TTCAAAGGCAACTGAATTTCGGCAACGGGGCATCGAAGTCGGAATGCCGCGAAACTCACCGAGTCAAAGCGTTTCGCCTTTGCGGAAGAATCTGATGTAGAACAAGTAGCAGAAGCATACATGCTCAAGAGGGATCACCCGAAATTCAAAGGCAACTGAATTTCGGCAACCGGGGCATCGAAGTCGGAATGCCGCGAAACTCACCGAGTCAAAGCGTTTCGCCGTTTGCGGAAGAAGTGTGATGTAGAACAAGTAGCAGAAGCATACATGCTCAAGAGGGATCACCCGAAATTCAAAGGCAACTGAATTTCGGCAACCGGGGCATCGAAGTCGGAATGCCGCGAAACTCACCGAGTCAAAGCGTTTCGCCGTTTGCGGAAGAAAGTCTGATGTAGAACAAGTAGCAGAAGCATACATGCTCAAGAGGGATCACCCGAAATTCAAAGGCAACTGAATTTCGGCAACCGGGGCATCGAAGTCGGAATGCCGCGAAACTCACCGTGTCAAAGCATTTTGCCTTTTGCGGAAGAAAGTGTGATGTAGAACAAGTAGCAGAAGCATACATGCTCAAGAGGGATCACCCGAAATTCAAAGGCAACTGAATTTCGGCAACCGGGCATCGAAGTCGGAATGCCGCGAAACTCACCGAGTCAAAGCGTTTCGCCGTTTGCGGAAGAAAGTGTGATGTAGAACAAGTAGCAGAAGCATACATGCTCAAGAGGGATCACCCGAAATTCAAAGGCAACTGAATTTCGGCAACCGGGCATCGAAGTCGGAATGCCGCGAAACTCACCGAGTCAAAGCGTTTCGCCGTTTGCGGAAGAAGTGTGATGTAGAACAAGTAGCAGAAGCATACATGCTCAAGAGGGATCACCCGAAATTCAAAGGCAACTGAATTTCGGCAACCGGGGCATCGAAGTCGGAATGCCGCGAAACTCACCGAGTCAAAGCGTTTCGCCGTTTGCGGAAGAAAGTCTGATGTAGAACAAGTAGCAGAAGCATACATGCTCAAGAGGGATCACCCGAAATTCAAAGGCAACTGAATTTCGGCAACCGGGCATCGAAGTCGGAATGCCGCGAAACTCACCGAGTCAAAGCGTTTCGCCTTTTGCGGAAGAAGTGTGATGTAGAACAAGTAGCAGAAGCATACATGCTCAAGAGGGATCACCCGAAATTCAAAGGCAACTGAATTTCGGCAACCGGGGCATCGAAGTCGGAATGCCGCGAAACTCACCGAGTCAAAGCGTTTCGCCGTTTGCGGAAGAAAGTCTGATGTAGAACAAGTAGCAGAAGCATACATGCTCAAGAGGGATCACCCGAAATTCAAAGGCAACTGAATTTCGGCAACCGGGCATCGAAGTCGGAATGCCGCGAAACTCACCGAGTCAAAGCGTTTCCTTTTGCGGAAGGAAGTGTGATGTAGAACAAGTAGCAGAAGCATACATGCTCAAGAGGGATCACCCGAAAAAAAAAAAAAAAAAAATTTTTCAAACGGGGGGGGCAAGTCGGAATGCCGCGCTCACCGAGTCAAAGCGTTCGCCGTTTGCGGAAGGAAGTGTGGTAGAACAAGTAGCAGAAGCATACATGCTCAAGAGGGATCACCCGAAATTCAAAGGCAACTGAATTTCGGCAACCGGGGCATCGAAGTCGGAATGCCGCGAAACTCACCGAGTCAAAGCGTTTCGCGCTTTTGCGGAAGAAGTGTGATGTAGAACAAGTAGCAGAAGCATACATGCTCAAGAGGGATCACCCGAAATTCAAAGGCAACTGAATTTCGGCAACCGGGGCATCGAAGTCGGAATGCCGCGAAACTCACCGAGTCAAAGCGTTTCGCCGTTTGCGGAAAAGAAGTGTGATGTAGAACAAGTAGCAGAAGCATACATGCTCAAGAGGGATCACCCGAAATTCAAAGGCAACTGAATTTCGGCAACCGGGGCATCGAAGTCGGAATGCCGCGAAACTCACCGAGTCAAAGCGTTTCGCCGTTTGCGGAAGAAGTGTGATGTAGAACAAGTAGCAGAAGCATACATGCTCAAGAGGGATCACCCGAAATTCAAAGGCAACTGGCAACCGGGCATCGAAGTCGGAATGCCGCGAAACTCACCGAGTCAAAGCGTTTCGCCGTTTGCGGAAGAAGTCTGATGTAGAACAAGTAGCAGAAGCATACATGCTCAAGAGGGATCACCCGAAATTCAAAGGCAACTGAATTTCGGCAACCGGGGCATCGAAGTCGGAATGCCGCGAAACTCACGAGTCAAAGCGTTTCGCCGTTTTGCGGAAGAAGTGTGATGTAGAACAAGTAGCAGAAGCATACATGCTCAAGAGGGATCACCCGAAATTCAAAGGCAACTGAATTTCGGCAACCGGGGCATCGAAGTCGGAATGCCGCGAAACTCACCGAGTCAAAGCGTTTCGCCTTTGCGGAAGGAAGTGTGATGTAGAACAAGTAGCAGAAGCATACATGCTCAAGAGGGATCACCCGAAATTCAAAGGCAACTGAATTTCGGCAACCGGGGCATCGAAGTCGGAATGCCGCGAAACTCACCGAGTCAAAGCGTTTCGCCGTTTGCGGAAGAAGTGTGATGTAGAACAAGTAGCAGAAGCATACATGCTCAAGAGGGATCACCCGAAATTCAAAGGCAACTGAATTTCGGCAACCGGGGCATCGAAGTCGGAATGCCGCGAAACTCACCGAGTCAAAGCGTTTCGCCGTTTGCGGAAGAAGTGTGATGTAGAACAAGTAGCAGAAGCATACATGCTCAAGAGGGATCACCCGAAATTCAAAGGCAACTGAATTTCGGCAACCGGGGCATCGAAGTCGGAATGCCGCGAAACTCACCGAGTCAAAGCGTTTCGCCGTTTGCGGAAGAAGTGTGATGTAGAACAAGTAGCAGAAGCATACATGCTCAAGAGGGATCACCCGAAATTCAAAGGCAACTGAATTTCGGCAACCGGGCATCGAAGTCGGAATGCCGCGAAACTCACCGAGTCAAAGCGTTTCGCCGTTTGCGGAAGAAGTGTGATGTAGAACAAGTAGCAGAAGCATACATGCTCAAGAGGGATCACCCGAAATTCAAAGGCAACTGAATTTCGGCAACCGGGGCATCGAAGTCGGAATGCCGCGAAACTCACCGAGTCAAAGCGTTTCGCCGTTTGCGGAAGAAGTGTGATGTAGAACAAGTAGCAGAAGCATACATGCTCAAGAGGGATCACCCGAAATTCAAAGGCAACTGAATTTCGGCAACCGGGGCATCGAAGTCGGAATGCCGCGAAACTCACCGAGTCAAAGCGTTTCGCCGTTTGCGGAAGAAGTGTGATGTAGAACAAGTAGCAGAAGCATACATGCTCAAGAGGGATCACCCGAAATTCAAAGGCAACTGAATTTCGGCAACCGGGGCATCGAAGTCGGAATGCCGCGAAACTCACCGAGTCAAAGCGTTTCGCCTTTGCGGAAGAAGTGTGATGTAGAACAAGTAGCAGAAGCATACATGCTCAAGAGGGATCACCCGAAATTCAAAGGCAACTGAATTTCGGCAACCGGGCATCGAAGTCGGAATGCCGCGAAACTCACCGAGTCAAAGCGTTTCGCCGTTTGCGGAAGGAAGTGTGATGTAGAACAAGTAGCAGAAGCATACATGCTCAAGAGGGATCACCCGAAATTCAAAGGCAACTGAATTTCGGCAACCGGGGCATCGAAGTCGGAATGCCGCGAAACTCACCGAGTCAAAGCGTTTCGCCGTTTGCGGAAGAAGTGTGATGTAGAACAAGTAGCAGAAGCATACATGCTCAAGAGGGATCACCCGAAATTCAAAGGCAACTGAATTTCGGCAACCGGGGCATCGAAGTCGGAATGCCGCGAAACTCACCGAGTCAAAGCGTTTCGCCGTTTGCGGAAGAAGTGTGATGTAGAACAAGTAGCAGAAGCATACATGCTCAAGAGGGATCACCCGAAATTCAAAGGCAACTGAATTTCGGCAACCGGGGCATCGAAGTCGGAATGCCGCGAAACTCACCGAGTCAAAGCGTTTCGCCGTTTGCGGAAGAAGTCTGATGTAGAACAAGTAGCAGAAGCATACATGCTCAAGAGGGATCACCCGAAATTCAAAGGCAACTGAATTTCGGCAACCGGGGCATCGAAGTCGGAATGCCGCGAAACTCACCGAGTCAAAGCGTTTCGCTGTTTGCGGAAGAAGTCTGATGTAGAACAAGTAGCAGAAGCATACATGCTCAAGAGGGATCACCCGAAATTCAAAGGCAACTGAATTTCGGCAACCGGGGCATCGAAGTCGGAATGCCGCGAAACTCACCGAGTCAAAGCGTTTCGCCTTTTGCGGAAGAAGTGTGATGTAGAACAAGTAGCAGAAGCATACATGCTCAAGAGGGATCACCCGAAATTCAAAGGCAACTGAATTTCGGCAACCGGGGCATCGAAGTCGGAATGCCGCGAAACTCACCGAGTCAAAGCGTTTCGCCGTTTGCGGAAGAAGTGTGATGTAGAACAAGTAGCAGAAGCATACATGCTCAAGAGGGATCACCCGAAATTCAAACGCAACTGAATTTCGGCAACCGGGGCATCGAAGTCGGAATGCCGCGAAACTCACCGAGTCAAAGTGTTTCGCCCTTTGCGGAAGGAAGTGAGATGTAGAACAAGTAGCAGAAGCTTACATGCTCATGAGGGATCACCCGAAATTCAAAGGCAACTGAATTTCGGCAACCGGGGCATCGAAGTCGGAATGCCGCGAAACTCACCGAGTCAAAGTGTTTCGCCGTTTGCGGAAGAAGTGTGATATAGAACAAGTAGCAGAAGCATACATGCTCAGGAGGGATCACCCGAAATTCAAAGGCAACTGAATTTCGGCAACGGGGGCATCGAAGTCGGAATGCCGCGAAACTCACCGAGTCAATGCGTTTCGCTGTTTACGGAAGAAAGTGTGATGTAGAACAAGTAGCAGAAGCATACATGCTCTACAGGGATCACCCGAAATTCAAAGGCAACTGAATTTCGGCAACCGGGGCATCGAAGTCGGAATGCCGCGAAACTCACCGAGTCAAAGCGTTTCGCCGTTTGCGGAAGGAAGTGTGATGTAGAACAAGTAGCAGAAGCATACAGGCTCAGGAGGGATCACCCGAAATTCAAAGGCAACTGAATTTCGGCAACCGGGGCATCGAAGTCGGAATGCCGCGAAACTCACCGAGTCAAAGCGTTTCGCTGTTTGCGGAAGGAAGTGTGATGTAGAACAAGTAGCAGAAGCATACATGCTCAAGAGGGATCACCCGAAATTCAAAGGCAACTGAATTTCGGCAACTCGGGCATCGAATTCGGAATGCCGCGAAAGTCACCGAGTCAAAGCGTTTCGCCGGTTGCGGAAGGAAGTGTGATGTAGAACAAGTAGCAGAAGCATACATGCTCAAGAGGGATCACTCGAAATTCAAAGGCAACTGAATTTCGGCAACCGGGGCTTCGAAGTCGGAATGCCGCGAAACTCACCGAGTCAATGCGTTTCGCTGTTTACGGAAGGAAGTGTGATGTAGAACAAGTAGCAGAAGCATACATGCTCTAGAGGCATCACCCGAAATTCAAAGGCAACTGAATTTCGGCAACCGGGGCATCGAAGTCGGAATGCCGCGAAACTCACCGAGTCAAAGCGTTTCGCTGTTTGCGGAAGGAAGTGTGATGTAGAACAAGTAGCAGAAGCATACATGCTCAAGAGGGATCACCCGAAATTCAAAGGCAACTGAATTTCGGCAACCGGGGCATCGAAGTCGGAATGCCGCGAAACTCACCGAGTCAAAGCGTTTCGCTGTTTACGGAAGGAAGTGTGATGTAGAACAAGTAGCAGAAGCATACATGCTCAAGAGGGATCACCCGAAATTCAAAGGCAACTGAATTTCGGCAACCGGGGCATCGAAGTCGGAATGCCGCGAAACTCACCGAGTCAAAGCGTTTCGCCGTTTGCGGAAGGAAGTGTGATGTAGAACAAGTAGCAGAAGCATACATGCTCAAGAGGGATCACCCGAAATTCAAAGGCAACTGAATTTCGGCAACCGGGGCATCGAAGTCGGAATGCCGCGAAACTCACCGAGTCAAAGCGTTTCGCTGTTTGCGGAAGGAAGTGTGATGTAGAACAAGTAGCAGAAGCATACATGCTCAAGAGGGATCACCCGAAATTCAAAGGCAACTGAATTTCGGCAACCGGGGCATCGAAGTCGGAATGCCGCGAAACTCACCGAGTCAAAGCGTTTCGCCGTTTGCGGAAGGAAGTGTGATGTAGAACAAGTAGCAGAAGCATACATGCTCAAGAGGGATCACCCGAAATTCAAAGGCAACTGAATTTCGGCAACCGGGGCATCGAAGTCGGAATGCCGCGAAACTCACCGAGTCAAAGCGTTTCGCTGTTTGCGGAAGGAAGTGTGATGTAGAACAAGTAGCAGAAGCATACATGCTCAAGAGGGATCACCCGAAATTCAAAGGCAACTGAATTTCGGCAACCGGGGCATCGAAGTCGGAATGCCGCGAAACTCACCGAGTCAAAGCGTTTCGCCGTTTGCGGAAGGAAGTGTGATGTAGAACAAGTAGCAGAAGCATACATGCTCAAGAGGGATCACCCGAAATTCAAAGGCAACTGAATTTCGGCAACCGGGGCATCGAAGTCGGAATGCCGCGAAACTCACCGAGTCAAAGCGTTTCGCCGTTTGCGGAAGAAGTGTGATGTAGAACAAGTAGCAGAAGCATACATGCTCAAGAGGGATCACCCGAAATTCAAAGGCAACTGAATTTCGGCAACCGGGCATCGAAGTCGGAATGCCGCGAAACTCACCGAGTCAAAGCGTTTCGCCGTTTGCGGAAGGAAGTGTGATGTAGAACAAGTAGCAGAAGCATACATGCTCAAGAGGGATCACCCGAAATTCAAAGGCAACTGAATTTCGGCAACCGGGGCATCGAAGTCGGAATGCCGCGAAACTCACCGAGTCAAAGCGTTTCGCCGTTTGCGGAAGGAAGTGTGATGTAGAACAAGTAGCAGAAGCATACATGCTCAAGAGGGATCACCCGAAATTCAAAGGCAACTGAATTTCGGCAACCGGGGCATCGAAGTCGGAATGCCGCGAAACTCACCGAGTCAAAGCGTTTCGCCGTTTGCGGAAGGAAGTGTGATGTAGAACAAGTAGCAGAAGCATACATGCTCAAGAGGGATCACCCGAAATTCAAAGGCAACTGAATTTCGGCAACCGGGGCATCGAAGTCGGAATGCCGCGAAACTCACCGAGTCAAAGCGTTTCGCCGTTTGCGGAAGAAAGTGTGATGTAGAACAAGTAGCAGAAGCATACATGCTCAAGAGGGATCACCCGAAATTCAAAGGCAACTGAATTTCGGCAACCGGGGCATCGAAGTCGGAATGCCGCGAAACTCACCGAGTCAAAGCGTTTCGCCGTTTGCGGAAGAAGTGTGATGTAGAACAAGTAGCAGAAGCATACATGCTCAAGAGGGATCACCCGAAATTCAAAGGCAACTGAATTTCGGCAACCGGGCATCGAAGTCGGAATGCCGCGAAACTCACCGAGTCAAAGCGTTTCGCCGTTTGCGGAAGGAAGTGTGATGTAGAACAAGTAGCAGAAGCATACATGCTCAAGAGGGATCACCCGAAATTCAAAGGCAACTGAATTTCGGCAACCGGGGCATCGAAGTCGGAATGCCGCGAAACTCACCGAGTCAAAGCGTTTCGCTGTTTGCGGAAGAAGTGTGATGTAGAACAAGTAGCAGAAGCATACATGCTCAAGAGGGATCACCCGAAATTCAAAGGCAACTGAATTTCGGCAACCGGGGCATCGAAGTCGGAATGCCGCGAAACTCACCGAGTCAAAGCGTTTCGCCGTTTGCGGAAGGAAGTGTGATGTAGAACAAGTAGCAGAAGCATACATGCTCAAGAGGGATCACCCGAAATTCAAAGGCAACTGAATTTCGGCAACCGGGGCATCGAAGTCGGAATGCCGCGAAACTCACCGAGTCAAAGCGTTTCGCCGTTTGCGGAAGGAAGTGTGATGTAGAACAAGTAGCAGAAGCATACATGCTCAAGAGGGATCACCCGAAATTCAAAGGCAACTGAATTTCGGCAACCGGGGCATCGAAGTCGGAATGCCGCGAAACTCACCGAGTCAAAGCGTTTCGCCGTTTGCGGAAGAAGTGTGATGTAGAACAAGTAGCAGAAGCATACATGCTCAAGAGGGATCACCCGAAATTCAAAGGCAACTGAATTTCGGCAACCGGGGCATCGAAGTCGGAATGCCGCGAAACTCACCGAGTCAAAGCGTTTCGCCGTTTGCGGAAGGAAGTGTGATGTAGAACAAGTAGCAGAAGCATACATGCTCAAGAGGGATCACCCGAAATTCAAAGGCAACTGAATTTCGGCAACCGGGGCATCGAAGTCGGAATGCCGCGAAACTCACCGAGTCAAAGCGTTTCGCCGTTTGCGGAAGGAAGTGTGATGTAGAACAAGTAGCAGAAGCATACATGCTCAAGAGGGATCACCCGAAATTCAAAGGCAACTGAATTTCGGCAACCGGGGCATCGAAGTCGGAATGCCGCGAAACTCACCGAGTCAAAGCGTTTCGCCGTTTGCGGAAGGAAGTGTGATGTAGAACAAGTAGCAGAAGCATACATGCTCAAGAGGGATCACCCGAAATTCAAAGGCAACTGAATTTCGGCAACCGGGGCATCGAAGTCGGAATGCCGCGAAACTCACCGAGTCAAAGCGTTTCGCCGTTTGCGGAAGAAGTGTGATGTAGAACAAGTAGCAGAAGCATACATGCTCAAGAGGGATCACCCGAAATTCAAAGGCAACTGAATTTCGGCAACCGGGCATCGAAGTCGGAATGCCGCGAAACTCACCGAGTCAAAGCGTTTCGCCGTTTGCGGAAGAAGTGTGATGTAGAACAAGTAGCAGAAGCATACATGCTCAAGAGGGATCACCCGAAATTCAAAGGCAACTGAATTTCGGCAACCGGGGCATCGAAGTCGGAATGCCGCGAAACTCACCGAGTCAAAGCGTTTCGCCGTTTGCGGAAGGAAGTGTGATGTAGAACAAGTAGCAGAAGCATACATGCTCAAGAGGGATCACCCGAAATTCAAAGGCAACTGAATTTCGGCAACCGGGGCATCGAAGTCGGAATGCCGCGAAACTCACCGAGTCAAAGCGTTTCGCCGTTTGCGGAAGGAAGTGTGATGTAGAACAAGTAGCAGAAGCATACATGCTCAAGAGGGATCACCCGAAATTCAAAGGCAACTGAATTTCGGCAACCGGGGCATCGAAGTCGGAATGCCGCGAAACTCACCGAGTCAAAGCGTTTCGCCGTTTGCGGAAGAAGTGTGATGTAGAACAAGTAGCAGAAGCATACATGCTCAAGAGGGATCACCCGAAATTCAAAGGCAACTGAATTTCGGCAACCGGGGCATCGAAGTCGGAATGCCGCGAAACTCACCGAGTCAAAGCGTTTCGCCGTTTGCGGAAGAAGTCTGATGTAGAACAAGTAGCAGAAGCATACATGCTCAAGAGGGATCACCCGAAATTCAAAGGCAACTGAATTTCGGCAACCGGGGCATCGAAGTCGGAATGCCGCGAAACTCACCGAGTCAAAGCGTTTCGCCGTTTGCGGAAGAAGTGTGATGTAGAACAAGTAGCAGAAGCATACATGCTCAAGAGGGATCACCCGAAATTCAAAGGCAACTGAATTTCGGCAACCGGGGCATCGAAGTCGGAATGCCGCGAAACTCACCGAGTCAAAGCGTTTCGCCGTTTGCGGAAGGAAGTGTGATGTAGAACAAGTAGCAGAAGCATACATGCTCAAGAGGGATCACCCGAAATTCAAAGGCAACTGAATTTCGGCAACCGGGGCATCGAAGTCGGAATGCCGCGAAACTCACCGAGTCAAAGCGTTTCGCCGTTTGCGGAAGGAAGTGTGATGTAGAACAAGTAGCAGAAGCATACATGCTCAAGAGGGATCACCCGAAATTCAAAGGCAACTGAATTTCGGCAACCGGGCATCGAAGTCGGAATGCCGCGAAACTCACCGAGTCAAAGCGTTTCGCCGTTTGCGGAAGGAAGTGTGATGTAGAACAAGTAGCAGAAGCATACATGCTCAAGAGGGATCACCCGAAATTCAAAGGCAACTGAATTTCGGCAACCGGGGCATCGAAGTCGGAATGCCGCGAAACTCACCGAGTCAAAGCGTTTCGCCGTTTGCGGAAGAAGTGTGATGTAGAACAAGTAGCAGAAGCATACATGCTCAAGAGGGATCACCCGAAATTCAAAGGCAACTGAATTTCGGCAACCGGGCATCGAAGTCGGAATGCCGCGAAACTCACCGAGTCAAAGCGTTTCGCCGTTTGCGGAAGGAAGTGTGATGTAGAACAAGTAGCAGAAGCATACATGCTCAAGAGGGATCACCCGAAATTCAAAGGCAACTGAATTTCGGCAACCGGGGCATCGAAGTCGGAATGCCGCGAAACTCACCGAGTCAAAGCGTTTCGCCGTTTGCGGAAGGAAGTGTGATGTAGAACAAGTAGCAGAAGCATACATGCTCAAGAGGGATCACCCGAAATTCAAAGGCAACTGAATTTCGGCAACCGGGGCATCGAAGTCGGAATGCCGCGAAACTCACCGAGTCAAAGCGTTTCGCCGTTTGCGGAAGAAGTGTGATGTAGAACAAGTAGCAGAAGCATACATGCTCAAGAGGGATCACCCGAAATTCAAAGGCAACTGAATTTCGGCAACCGGGGCATCGAAGTCGGAATGCCGCGAAACTCACCGAGTCAAAGCGTTTCGCCGTTTGCGGAAGGAAGTGTGATGTAGAACAAGTAGCAGAAGCATACATGCTCAAGAGGGATCACCCGAAATTCAAAGGCAACTGAATTTCGGCAACCGGGGCATCGAAGTCGGAATGCCGCGAAACTCACCGAGTCAAAGCGTTTCGCCGTTTGCGGAAGGAAGTGTGATGTAGAACAAGTAGCAGAAGCATACATGCTCAAGAGGGATCACCCGAAATTCAAAGGCAACTGAATTTCGGCAACCGGGGCATCGAAGTCGGAATGCCGCGAAACTCACCGAGTCAAAGCGTTTCGCCGTTTGCGGAAGGAAGTCTGATGTAGAACAAGTAGCAGAAGCATACATGCTCAAGAGGGATCACCCGAAATTCAAAGGCAACTGAATTTCGGCAACCGGGGCATCGAAGTCGGAATGCCGCGAAACTCACCGAGTCAAAGCGTTTCGCCGTTTGCGGAAGAAGTGTGATGTAGAACAAGTAGCAGAAGCATACATGCTCAAGAGGGATCACCCGAAATTCAAAGGCAACTGAATTTCGGCAACCGGGGCATCGAAGTCGGAATGCCGCGAAACTCACCGAGTCAAAGCGTTTCGCCGTTTGCGGAAGAAAGTGTGATGTAGAACAAGTAGCAGAAGCATACATGCTCAAGAGGGATCACCCGAAATTCAAAGGCAACTGAATTTCGGCAACCGGGGCATCGAAGTCGGAATGCCGCGAAACTCACCGAGTCAAAGCGTTTCGCCGTTTGCGGAAGGAAGTGTGATGTAGAACAAGTAGCAGAAGCATACATGCTCAAGAGGGATCACCCGAAATTCAAAGGCAACTGAATTTCGGCAACCGGGCATCGAAGTCGGAATGCCGCGAAACTCACCGAGTCAAAGCGTTTCGCCGTTTGCGGAAGGAAGTGTGATGTAGAACAAGTAGCAGAAGCATACATGCTCAAGAGGGATCACCCGAAATTCAAAGGCAACTGAATTTCGGCAACCGGGGCATCGAAGTCGGAATGCCGCGAAACTCACCGAGTCAAAGCGTTTCGCCGTTTGCGGAAGGAAGTGTGATGTAGAACAAGTAGCAGAAGCATACATGCTCAAGAGGGATCACCCGAAATTCAAAGGCAACTGAATTTCGGCAACCGGGGCATCGAAGTCGGAATGCCGCGAAACTCACCGAGTCAAAGCGTTTCGCCGTTTGCGGAAGGAAGTGTGATGTAGAACAAGTAGCAGAAGCATACATGCTCAAGAGGGATCACCCGAAATTCAAAGGCAACTGAATTTCGGCAACCGGGGCATCGAAGTCGGAATGCCGCGAAACTCACCGAGTCAAAGCGTTTCGCCGTTTGCGGAAGGAAGTGTGATGTAGAACAAGTAGCAGAAGCATACATGCTCAAGAGGGATCACCCGAAATTCAAAGGCAACTGAATTTCGGCAACCGGGGCATCGAAGTCGGAATGCCGCGAAACTCACCGAGTCAAAGCGTTTCGCCGTTTGCGGAAGGAAGTGTGATGTAGAACAAGTAGCAGAAGCATACATGCTCAAGAGGGATCACCCGAAATTCAAAGGCAACTGAATTTCGGCAACCGGGGCATCGAAGTCGGAATGCCGCGAAACTCACCGAGTCAAAGCGTTTCGCCGTTTGCGGAAGAAGTCTGATGTAGAACAAGTAGCAGAAGCATACATGCTCAAGAGGGATCACCCGAAATTCAAAGGCAACTGAATTTCGGCAACCGGGGCATCGAAGTCGGAATGCCGCGAAACTCACCGAGTCAAAGCGTTTCGCCGTTTGCGGAAGAAGTGTGATGTAGAACAAGTAGCAGAAGCATACATGCTCAAGAGGGATCACCCGAAATTCAAAGGCAACTGAATTTCGGCAACCGGGGCATCGAAGTCGGAATGCCGCGAAACTCACCGAGTCAAAGCGTTTCGCCGTTTGCGGAAGGAAGTGTGATGTAGAACAAGTAGCAGAAGCATACATGCTCAAGAGGGATCACCCGAAATTCAAAGGCAACTGAATTTCGGCAACCGGGGCATCGAAGTCGGAATGCCGCGAAACTCACCGAGTCAAAGCGTTTCGCCGTTTGCGGAAGGAAGTGTGATGTAGAACAAGTAGCAGAAGCATACATGCTCAAGAGGGATCACCCGAAATTCAAAGGCAACTGAATTTCGGCAACCGGGGCATCGAAGTCGGAATGCCGCGAAACTCACCGAGTCAAAGCGTTTCGCCGTTTGCGGAAGGAAGTGTGATGTAGAACAAGTAGCAGAAGCATACATGCTCAAGAGGGATCACCCGAAATTCAAAGGCAACTGAATTTCGGCAACCGGGGCATCGAAGTCGGAATGCCGCGAAACTCACCGAGTCAAAGCGTTTCGCCGTTTGCGGAAGGAAGTGTGATGTAGAACAAGTAGCAGAAGCATACATGCTCAAGAGGGATCACCCGAAATTCAAAGGCAACTGAATTTCGGCAACCGGGCATCGAAGTCGGAATGCCGCGAAACTCACCGAGTCAAAGCGTTTCGCCGTTTGCGGAAGGAAGTGTGATGTAGAACAAGTAGCAGAAGCATACATGCTCAAGAGGGATCACCCGAAATTCAAAGGCAACTGAATTTCGGCAACCGGGGCATCGAAGTCGGAATGCCGCGAAACTCACCGAGTCAAAGCGTTTCGCCGTTTGCGGAAGGAAGTGTGATGTAGAACAAGTAGCAGAAGCATACATGCTCAAGAGGGATCACCCGAAATTCAAAGGCAACTGAATTTCGGCAACCGGGGCATCGAAGTCGGAATGCCGCGAAACTCACCGAGTCAAAGCGTTTCGCCGTTTGCGGAAGGAAGTGTGATGTAGAACAAGTAGCAGAAGCATACATGCTCAAGAGGGATCACCCGAAATTCAAAGGCAACTGAATTTCGGCAACCGGGGCATCGAAGTCGGAATGCCGCGAAACTCACCGAGTCAAAGCGTTTCGCCGTTTGCGGAAGGAAGTGTGATGTAGAACAAGTAGCAGAAGCATACATGCTCAAGAGGGATCACCCGAAATTCAAAGGCAACTGAATTTCGGCAACCGGGCATCGAAGTCGGAATGCCGCGAAACTCACCGAGTCAAAGCGTTTCGCTGTTTGCGGAAGGAAGTGTGATGTAGAACAAGTAGCAGAAGCATACATGCTCAAGAGGGATCACCCGAAATTCAAAGGCAACTGAATTTCGGCAACCGGGGCATCGAAGTCGGAATGCCGCGAAACTCACCGAGTCAAAGCGTTTCGCCGTTTGCGGAAGGAAGTGTGATGTAGAACAAGTAGCAGAAGCATACATGCTCAAGAGGGATCACCCGAAATTCAAAGGCAACTGAATTTCGGCAACCGGGGCATCGAAGTCGGAATGCCGCGAAACTCACCGAGTCAAAGCGTTTCGCTGTTTGCGGAAGGAAGTGTGATGTAGAACAAGTAGCAGAAGCATACATGCTCAAGAGGGATCACCCGAAATTCAAAGGCAACTGAATTTCGGCAACCGGGGCATCGAAGTCGGAATGCCGCGAAACTCACCGAGTCAAAGCGTTTCGCCGTTTGCGGAAGGAAGTGTGATGTAGAACAAGTAGCAGAAGCATACATGCTCAAGAGGGATCACCCGAAATTCAAAGGCAACTGAATTTCGGCAACCGGGGCATCGAAGTCGGAATGCCGCGAAACTCACCGAGTCAAAGCGTTTCGCCGTTTGCGGAAGGAAGTGTGATGTAGAACAAGTAGCAGAAGCATACATGCTCAAGAGGGATCACCCGAAATTCAAAGGCAACTGAATTTCGGCAACCGGGCATCGAAGTCGGAATGCCGCGAAACTCACCGAGTCAAAGCGTTTCGCCGTTTGCGGAAGGAAGTGTGATGTAGAACAAGTAGCAGAAGCATACATGCTCAAGAGGGATCACCCGAAATTCAAAGGCAACTGAATTTCGGCAACCGGGGCATCGAAGTCGGAATGCCGCGAAACTCACCGAGTCAAAGCGTTTCGCCGTTTGCGGAAGGAAGTGTGATGTAGAACAAGTAGCAGAAGCATACATGCTCAAGAGGGATCACCCGAAATTCAAAGGCAACTGAATTTCGGCAACCGGGGCATCGAAGTCGGAATGCCGCGAAACTCACCGAGTCAAAGCGTTTCGCTGTTTGCGGAAGGAAGTGTGATGTAGAACAAGTAGCAGAAGCATACATGCTCAAGAGGGATCACCCGAAATTCAAAGGCAACTGAATTTCGGCAACCGGGGCATCGAAGTCGGAATGCCGCGAAACTCACCGAGTCAAAGCGTTTCGCCGTTTGCGGAAGGAAGTGTGATGTAGAACAAGTAGCAGAAGCATACATGCTCAAGAGGGATCACCCGAAATTCAAAGGCAACTGAATTTCGGCAACCGGGCATCGAAGTCGGAATGCCGCGAAACTCACCGAGTCAAAGCGTTTCGCTGTTTGCGGAAGGAAGTGTGATGTAGAACAAGTAGCAGAAGCATACATGCTCAAGAGGGATCACCCGAAATTCAAAGGCAACTGAATTTCGGCAACCGGGGCATCGAAGTCGGAATGCCGCGAAACTCACCGAGTCAAAGCGTTTCGCTGTTTGCGGAAGGAAGTGTGATGTAGAACAAGTAGCAGAAGCATACATGCTCAAGAGGGATCACCCGAAATTCAAAGGCAACTGAATTTCGGCAACCGGGGCATCGAAGTCGGAATGCCGCGAAACTCACCGAGTCAAAGCGTTTCGCCGTTTGCGGAAGGAAGTGTGATGTAGAACAAGTAGCAGAAGCATACATGCTCAAGAGGGATCACCCGAAATTCAAAGGCAACTGAATTTCGGCAACCGGGGCATCGAAGTCGGAATGCCGCGAAACTCACCGAGTCAAAGCGTTTCGCCGTTTGCGGAAGGAAGTGTGATGTAGAACAAGTAGCAGAAGCATACATGCTCAAGAGGGATCACCCGAAATTCAAAGGCAACTGAATTTCGGCAACCGGGCATCGAAGTCGGAATGCCGCGAAACTCACCGAGTCAAAGCGTTTCGCTGTTTGCGGAAGAAGTGTGATGTAGAACAAGTAGCAGAAGCATACATGCTCAAGAGGGATCACCCGAAATTCAAAGGCAACTGAATTTCGGCAACCGGGGCATCGAAGTCGGAATGCCGCGAAACTCACCGAGTCAAAGCGTTTCGCCGTTTGCGGAAGGAAGTGTGATGTAGAACAAGTAGCAGAAGCATACATGCTCAAGAGGGATCACCCGAAATTCAAAGGCAACTGAATTTCGGCAACCGGGGCATCGAAGTCGGAATGCCGCGAAACTCACCGAGTCAAAGCGTTTCGCTGTTTGCGGAAGAAAGTGTGATGTAGAACAAGTAGCAGAAGCATACATGCTCAAGAGGGATCACCCGAAATTCAAAGGCAACTGAATTTCGGCAACCGGGGCATCGAAGTCGGAATGCCGCGAAACTCACCGAGTCAAAGCGTTTCGCCGTTTGCGGAAGAAAGTGTGATGTAGAACAAGTAGCAGAAGCATACATGCTCAAGAGGGATCACCCGAAATTCAAAGGCAACTGAATTTCGGCAACCGGGGCATCGAAGTCGGAATGCCGCGAAACTCACCGAGTCAAAGCGTTTCGCTGTTTGCGGAAGGAAGTGTGATGTAGAACAAGTAGCAGAAGCATACATGCTCAAGAGGGATCACCCGAAATTCAAAGGCAACTGAATTTCGGCAACCGGGGCATCGAAGTCGGAATGCCGCGAAACTCACCGAGTCAAAGCGTTTCGCCGTTTGCGGAAGAAGTGTGATGTAGAACAAGTAGCAGAAGCATACATGCTCAAGAGGGATCACCCGAAATTCAAAGGCAACTGAATTTCGGCAACCGGGGCATCGAAGTCGGAATGCCGCGAAACTCACGAGTCAAAGCGTTTCGCCGTTTGCGGAAGGAAGTGTGATGTAGAACAAGTAGCAGAAGCATACATGCTCAAGAGGGATCACCCGAAATTCAAAGGCAACTGAATTTCGGCAACCGGGCATCGAAGTCGGAATGCCGCGAAACTCACCGAGTCAAAGCGTTTCGCCGTTTGCGGAAGAAGTGTGATGTAGAACAAGTAGCAGAAGCATACATGCTCAAGAGGGATGACCCGAAATTCAAAGGCAACTGAATTTCGGCAACCGGGGCATCGAAGTCGGAATGCCGCGAAACTCACCGAGTCAAAGCGTTTCCCTGTTTGCGGAAGGAAGTGTGATGTAGAACAAGTAGCAGAAGCATACATGCTCAAGAGGGATCACCCGAAATTCAAAGGCAACTGAGTTTCGGCAACCGGGGCATCGAAGTCGGAATGCCGCGAAACTCACCGAGTCAAAGCGTTTCGCCGTTTGCGGAAGGAAGTGTGATGTAGAACAAGTAGCAGAAGCATACATGCTCAAGAGGGATCACCCGAAATTCAAAGGCAACTGAATTTCGGTTACCGGGGCATCGAAGTCGGAATGCCGCGAAACTCACCGAGTCAAAGCGTTTCGCTGTTTGCGGAAGGAAGTGTGATTTTGAACAAGTAGTAGAAGCATACATGCTCAAGAGGGATCACCTGAAATTCAAAAGCAACTGAATTTCGGCAACAAGGGCATCGAAGTCGGAATGCCGCGAAACTCACCGAGTCAAAGCGTTTCGCTGTTTGCGGAAGGAAGTGTGATGTAGAACAAGTAGCAGAAGCATACATGCTCAAGAGGGATCACCCGAAATTCAAAGGCAACTGAGTTTCGGCAACCGGGCATCGAAGTCGGAATGCCGCGAAACTCACCGAGTCAAAGCGTTTCGCTGTTTGCGGAAGGAAGTGTAATGTAGAACAAGTAGCAGAAGCATACATGCTCAAGAGGGATCACCCGAAATTCAAAGGCAACTGAGTTTCGGCAACCGGGGCATCGAAGTCGGAATGCCGCGAAACTTACCGAGTCAAAGCGTTTCGCCTTTGCGGAAGGAAGTGTGATGTAGAACAAGTAGCAGAAGCATACATGCTCAAACAGGCATGCATACATGCTCAGAGGGATCACCCGAAATTCAAAGGCAACTGAATTTCGGCAACCGGGGCATCGAAGTCGGAATGCCGCGAAACTCACCGAGTCAAAGCGTTTCGCCTTTGCGGAAGGAAGTGTGATGTAGAACAAGTAGCAGAAGCATACATGCTCAAGAGGGATCACCCGAAATTCAAAGGCAACTGAATTTCGGCAACGGGGCATCGAAGTCGGAATGCCGCGAAACTCACCGAGTCGAGTCGCGTTTCGCTTTTTGCAAGGAAGTGTGATGTAGAACAAGTAGCAGAAGCATACATGCTCAAGAGGGATCACCCGAAATTCAAAGGCAACTGAATTTCGGCAACCGGGCATCGAAGTCGGAATGCCGCGAAACTCACCGAGTCAAAGCGTTTCGCTGTTTGCGGAAGGAAGTGTGATGTAGAACAAGTAGCAGAAGCATACATGCTCAAGAGGGATCACCCGAAATTCAAAGGCAACTGAATTTCGGCAACCGGGGCATCGAAGTCGGAATGCCGCGAAACTCACCGAGTCAAAGCGTTTCGCCGTTTGCGGAAGAAGTGTGATGTAGAACAAGTAGCAGAAGCATACATGCTCAAGAGGGATCACCCGAAATTCAAAGGCAACTGAATTTCGGCAACCGGGGCATCGAAGTCGGAATGCCGCGAAACTCACCGAGTCAAAGCGTTTCGCCGTTTGCGGAAGAAGTGTGATGTAGAACAAGTAGCAGAAGCATACATGCTCAAGAGGGATCACCCGAAATTCAAAGGCAACTGAATTTCGGCAACCGGGCATCGAAGTCGGAATGCCGCGAAACTCACCGAGTCAAAGCGTTTCGCCGTTTGCGGAAGGAAGTGTGATGTAGAACAAGTAGCAGAAGCATACATGCTCAAGAGGGATCACCCGAAATTCAAAGGCAACTGAATTTCGGCAACCGGGCATCGAAGTCGGAATGCCGCGAAACTCACCGAGTCAAAGCGTTTCGCCGTTTGCGGAAGGAAGTGTGATGTAGAACAAGTAGCAGAAGCATACATGCTCAAGAGGGATCACCCGAAATTCAAAGGCAACTGAATTTCGGCAACCGGGGCATCGAAGTCGGAATGCCGCGAAACTCACCGAGTCAAAGCGTTTCGCCGTTTGCGGAAGGAAGTGTGATGTAGAACAAGTAGCAGAAGCATACATGCTCAAGAGGGATCACCCGAAATTCAAAGGCAACTGAATTTCGGCAACCGGGGCATCGAAGTCGGAATGCCGCGAAACTCACCGAGTCAAAGCGTTTCGCCGTTTGCGGAAGGAAGTGTGATGTAGAACAAGTAGCAGAAGCATACATGCTCAAGAGGGATCACCCGAAATTCAAAGGCAACTGAATTTCGGCAACCGGGGCATCGAAGTCGGAATGCCGCGAAACTCACCGAGTCAAAAGTTTCGCCGTTG
>CM055350.1:3959656-4000934 GCA_029228515.1 Populus alba x Populus x berolinensis | reverse complement strand
TTCTTTCTTTCAATATGTTTAGCTAAGTAATTAAGTCAAGGTGAAAAGGGTACACTAATGGTGTAAGAATAAGTATAATATAAACTTAACATGGACCTTAACGTTGGATACTAACATGTTTTATATTTGTTATCTTGTTCACTTTTAATACTTTGCTTGTTAAATGGTTAATCTAGATTTATGTTGTATAACACTTGGTACAACAAATACTTGGCACTTTCATAGCCCATACTGTATGGTATAACCGACACCTGAGCTATGAAAGGAACTTGATTTGTTGTTAACATAAGTTATAATCATGAATGCCTGCCAACATTTACAAGTATTAGCTTTATTCGAATAAGATAACTAATGTAATCATGTTAACAATTTATAATCTGATTGGAACCTCCTTTATGTGTGGTTTCCAATTGAGTAATAAGAGTTTATATTATACTTGTTTGAAGTACCATTAGTGGATCCTCTAACCTTGACATTTGTTTTTATCGTTGTTTAATCCTTACATTAATCTTCCAACTCAAAGTTCTCATTAATTTCTTCCTTCTCTTCTTTATTATTATTTTTGTGTATATTATTATTATTATCTGTTCTTAAACTCAGTATATAGGCTGGAAACCTGTGACCCGATCTTTTAGATCATTCTCAGGTATAACAACGCCACGTACTGAGTATTATTATTATATTAATACTATTACTACTACTATTATTGTTATTATTTTATTGTTGTTGTTGTTATTGTTGTTGTGTTGTTATTTATAATTTATACAATTAACCTCTCTGTGGTTCGACCCCGGTCTTGCCGGGTTATTTATTACTTCGACACTCCTGCACTTGGAGAAGACATCAAGCTTTTGGTCGTGTCAAGTTTTTGGCGCCGTTGCCGGGGAGGTAAATTCTTGTATAAATTATAATATTTAATTTATTTTCTCTTTTCACTTTTCATTTTATCTAACTTTTGTTTCTTTTGTTTTGTTTTGTTTCTTTTTCTTCTCTTTTCTTTTCTTCCTTTTATTCTCTTTTTACACGTGCATGAGAGTTTGGTCACGTACATTAAGTGGTCGACTTTGTAGGGTATCCTCATCATTTTCAGAAAATATGGCCGAAGAAGATAATCAATCACTTCATAATGAGAATAATGAGAATAACCGTATGAGAACACTTAGAGACCACATGAATCCCACAAGAACAAGTGCACCCTCATGCATAGTTTTCCCTCCTGATGCATCTCATTTTAATTTTAAGCCAGGCATTATTCAACTTTTACCATCTTTTCATGGCTTAGACTTAGAAAATCCATACTTGCATTTAAGGGAATTTGAGGAGGTCTGTAATACCTATAATGACTCAAATTGTAGCATGAACACCATTCGATTAAAGCTTTTTCCTTTTTCATTAAAAGATAAAGCTAAAACATGGCTACAAAATTTGAGACCAGGATCCATTCGTGCTTGGGATGAAATGCAACAACAATTTTTAAAGAAGTTTTTTCCATCTCACAGAACAAACTCTTTCAAAAGACAAATCATCACTTTCACTCAAAAACCAGGAGAAACATTTTACCAATGTTGGGATAGGTATCGAGATTTGCTTAATACTTGCCCACATCATGGTTTTGAAACATGGAGATTGGTTTCACATTTTTATGAAGGTTTAACACCTAGAGATAGGCAAATGGTTGAATTGATGTGCAATGGAACTTTCGAAGATAAAGACCCTAATGAAGCAATGGAGTACCTAGACTTGCTAGCCGAAAATGCTCAAAATTGGGACACCACAGGTACTTATGAGGCACCAAGTAAAACTCAACCTCATACATCTAGTGGAGGTATGCACAACCTTAGGGAAGATCATGACCTCCAAGCCAAGTTTGCATCTTTAGCTAGAAAAGTCGAGGCACTAGAATTGAAAAAGAGTGGTCAATTAAAATCTGTTCAAGACATTGTGTGTCAAATCTGTGAAACCAATGAACATCAACAAATGATTGTCCAACTTTGCCTTCTTTAAGGAATGCCTCCATGAACAAGCCCATGCTTTAAACAGTTTCCAAAGACCCAACCATAACCCATACTCACAAACATATAACCCTGGTTGGAGAAATCACCCAAATTTCAGTTGGAAGAGTGATAGCAACAATGCACAAACTTCACAGCCACCGTTTCAAGCACACCATAATTTTCAAAATTCTCATGGATATGCACCTCCTTATGCTCCACCTCCTAGAAGAAATTTTGAGGAAACATTGCATGCATTCATTGAAAAGCAGGAGACAATCAACACTCAACTTGCTCAAAGCATGACAGATTTTAAAGATGCTCTTGCAAAATTAACATCTGCTCTCAGTTTCCAAGAGAAAGGTAAGTTTCCATCTCAACCACAACAAAATCCAAAGGGGCAATACAATGCAAATGCAAGTAGTTCTGGAAGCCAACACATGGATCAAGTCAAATCAGTCATCACTCTTCGTAGTGGTAAGGTTATTGAAAAACCCATTCTTGAACCTTGTGAGAAAGATGATGAGTCTATCTCTGAGGGTAAGGAAGGGGTTGAACCTGAACATTGCAAAGAAAAGGCTGATTCCCCGCCAGCACTTCCATTTCCTCATGCCATGACCAAACAAAGGAAAGTCAATCACAACTCTGAAATCTTTGAAATTTTCAAACAGGTAAGGATCAATATACCTTTGTTGGATGCTATTAAACAGGTTCCTTCCTATGCTAAATTTTTGAAAGATCTGTGCACTGTGAAGAGAAAACTGAATGTGAAAAAGAAAGCCTTTTTAGCCGAACAAGTAAGTGCCATTCTTCAGAACAATAATGCTTTGAAATATAAAGACCCTGGTTGTCCTACAATTTCTTGCTTTATTGGAGAACATAAAATTGAAAGAGCCTTACTTGATCTTGGAGCTAGTGTGAATTTACTTCCATATTCAGTTTTTCAAAGTCTCAATCTAGGTGAGTTAAAACCAACTTCTGTAACTCTTTTACTTGCCGATAGATCTGTAAAAGTGCCTAGAGGAATAATTGAAGATGTGTTAGTACAAGTCGATAAATTCATTTATCCTGTGGATTTTATTGTCTTGGACACGCAACCTGTTGAAGCATGTAATTCATTTCCTATTATTTTAGGACGTCCGTTTCTTGCAACTTCTAATGCATTGATTAATTGTAGGAATGGACTCATGAAGTTATCTTTTGGAAACATGACATTGGAGATGAATATTTTCAACATTTGCAAGCAACCTGGAGATGATAATGATTTACAAGAAGTAGATCTTATTGAAGAATTAGTTCATGATCAACTTGAATCTACTTTGAGTAAAATTGAGTTGGATGAATCTGAAGATTTGCAAATGATTTATTCTCAGGAAGAAATCACGGATGAAAAAGGCACCAAAAATATTGATGCCGATCTTGTGTCAAAAGTGACAACAGATTTGACATTTGACATCCCACCAATCGATGATTACTTTCCTGAAGAATCCTTACTTTCTCTCAGTTCAATGCCTTGGTTTGCTAAAAATATCAATTTTCTTGCAACAGGAGATTTGCCAGCTCACTGGAGTACCGAAGACAAAGGAAAGTTTTTGAACGAAGTGAAGAACTTTTACTTAGATGACCCTTACTTATTCAAAAATTGTCCTGATCAAATATTTCAAAAATGCATTCCCGACAATGAGGTAAGTAATGTCATTAAACTTTGTCATTCTGAAGCATGTGGGAGTCAATTCTCATCAAGAGAGACGACTGCAAAAATCTTACAAAATGGATTTTATTGGCCCACCATGTTCAAGGACACACATGCATTCTGCAAAACTTGTGAAAATTGTCAAAAAGTTGATACTGGTCAAAAAGTTTTGCTTTATAATTCTCGACTCCATTTATTTCCTGAAAAACTAAGATCAAGATGGAGCGGTCCATTTATTTTGAAACATGTGTATCCTTATGGGGCCCTTGATATTGAGAATCCAAAGAATGACAATGTTTTGAAGGTAAATGAACATCGTTTAAAAGCTTACTTTGATGAGTTTCCTAGTGAAAATGAATCCATTGGTTTGAATAATCTTATTGATAAAGGTTGATTATTTTGTTTTTCTCACATTTTTTTTGTTGCTTTTTAGTGTGACTTTTGTTTTGCTAGTCTCTCACCCCGGTCAAATGGCGGATAACGGTACTCCGTGACTTAAGTCGGTTCTTTCAGTTTCCCAAATAACTGATATCTGTATATATTTGTACAATTCTTGCTCTTTCTCCTTCTTTGAATCTCTTCTCCAATTCTCTTTTGAAAATGGACACCACTCTTGAAAAGTTGAAAAGGTATTTTCCCGCTCTGCCTCAGAATGCGATTACAAAAATTTACCGTGCTAGGTGTGAAAGATTGAGGTTGTTAATGAATCATGGAATTCCTGAAGATATTCGTTGGCTAATTGAAGCAAAGGTCCGATTATCAGGTGAGTCCTCCAATTCTTTCATTTCACACATGCCTGGAACAGGTAAAAGCACTTTTGCAAAGAAACGTCGTGCAAAACGACTGAAAGTCTGTCACAGATGTGCCAGATGGACTTGTAATGCGACATGTCGTTCTTTAGGAATGGTATCTGTAAACCGTGAAGATAAAATACAATTCATTAAGGATGGCCTGAGTAAGGGGTCTTTAGATAATCTTTTATTGACCCTTGAGACGCATCCTAGTGGAGATGTGCATCGTGTAATTCATGATTTATGGCCACAATTCCATAAAGAACATGATCGACTTAGTCTTGGGAATCTGACTAAAAAAGACCCTGTTTGCCAGTTTTTAAGAAAACTGGATGGGAAGCCTATCCCCGACCCATAGAGGGCGTTTAAGCCGTTCTTGGACGTAAAACCAAGGGAAGATGTGAGCCACAATCACAACTACCTGTACATACATGCTTTGTCAAAATAAATAAATAAAGAGAGAGAGTGTGAGACTACAGCTGGCCTACATATAGGTGGTATGATTGCATTTTCACTTTTTCATCTATAAATTCTTCTCTTCCTTCCCTTCATTTCTACTCATCCCATACATTCATCAAATATAGAAGTGTGTAGAAATGGCAGGTTCCTCAAGTCATCACATAAAAAATATTTGTGTTTTCGGTGGATCCAGTCCTGGGAAAGAAAAAGAGTTTTTAGAATCAGCAAATCATCTTGGTCAGGTACTAGCTGAGAGAAAGATTCATTTAGTGTATGGGGGAGGCAGCCTTGGGTTAATGGGAGGTGTGTCAATGGCTGCATTTTTAGGAGGCAGTCAAGTTTTGGGGGTTGTCCCCAAAGCTTTAGCAAATGGGGACATCATTGGAAAAACAATTGGAGAGGAACTACAGGTCCCAACAATGTCTGACCGACTGAATACCATGTTTAACCATGCTGATGCCTTCATTGCCTTACCAGGTGGTCTGGGCACATTGGAAGAGATCTTTCATATTTCATCTTGGGCCCAACTGCACATTCACCATAAACCTATAGGTTTGTTAAATGTTAATGGTTTTTATGATAAGTTGCTATCTTTCCTTGATCAAGCTGTGGAACAGGAATTTCTAACATCTTCGGCACGACAAATCATAATCTCTGCTGCTACTGCTGAACAATTGATTGACCAACTACAATCTTTCATCCCTGTCATTGATCCCTGCATGAGTCGCCTAGATTGGTCAACTAAGGAAAGCCGTAAAAAGCTTAGATTAGATTTGAGCCTTCATCTGTGAAACCTTGTGTCTTTTGTTTTATTAATAGCATATTATTTTGTTTTGTTACTTCTTATATTTGTTTAAGTGTGTTTCAGGTTTGTCATTGTTCGCTGTTTCAGGTGATGTCTTCTATACTCTATCTTTCTACCTTAGGACATTGAGGACAATGTCTCGTTTTGGTTGGGGGGAGAGGGTAGTAGTTTAAAAAAAAAAAAAAACTAACCAACTAACTGTTTTTGTTTTTAAAAAACCATTTGGCAAAATTGTTATTACTAGGATGGCAGAGTAAAGAGGAATTATTCTTGAGACGCATCTAGTAAAAATTTTCTAATGTTATTTGCAATATTCATAACAAGGTCTATTATAATACTTCTTGAAATATTCAGGTTTACAAACTCTCGCATTGTTATCACTTGATTCTGCTCATATACTCATTTAACAAGTATTATTAAACCTTCATTTTCACACACACACTTTAACATATGATTGTGGGTTGCACATTGGATTATTACATTATTTATGTTCTTTTGTTGAAGGTAACAACTAAGGGAAAGGGATAGTATATAATTTGCAAAAAAAAAAAAAAAAAATATTGATGATAATAAAAACGTAGATAAGTTTGGTTTCGTAGCCTCCCTAACCTAAGCAATTAAGCCCGAAGGGGTGTTTTAACACCTAATACCCTAAAGTCAACTGACTTGGGAGCTATTGGCCCAAAGCTTGTTACATGGGTTAAGGAGAAAAGCTTAAGGGAATCAAACATTGCACTATCTACGTATCAGTATCTGCAACCCGAGTTGTTAAGCTCGTAGGGGTGTCTCAACACCTAATGCCCTAAGACCAACTGGTCTGGGAGTCATTAGCCTAAAACTCGTTACATGGGTTAAAGATACATTGTGTTTTAAGTTGTATGTGTATATAAATAAAAATAAAAAAAAAAAAAAAAAAAAAAAAGAAAAAAAAAAGTAATAATAATAATAATCCCAACCCAAGGAAGTTCACCTTAAACATTTGAACATAATATTGTTTTCTTCCAACAAAAGCCCCATCATCTATGTTTTCATATATTGAGCACATAAAAAGAAGGTTTATTAATATCTTGTTTAAGAAGTATGAAGCAGTAATATAAATTTAATGAGAGTTTGTTTATCTGGATAGATTAATGGAAGTTGAATGATGAATGCCTTGCTTTGTGAACTTGCAAATTGTTTCTCTATTTTAACGCTTTAGATTACTAGGGACTAGTAATAAGCTGGTTGGGGGGTGTGATTAGTACTTAAAAGTGCATGTTTATCAAGGTTTTATATCATCATTTTGCACTTGAAGTATCAATAACTCCTTAACTAAAGCATGTTTTATAATAACAAGTTTGATATTATAAGATACCTTAATTTATGGTAAATGCTCATTTTAAATGCAGGCCTATCACATAAATAAAAGGATTGATTGATGAGTTTAAGTATTGAAAGTTAAAGGACAAAGAGATGGCCAAACTTAGAAAAGAGATGTCGGTGCAGTCCAAACCGGAACATTGCTCGGTAATTGGATCATATCTGGAGCTCTAGATCTCGGATTTAGGTCCATTTTATATGGATGGAAAGGTAAGACAAAGGCCTACAACTTTCATGAGGAGCCCAAGATTTAAAAAGGCCGTTTTGAAGTCCAAATTGAAGGAACAACGAAGAAGTCCGAAGCTGTCCTGCAGCCCAGACACTATTTAGTGTTCAGCCCATATCTTGAGTTCTAGAAGTCCAAATGACCTCATCTTTTTTTTGTTGGAAAGCTGAGACAATTTCCTAGAACATTCCTGAGGATTCTGGGCAAATTATGATGTTAGCAATGACGTCTTGTTCAGACAAGAAGATAAGGATTGTCACCAAGTCAAGATGTGGCCACCCACTCATCAATTAGTCAACAAATCAATAGTTCCAAATTTTGGCCTATAAAAGGAGGCACTTACCATGTATTGAGGCATCTTGGTTTCCAGATCAAGATCATGCTCTTGCTTTCTCTCTTTGTATTGCTTATGTTTTGCTTTCATTAATATCAAGTTTATGCACTTCATTTCCTTTCCTTTACTTAGTTAACTTCTTTCTCATTTATGTTCTTATCTTGTTCATTTATGTTTCTTTCTTTCATTATGTTTAGCTAAGTTAATTATGTCAAGGTGAAAAGGGTACACTAATGGTGTAAGAATAAGTATAATATAAACTTAACATGGACCTTAACGTTGGATACTAACATGTTTTATATTTGTTATCTTGTTCACTTTTAATACTTTGCTTGTTAAATGGTTAATCTAGATTTATGTTGTATAACACTTGGTACAACAAATACTTGGTACTTTCATAGCCCATACTGTATGGTATAACCGACACCTGAGCTATGAAAGGAACTTGATTTGTTGTTAACATAAGTTATAATCATGAATGCCTGCCAACATTTACAAGTATTAGCTTTATTCGAATAAGATAACTAATGTAATCATGTTAACAATTTATAATCTGATTGGAACCTCCTTTATGTGTGGTTTCCAATTGAGTAATAAGAGTTTATATTATACTTGTTTGAAGTACCATTAGTGGATCCTCTAACCTTGACATTTGTTTTTATCGTTGTTTAATCCTTACATTAATCTTTCAACTCAAAGTTCTCATTAATTCTTCCTTCTCTTCTTTATTATTGTTGTTGTTATTATTATTATTATTTTTCATAAACTCAGTATATAGGCTGGAAACCTGTGACCCGATCTTTAGATCATTCTCAGGTATAACAACGCCACGTACTGAGTATTATTATTATTATTACTATTACTAGTAGTTTTTTTTTCGTATTACTACTACTATATTGTTGTTATTATTGTTATTGTTAGTGTTTGTTGTTATTGTTTTGTGTTGTTATTTATAATTAACAATTAACCTCTCTGTGGTCGACCCCGTCTTGCCGGGTTATTTAATACTTCGACACTCTGCACTTGTGAGAAGACATCAAGCTTTTGGTCCCTTGTCAAATTTTTGCGCCTTTGTCGGGTGAAATTCTAGCAAAAATGCTTCTGCTACTTGTTCTACATCATACTTTCTTCCGCAAACGGCGAAACGCTTTGACTCGTGAGTTTCGCGGATTCCGACTTCGATGCCCCGTTGCCGAAATTCAGTTGCCTTTGAATTTCGGGTGATCCCTCTTGAGCATGTATGCTTCTGCTACTTGTTCTACATCATACTTTCTTCCGCAAAGGCGAAACGCTTTGACTCGGTGAGTTTCGCGGCATTCCGACTTCGATGCCCGGTTTCCGAAATTCAGTTGCCTTTGAATTTCGGGTGATCCCTCTTGAGCATGTATGCTTCTGCTACTTGTTCTACATCAGACTTCTTCCGCAAACGGCGAAACGCTTTGACTCGGTGAGTTTCGCGGCATTCCGACTTCGATGCCCGGTTGCCGAAATTCAGTTGCCTTTGAATTTCGGGTGATCCCTCTTGAGCATGTATGCTTCTGCTACTTGTTCTACATCACACTTTCTTCCGCAAACGCGAAACGCTTTGACTCGGTGAGTTTCGCGGCATTCCGACTTCGATGCCCGTTTTGCCGAAATTCAGTTGCCTTCCTTGGAATTTCGGGTGATCCCCTCTTGAGCATGCGTATGTGCTTCTGCTACCTGGGTCAACAGTTCAGACTTTGCATCCGCAAACAAGCGAAACGCATTTGACTCGGTAAGATTTCGCGGCATCACTATCCGACTTCGATCACACGTTTTTGCCGAAATCTTCAGTTGCCTTTGAATTTCGAGTGCTGTGAATCCCTCTGTGAGCATCTAACCTTCTGCAACTTGTTGTACCATCAGACCATCATCCGCAAACAGCGAAACCGCTTTGACTCGTGTAAGATTTTCGCATACAATTAAGACTTCGATGCCCCGTTTTGCCGAAATTTCAGTTAGCCATTGAATTTCGGGTGAATGCCCTCTTGAGCATGTATGGCTTCTGCTACCATGTTCTAACATTCAAGACTTTCATGATCCCTCAAGAACGAGCGAAACGCATTGACATCGTCGAGTTTCGGCTACATTCCGACTTCTTGCCCGTGATTTTGCTGAAATTCAGTTGCGCCTGTTGAATTTCTAGGGTGATCCCTCTTGAGCATATTGTGGTAGTATTCTTCTGCTACTATGTTCTAACATCAGATTTTCATATTCCGCAAACAGCACGATAACGCTTGGGAACTCGGTAAGATGTATCGCATGGCCATTCAGACTTCCTGCTCGTTTTGCCGAAATTCAGTTGCCTTTGAATTTCTGTGTGATCACTCATGAGCATGTAATTGTCTTCTAGGTACTTGTTCCTAATGCGTCAGACTTTCGTTCGCAAAACGGCAAAAGGCTTTGACTCTGGTGAGTTGCGCAGGCATTCCGACTTCTGTCGCTCGTTTTCGAAAATTCATTTAGGCCTTTGAATTTCGGGGGATCCCCCTCTTGATCCATGTATGCATCCTGCTACTTGTTCTATCTACTTCAGACTTTCATCCGCACACTACAGGCGAAACGCTTTGAACTTACGGTGAGTTCTCGCTCCATTCAGGACTTCGAGTGCGCCGTTGTCTGACCGAAATACCTTTGCCTTTGAATTTCGGGTGAATCCCTTTTTGAGCATGTATGCTTCTGCTACTGTGTTCTAACATCAGTACTTCTTACCTCAAAACGGCGAAACGCTTTGACTCGATCATTTTTGCTGCACTTCCGACTTCGATGCCACCGGTTGCCGAAATTCAGTTTGCCTTTGAATTTCGGGGTGATCCCTACGAGTGATACTATACTTGAGCATTAAGTATCCTTCTGCTACTTGTTTTACAATCAGACTTTCATCCGCAACAGTCGAAACGCTTTGCCACGGTAAATTTTCGCAACATTCAGACTTTTCGATGCGCCGTATTGCCGAAATTACAGATTCCTTTGAATACGGGTGAGTCCCTCATGTGAGCATGTAATCCTCTGCTACCTTGTTCTTATATCAGACTTTCATCCGCACTAACAGCGAAACGCTTTGACTCCGAGAGTTTCGAGCTACATTCAGACTATACGATGCCCCGGTTTTGCCGAAATTCAATTGCCTTTGAATTTCGGGTGATCCCTCTTAGGGCATGTATGGCTTTCAGCAAACTTGTTCTACATCAGACTTTCCATCCGCAAACAGGGAAACGCTATGACTCGGTAAGTTTCGCGGCATTTCCACTATCGATGATTGCCCGTTTTTGGCCGAAATTCAGTTGCCTTTTGAATTACGGGTGATCCCTTTTAGGTAAGTATGCTTCTGCTACTATATTCTACATGACAGACTTTCTTCCGCAAACAACAAAAGGCTTTGACTCAGTGAGTTTTGCTGCATTCCGACTTCGATGCCCCGTTTGCCGAAATTCCATCGCTTTTGAATTTCGGGTGATCCCTCTTGAGCCATGTAAATGCTTCTGCTACTCTGTTCAACAATCAGACTTCTTCCGCAAACGGCAAAAGGCTTTGACTCTTGAGTTTTTTTTGTGCGGCTTTCCGACCTTCGATGCCCCGGTTGCCAGAAATTCAGTTGCCTTTGTATTTCGGGTGTATCCCTCTTGAGCATGTATGCTTCTGCTACTTGTTCTACATCAGACTTTCATCCGCAAACAGCGAAACGCTTTGAATCGGTAAGTTTCGCATCAGATCCGACTTACGAGATTCCCGTTTTGCCGAAATTCAGTTGCCTTTTGAATTTCGGGGTGCGATACCCCTCTAAATGAGCATGTATGCTTCTGCTACTTGATCTACATCAGACTTTCATCCGCAAACAAGCGAAACTCTTTGACTCTTTGAGTTTCGCTACATATCAACGTTCGTATGCCCCGGTTTTAAACCGAAATTCAAGTTCTGCCTATGAAATTTCGGGTGAGCTCCCATCTTGAACATGTATAGCTTCAGCTACTTGTTCTACATCAGAAACTTTCATCCGTGCGCCGCGCTGCGAAACGCTTTGACGTTCTGTAAAGTTTTCAGCGTCATTCCGCCTTCGCTGCTTCGTCTTTGCCGAAATTCAGTTGCCGTTAGAATTTAACGGGTGATCCCTCTATGAGCCTCATCCTTCTTCTACTATGTGATGATACATCAGACTTACCAAGCCGCAAACAGCGAAACGCTTTGACTCGGTAAGATATCGCTACATTAAGACTTCGATGCCCGGTATATGTGCCGAAATTCAGTTGCCTTATGAACTTTCGTGGTGATGCCCTCGAGCAGCATGTATGCTTCTACTACTTGTTCTACTATCAGACTTTCATACACCGCAAACAGCGAAACGCATTGACTCGGATGAGTTTCGCTAACATTCAGGACTTCGATTCCCATTTGTCCTGAAATTCAGTTGCCTTTGAATTTCGGGTTGAGATCTCCTCTTGAGCATGTATGCTTCTGCTAACTAGTTCTACATCAATCAGAATTTCATTCTGCAAACAGCCGAAACGCTTTGACTCGCGGTAAGTTTCGCAGCCATTCCGACTTTCGATGCTCCGGTTATTTGCCAGAACTTCAGTTGCCTTTGAATTTCGGGTGCTCCCACTTGATCATTTCATGCTTCTGGTACTTGTTCTACATCAGACTTTCTCCGCAAACGTCGAAAGGCTTTGACGTCGAGGTGAGTTTCGCTCGGCATTCCCGACATCTTGCTCGCGATCTCTAGTCGAAATTCAGTTGCCTTTTAATTTCGGCGGGATCCCTCTCTTGAGCATGTATGCTTCTGCTACTTGTTCTAACATCAGACTTTCATCCGCAAAACAGCGAAACGCTTTGACGTCGGTGAGTTTCGCTCCATTCAAGAACTTCGATGCCCGTGTTTGCGGAATTTTGCCGAAATTTCATTAGCCTTGTGATTTTCGGGTGAGCCTTCTTGAGCAGTTATGCTTATGCTACTTGTTCTACATCAGACTTCTTCCGCAAACGGCGAAACGCTTTGACTCGGTGAGTTTCGCGGCATTCCGACTTCGATGCCCCGGTTGCCGAAATTCAGTTGCCTTTGAATTTCGGGTGATCCCTCTTGAGCATGTATGCTTCTGCTACTTGTTCTACATCAGACTTCTTCCGCAAACGGCGAAACGCTTTGACTCGGTGAGTTTCGCGGCATTCCGACTTCGATGCCCCGGTTGCCGAAATTCAGTTGCCTTTGAATTTCGGGTGATCCCTCTTGAGCATGTATGCTTCTGCTACTTGTTCTACATCAGACTTCTTCCGCAAACGGCGAAACGCTTTGACTTCGGTGAGTTTCGCGGCATTCCGACCTTTTTTCGATGCCCCAGTGGTCGCTGAAATTATGTTAGCCTTGGAATTTCGGGGTGCTCCCTACTTGAGCATGTATGCTTCTGCACCTTGTTCTACATCAGACTTCTTCAGCAAATGGCCAAAAGCTTTGACTCGGTGGAGTTTCGCGGCATTCCGAACATCGATGCCCCGGTTGCCGCAAACTCAGTATTGCCTTTGAATTTTGGTGTGATCCCTCTTGAGCATGTATGCTTCTGCTACTAGTATACATCACACTTCCTTACGCAAACAGCGAAACGCTTTGACTCCTAGAGTTTCGAGGCATTCCGACTTCGACTGCCCGGTTGCCAAAATTCAGTTGCCTTAGACTTTTGGGAGAACCCTCATGAGCATGTATTCTTCTGCTACTCGATCTACATCACCACTTCCTTCCGCAAATAGCAAAACGCTTAGACTCCTGAGTACTCCCCCCCCCCCCCCCCCCCCCCACAAGGGCATTCCGCCTTCGATGCCCCGGTTGCCGAAATTCAGTTGCCTTTGAATTTCGGAGTGGTGATCCCCCTTGAGCATGTATGCTTCTGCGACTTGTTCTATTTGAGAACTTTCACCCCAAACGGCGAAACGCTTTGACTCGGTGAGTTTAAGCGGCATTCCATCTTCGATGCCCCCGGTTGCCGAAATTCAGTTGCCTTTGGAAATTCTTTTATTATTAGAAGGTGATCCCTCTTGAGCATGTATGCTTCTGCTTCTTTTTTCTACACCAGACTTCCTTCCGCAAACGGACGTAACGCGTAGACACGATCAGTTTCGCCGGTATTCCGACTTCGATGCCCAGGTTGCTGAAATTCAGTGTCCTTTGACTTTCGGCGTGATCCCTCTTGAGCATGTATGCTTTCTGCTACTTTTTCTCCGTCACACTTCCTTCAACAAAACTGCGAAACGCTATGACTCGGGTGAGTTACGCGGCATTCCGGACTTCGATGCCCTTGTTGCCGAAATTCAGTTGCTTTTGAATTTCAGGTGATCCCTCTTGAGCATGTTATGCCTTTACTACTTGTTCAAAATCACATTCCTTCCGCACAACAGCGGGAACGCTTTGACTCGGTGAGTTTTGTGGCATACCGACTTCGATGGCCCGGGGTAACGAAATTCAGTTGCCTGTTGAATTTTCGGGTGATCCCTCATGAGCATGTATGCTTCTGCTACTTGTTCTACATCAGACTTCTCTCCGTCTAATGGCCAAACTCTTTTACTCGGTGAGTTTCGCGGTCATTCCGACTTCGATGCCCCGGTTGCCGGAACTCCCGTTGCCTTTGAATTTCGGGTGATTCCTCTTGAGCATGTATGCTTCTGCTACTTGTTCTACATCACACTTCCTCCGCAAACAGGGAAACGGCTTTGACTCGGTGAGTTTCGCGGCATTCCGACTGCGATGCCCGGGTTGCCGAAATTCAGTTGCCTTTGAAATTCGGGTCATCCCTCGTGAGCATGTATGCATCTGCTACTTGTTCTACATACACACTTCCTTTACGCAAATAGCGATAACGCTTTTGACTCGGTGAGTTTCGGCGGCATTCCGACTTCGATGACCTGGTTGCCGAAATTCAGTTTTGCCTGTTGAATTTCGGTGGTGATCCCTCAAGAGCATGTATGCTTCTACTACGTGTTCTACATCAGTCTGTCTTCCGCAGACGGCGAAACGCTTTGACTCGGGGAGTTTCGCGGCATTCCGCTTTTATTTCCCCGGTTGCCGAAACTCAGTTGCCTTTGAATTTTGGGTGATCCCTCTTGAGCATGTATGCTTCTGCTACTTGTTCTACATCACACTTCCTTACGCAAACAGCGAAACGCTTTGACTCCTTGAGTTTCGCGGCATTCCGACTTCGATGCCCCGGTTGCCGAAATTCAGTTCCCTTTGAATTTTGGGTGATCCCTCTTGAGCATGTATGCTTCTGCTACTCGTTCTACATCACACTTGCTTCCGCAAATAGCAAAACGCTTTGACTCCTTGAGTTTCGCGGCATTCCGACTTCGATGCCCCGGTTGCCGAAATTCAGTTCCCTTTGAATTTCGGGTGATCCCTCTTGAGCATGTATGCTTCTGCGACTTGTTCTATTTGAGACTTTCATCCCCAAACGGCGAAACGCTTTGACTCGGTGAGTTTCAAGGCATTCCATCTTCGATGCCCCGGTTGCCGAAATTCAGTTGCCTTTGAATTTCAGGTGATCCCTCTTGAGCATGTATGCTTCTGCTTCTTTTTCTACACCACGCTTCCTTCCGCAAACGGCGTAACGCGTTGACTCGATCAGTTTCGCGGTATTCCAACTTCGATGCCCAGGTTGCTGAAATTCAGTGTCCTTTGAATTTCGAGTGATCCCTCTTGAGCATGTATGCTTCTGCTACTTTTTCTACGTCACACTTCCTTCAACAAACTGCGAAACGCTTTGACTCGGTTGTGTTACGCGCCAATTCCGACTTCAATGGCCCCGGGTTGACAAAATTCAGTTGCCTTTGAATTACGGAGTGATCCCTCTTGAGCTGGTATGCTTCTGCTACTTGTTTTACATCACTCTTCCTTCCGCAAACGGCGAAACGCTTTGACTCGGTGGAGTTTCGCAGGCATTCCGACTTCGCTGCCCCGGTTGTAAAAATTCAGTTGCCTTTGAAGGTCAGGTGATCCGCTCTTAAGCATGTATATGCTTCTGCTACTTATTCTACATCAGACTTCCCTTCCGCTAACAGCGAAACGCTTTGACTCCGGTTAGTTTTGCGGGCATTCCGTCTTCGATGCCTTGTTTTGCCGAAAGTCAGTTGCCTTGGAATTTCGGGTGGTGATCCCCCCTAGCGCATCTTATGCTTCTGGGACTTGTTCTATATCAGACTTCTTCCTCCAAAGGCGAATGCTATTGACTCGGTGAGTTTCACGGCATTTCGTCTTCGATTCCCCGGTTGCCGAAATTCAGTTGCGTTTGAATTTTCGGATGATCCCTCTTGAGCATGTATGCTTCTACTACTTGTTCTACATCACACTTCCTTCGCCAAATGCGAAACGCTTTAACTCGGTGAGTTTCGCGGCATTCCGACTTCGATGCCTCGGTTGGCTGAAATTCAGGTTACCTTTGAATTTTGGGTGGATCCCTCTTGAGCATGTCTATGCTTCGGATTACTTGTTCTACATCACACTTTCCTTCCGCAAACGGCGAAACGCTTTGACTCGTGAGAGTTTCGCGGCATTCCGAACTTAGACTGCCCCGCTTGCCGAAATTCAGTTGCCTTAGAAATTCGGTTTGAATCGCTCCTTGAGCATGTTTTATGCTTCAGCTAACTCGTTCTACATCAGTCTTGTTGCTTCCGCAAAAGAATGCGCAATCTTTTACTCGGTGAGTTTTTTAGCGGCCACATTCCGACTTCGATGCCCCGGTTGACGAATATACAATTGGCCTTTGAATTTCGGGTGAATCCCTCTAGAACATGTATGCTTCTGCTACTTGTTCTAACATCACACTTCCTTCAGCAAACAATGAAACGCTTTGACTCGGGTGAGTTTCGTTAGCATTCCGACTACGATGGCCCCGGTTGACTGTGAAATTCAGTTGCCTTTGAATTTTCGGCGGTGATTACTCTTGAGCATGGATGCTTCTGCTACTTGTTCCTCCAAAAACACTTCCTTCCGCAAATGGGGCGAAACGCTTAGACACGATTTAGTTTCGCGGCATTCCGACTTCGATGCCCCGTTTGCCGCAATTAAAGTTGCCTTTGAATTTCAAGTGATTCCTCTTGAGCATGTATGCTACCTCTTCTTTAACTACATCACGCTTCCTTACCGCAAAGGGCGAAGAAACGCTTTGGACTCGTTGAGTTTAGCGGCATTCCGACTTCAAATGCCCCGGTTGCCGAAAAACAGTTGCCTTTGAATTTCGGGCGTGATCCCTCTTGAGCATGTATGCTTCTGCTACTTGTTCTACATCAGACTTCTTCTTCCGCAAACGGCGAAACCCTTTGACTCTGTGACTTTTGCGGCATTCCGACTCTTCGATGCCCCCGGTGTTGCCGAAATTCAGTTGCCTCTTGAATTTCGGGTGATCACTCTTGAGCATGTCATGCTTCTGCCACTTGTTCGACATCCTCTTCCTTCCGCAAAACAGCGACACGCTTAAACTCGTGTGTGAGTTTTTCGACGGCATTTCCGACTTCGATGCCTCGGTTGCTGAAATTCAGTTGCCTTTGAATTTCGGGTGATCCCCTCTTGAGCCGTGTATAATTCTGCTACTTGTTTTTCTACATCACACTTTCTTCCCCAAACGGGGGAAACGCTTTGACTCGGTTTTTTTTTTTTTTTTCCGACTTCGATGCCCCGTTTGCCGAAAATTTTTTGCCTTTGAATTTCGGTGATCCCTCTTGAGCATGTATGCTTTTCTGCTTTTTGTTCTATCAGACTTTCTTCCGCAAACGGCGAAAACTTTTTGACTCGGTGAGTTTCGCGGCATTCCGACTTCGATGCCCCGGTTGCCGAAATTCAGTTGCCTTTGAATTTCGGGTGATCCCTCTTGAGCATGTATGCTTCTGCTACTTGTTCTACATCAGACTTCTTCCGCAAACGGGAAACGCTTTGACTCGGTGAGTTTCGCGGCATTCCGACTTCGATGCCCCGGTTGCCGAAATTCAGTTGCCTTTGAATTTCGGGTGATCCCTCTTGAGCATGTATGCTTCTGCTACTTGTTCTACATCAGACTTCTTCCGCAAACGGGAAACGCTTTGACTCGGTGAGTTTCGCGGCATTCCGACTTCGATGCCCCGGTTGCCGAAATTCAGTTGCCTTTGAATTTCGGGTGATCCCTCTTGAGCATGTATGCTTCTGCTACTTGTTCTACATCAGACTTCTTCCGCAAACGGCGAAACGCTTTGACTCGGTGAGTTTCGCGGCATTCCGACTTCGATGCCCCGGTTGCCGAAATTCAGTTGCCTTTGAATTTCGGGTGATCCCTCTTGAGCATGTATGCTTCTGCTACTTGTTCTACATCAGACTTCTTCCGCAAACGGCGAAACGCTTTGACTCGGTGAGTTTCGCGGCATTCCGACTTCGATGCCCCGGTTGCCGAAATTCAGTTGCCTTTGAATTTCGGGTGATCCCTCTTGAGCATGTATGCTTCTGCTACTTGTTCTACATCAGACTTCTTCCGCAAACGGCGAAACGCTTTGACTCGGTGAGTTTCGCGGCATTCCGACTTCGATGCCCCGGTTGCCGAAATTCAGTTGCCTTTGAATTTCGGGTGATCCCTCTTGAGCATGTATGCTTCTGCTACTTGTTCTACATCAGACTTTCTTCCGCAAACGGCGAAACGCTTTGACTCGGTGAGTTTCGCGGCATTCCGACTTCGATGCCCCGGTTGCCGAAATTCAGTTGCCTTTGAATTTCGGGTGATCCCTCTTGAGCATGTATGCTTCTGCTACTTGTTCTACATCAGACTTCTTCCGCAAACGGCGAAACGCTTTGACTCGGTGAGTTTCGCGGCATTCCGACTTCGATGCCCCGGTTGCCGAAATTCAGTTGCCTTTGAATTTCGGGTGATCCCTCTTGAGCATGTATGCTTCTGCTACTTGTTCTACATCAGACTTCTTCCGCAAACGGCGAAACGCTTTGACTCGGTGAGTTTCGCGGCATTCCGACTTCGATCCCCGGTTGCCGAAATTCAGTTGCCTTTGAATTTCGGGTGATCCCTCTTGAGCATGTATGCTTCTGCTACTTGTTCTACATCAGACTTCTTCCGCAAACGGCGAAACGCTTTGACTCGGTGAGTTTCGCGGCATTCCGACTTCGATGCCCCGGTTGCCGAAATTCAGTTGCCTTTGAATTTCGGGTGATCCCTCTTGAGCATGTATGCTTCTGCTACTTGTTCTACATCAGACTTCTTCCGCAAACGGCGAAACGCTTTGACTCGGTGAGTTTCGCGGCATTCCGACTTCGATGCCCGGTTGCCGAAATTCAGTTGCCTTTGAATTTCGGGTGATCCCTCTTGAGCATGTATGCTTCTGCTACTTGTTCTACATCAGACTTCTTCCGCAAACGGCGAAACGCTTTGACTCGGTGAGTTTCGCGGCATTCCGACTTCGATTCCCGGTTGCCGAAATTCAGTTGCCTTTGAATTTCGGGTGATCCCTCTTGAGCATGTATGCTTCTGCTACTTGTTCTACATCAGACTTCTTCCGCAAACGGCGAAACGCTTTGACTCGGTGAGTTTCGCGGCATTCCGACTTCGATGCCCCGTTGCCGAAATTCAGTTGCCTTTGAATTTCGGGTGATCCCTCTTGAGCATGTATGCTTCTGCTACTTGTTCTACATCAGACTTCTTCCGCAAACGGCGAAACGCTTTGACTCGGTGAGTTTCGCGGCATTCCGACTTCGATGCCCCGGTTGCCGAAATTCAGTTGCCTTTGAATTTCGGGTGATCCCTCTTGAGCATGTATGCTTCTGCTACTTGTTCTACATCAGACTTCTTCCGCAAACGGGAAACGCTTTGACTCGGTGAGTTTCGCGGCATTCCGACTTCGATGCCCGGTTGCCGAAATTCAGTTGCCTTTGAATTTCGGGTGATCCCTCTTGAGCATGTATGCTTCTGCTACTTGTTCTACATCAGACTTCTTCCGCAAACGGGCAAACGCTTTGACTCGGTGAGTTTCGCGGCATTCCGACTTCGATCCCCGTTGCCGAAATTCAGTTGCCTTTGAATTTCGGGTGATCCCTCTTGAGCATGTATGCTTCTGCTACTTGTTCTACATCAGACTTCTTCCGCAAACGGCGAAACGCTTTGACTCGGTGAGTTTCGCGGCATTCCGACTTCGATGCCCCGTTGCCGAAATTCAGTTGCCTTTGAATTTCGGGTGATCCCTCTTGAGCATGTATGCTTCTGCTACTTGTTCTACATCAGACTTCTTCCGCAAACGGCGAAACGCTTTGACTCGGTGAGTTTCGCGGCATTCCGACTTCGATGCCCCGGTTGCCGAAATTCAGTTGCCTTTGAATTTCGGGTGATCCCTCTTGAGCATGTATGCTTCTGCTACTTGTTCTACATCAGACTTCTTCCGCAAACGGCGAAACGCTTTGACTCGGTGAGTTTCGCGGCATTCCGACTTCGATCCCCGGTTGCCGAAATTCAGTTGCCTTTGAATTTCGGGTGATCCCTCTTGAGCATGTATGCTTCTGCTACTTGTTCTACATCAGACTTCTTCCGCAAACGGCGAAACGCTTTGACTCGGTGAGTTTCGCGGCATTCCGACTTCGATTCCCCGGTTGCCGAAATTCAGTTGCCTTTGAATTTCGGGTGATCCCTCTTGAGCATGTATGCTTCTGCTACTTGTTCTACATCAGACTTCTTCCGCAAACGGGGAAACGCTTTGACTCGGTGAGTTTCGCGGCATTCCGACTTCGATGCCCGTTTGCCGAAATTCAGTTGCCTTTGAATTTCGGGTGATCCCTCTTGAGCATGTATGCTTCTGCTACTTGTTCTACATCAGACTTCTTCCGCAAACGGCGAAACGCTTTGCCTCGGTGAGTTTCGCGGCATTCCGACTTCGATGCCCCGGTTGCTGAAATTCAGTTGCCTTTGAATTTCGGGTGATCCCTCATGTGCATGTATACTTCTGCTACTTGTTCTACATCAGACTTCTTCTGGAAACGGCGAAACACTTTGACTAGGTGTGTTTCGCGGCATTCCGACTTCGATGCCCCGGTTGCCGAAATTCAGTTGCCTTTGAATTTCGGGTGATCCCTCTTGAGCATGTATGCTTCTGCTACTTGTTCTACATCAGACTTCTTCCGCAAACGAGGAAACGCTTTGACTCGGTGAATTTCATGGCATTCCGACTTCGATGCCCCGTTGCCGAAATTCAGTTGCCTTTGAATTTCGGGTGATCCCTCTTGAGCATGTATGCTTCTGCTACTTGTTCTACATCAGACTTCTTCCGCAAACGTGGAGACACTTTGACGCGGTGAATTTCGCGGCATTCCGACTTCGATGCCCCGGTTGCCGAAATTCAGTTTTGCCTTTAATTTTCTTGGTGATCCCTCTTGAGCATGTATGCTTCTGCTACTTGTTCTACATGAGACTTTGCTTTCCGCAAACGTGCGAAACGCTTTGACTCGGTGAGTTTCGCGGCATTCCGACTATCCGATTCCCCGGTTGCTTAAAAAAAAAAATAAAATTTCTGAAATTCAGGCTTGCCTTTGAATGTTTGGGTGATACCTCTTGAGCATGTATGCTTCTGCTAACTTGTCTAACAAAAAAACTACATGAGACTTTCTTCCGCAAATGCGGAAACAGCTTTGACTCGGTGAGTTTCTGCGGCATTCCGACTTCGATGCCCCGTTTGCCGAAATTTCATGTTGCCCTTTGAATTTCGGGTGACCCCTCTTGAGCATGTATGCTTCTTGCTACTTGTTCTAACATCAGACTTTCTACCGCAAACGGCGAAACGACAACACTTTGAGACTCGGTGAAGTGTTCGCGGCATTCCGACTTCGATGCCCCGGTTGCCGAAATTCAGTTGCCTTATGAATTTCGGGTGATCCCTCTTGAGCATGTTTTTGCTTCTGCTAACTTTGTTCTACATCAGAACTTTCTTCCGCAAACGGCGAGAACGCTTTGACTCGGTGAGTTTTCGGCGGCATTCCTGACTTCGATGCCCTAGTTGCCGAAATTCAGTTGCCTTTGAATTTCGGGTGATCCAATTGCGCATGTATGCTTCTGCTACTTGTTCATACATGAGACTTTCTTCCGCAAACAGGCGAACACTCGCTTTGACTCGGTTGAATTTCGCGGCATTCCGACTTCGATGCCCCAGTTGCCGAAATTCAGTTGCCTTTTGAATTTCGGGTGATCCCTCTTGAGCATGTACGCTTCTGCTACTTGTTCTACATCAGACTTTCTTCCGCAAACTCGAGAAACGCTTTTGAGTCGGTGAGTTTTCGCGGCATTCCGACCTTGCGATGCCCCGTTTGCCGAAATACCAGTTGCCTTTGAATTTTCGGGTGATCCCTCTTGAGCATGTATGCTTCTAGCTACTTGTTCTACATCAGACGGTTCTTACCGCAAAACGGGGAAACGCTTTGACTCGGAAGAGTTTCGCGAGCATTCCGACTTCGATGCCCAGTTGCCGAAATTCAGGTTGCCTTTGAATTTCGGGTGATCCCGTCTTGAGCATTTATGCTTCTGCTACTTGTCTACATCAGGACTTCTTGCGCAAACTGGGCGAAACGCTTTGAACCTCTGGTGAATATTCGCGGCATTCCGACTTTCGATTCCCCGTTAGCGGAAATTCAGTTGCCTTGAATTTCGGGTGATCCCTCTTGAGCATAGTTATGCGTTTCTGCCACTTTTTCTACATCAGACTTTCTTCCGCAAACGGCGAAACGCATTTGACTCGTTGAGTTTCGCGGCATTCCGACTTCGATTCCCCCGTTTGCCCGATAAGTTCAGTTGCCTTTGAATGTCGGGTGATCCCTCTTGAGCATGTATGCTTCTGCTGACTTGTTCGACACACACTTTCTTCTCCGCAAACGGCGAGACGCTTTGACTCGTTGAGTTTTCGGTCGGCATTCCGACTTCGATGCCCTCGGTTGCTGAAATTCAGTTTAGCCTTTGAATTTCGGGTGATCCCTCTTGCGCATGTATGCTTCTGCTACTTGTTCTACATCAGACTTTCTTCCGCAAACAGGCGAAACGCTTTGACTCGGTGAATTTCGCGGCATTCCGACTTCGATTCCCCAGATTTGCCGAAATTCCAGTTGCCTTTGAATTTCGGTGATCCCTCTTGAGCATGTATGCTTCTGCTACTTGTTCTACATCAGAACTTTCTTGTGGGGCCAAACGCGAGAAGAACGCTTTGACTCGGTGAGGATCGCGGCATTCCGACTTCGATTCCCCGTTTGCCGAAATTCATGTTGCCCTTTGAATATTGGGTGATCCCTCTTGGAGTCATGTATGCTTCTGCTACTTTGTTCTCCATCAGACCTTTCTTCCGCAAACGGCGAAACGCTTTGAACTCGGTGAGTTTCGTCGGCATTCGGACTTCGATGCCCCGGTTGCCGAAATTCAGTTGCCTTTGAATTTCGGGTGATCCCTCTTGCGCATGTATGCTTCTGCTACTTGTTCTACACCAGACTTTCTTCCGCAAACGGCGAAACGCTTTGACTCGGTGAATTACGCGGCATACTCGACTTCGAATGCCCCGGTTGCCGAAATTCAGTTGCCTTTGAATTTCGGTGATGGATCCCTCTTGTGCATGATATGCTTTATTCTTCTTCTGCCTACTTGTTCTACATCAGACCTTCTTCCGCAAACGGCGTCAACGCTTTGACTCGGTGAGTTTTCGCGGCATTCCGACTAAGTCGATGCCCCGGTTGCCTGAAATTCAGTTGCCTTTGAATTTCAGGTGATTCCCTCTTGAGAAATCATGTACGCAACTGCTACTTGTTTCTAACATCAGACTTCTCGTTCCGCCAAATCCACGAAACGCTTTGACTCGGTCGAGTTTCGCAGGCAATTCCCAGACTTCGATGCCCGCAGTTGCCCGAAATTCAGTTTTGCCTTTGGAATTTCGGGTGATCCCTCTTGAGCATGTATGCTTCTGCTACTTGTTCTACATGAGACTTTCTTTCCTGCAAACGGCGAGAACGCTTTGACTCGGTGAGTTTTCGACGGCATTCCGACTTCGATTCCCCGTTTGCCGAAACTTCCGTTAGCCCTTTGAAATTTCGGGTGATCCCTCTTGAGCATGTATGCTTCTGGCTACTTGTTCTACATCAGACTTTCTTTCCGCAAACAGGGCGAAACGCTTTGTACTCGTGTATTTCGCGGCATTCACGACTTCGATTCCCAGGTTGCCGAAATTCAGTTGCCCTTTGAATTTCGGGTGATCCCTCTTGAGCATGTATGCTTCTGCTACTTGTTCTAACATCAGCCTTTCTTCCGCAAAACAGCTAAACTCAGCTTTGACTCGGTGAGTTTCGGCGGCATTCCGACTTCGATTCCCGCCGATTGCCGAAATTCAGTTGCCTTTGAATTTTGGGTGATCCCTCTTGAGCATGTATGCTTCTGCTACTTGTTCTACATCAGACTTCATCCGCAAACGACGAAGACGCTTTGACTCTTGAGTTTCGCGGCATTCCGACTTCGATGCCCCGTTTGCCGAAATTACAGTTGCCTTTGAATTTCGGGTGATCCCTCTTGCTCAGGTATGCTTCTGCCACTTGTTTCTAAATCAGACTTTCTCTCCGCAAACGGCGAAACGCTTTGACTCGGGTTAATTTCGCGGCATATTCTGACATCGATGCACACACAACCGGGTTGCCGAAATTCAGTTGCCTTTGAATTTCTGGGGAGATCCCTCTTGAGCATGTATGCTGTCTGCTACTTGTTTCTACATCAGACTTTCTTCCGCAAACTGCTAAACGCTTTGACCTCGTTGAAGTTTCGCGGCAATTGCCGACTTCGATGCCCACCGGTTGCTTGAAAGTTCAGCAGTTGCCTTTGATATTTTCGGGGGGGGGGGGGGGGTGAAAAAACCCAAAACAACCCCCGATGTGCTTGGGGGTGGATCCCTCTTGAGCATGTATGCTTTCTGCTACTTGTTCTACATCAGACTTTCTTGCGCAAACGGGGAAACGCATTGACTCGGATGAGTTTTGAATTTTCGTGCATTCCGACTTCGATTCCCCGTTTGCCGAAATTCAGTTGCCTTTGAATTTCGGGTGATACCCTCTTGAGCATGTATGCTTCTGCTACTTGTTTCTACAATCAGACTTTCCTTCCGCAAACGGCGAAACGCTTTGACTCGGTGAGGTTTTCGCGGCATTCCGAACTTCGATTCCCAGGTGCCCGAAATCCAGTTGCCTTTGAATTTCGGGTGATCCCCTCTTGAGCATGTATGCTTCTGCTACTTGTTCTACATCAGACTTTTCTACCGCAAAACGGGGAAACGCTTTGACTCGGTGAAGTTTCGCGGCATTCCGACTTCGATTCCCCTGTTGCCGAAATTTCAGTTTGCCTTTGAATTTCGGGTGATCCCTCTTGGAGCATGTATGCTTCTGCTACTTGTTCTAAACATCAGACTTTCTTCCGCAAACGGTGAAACGCTTTGACTCTGTGAGTGTCGCGGCTTTCCGACTTCGATTCCCCGGTTGCCGAAATTCAGTTGCCTTTGAATTTCGGGTGACCCCTCTTGAGCATGTATGCTTCTGCTACTTGTTCTACATCAGACTTCTTCCGCAAACGGGGAAACGCTTTGACTCGGTGAGTTTCGCGGCATTCCGACTTCGATTCCCCGTTTGCCGAAAATCAGTTGCCTTTGAATTTCTGGTGATCCCTCTTGAGCATGTATGCTTCTGCTACTTGTTCTACATCAGACTTCTTCCCCAAACGGGGAAACGCTTTGACTCGGTGAATTTCGCGGCATTTCGACTTCGATTCCCCGGTTGCTGAAATTCAGTTGCCTTTGAATTTCGGGTGATCCCTCTTGAGCATGGATGCTTCTGCTACTTGTTCTACATGAGACTTCTTCCGCAAACGGCGAAACGCATTGACTCGGTGAATTTCGCGGCATTCCGACTTCGATTCCCCTGTTGCCGAAATTCAGTTGCCTTTGAATTTCGGGTGACCCCTCTTGAGCATGTATGCTTATGCTACTTGTTCTACATCAGACTTCTTCCGCAAACGGGGAAACCCTTTGACCTCGGTGAATTTCGCGGCATTCCGACTTCGATGCCCCGTTTGCCGAAATTCAGTTGCCTTTGAATTTCGGTTGATCCCTCTTGAGCATGTATGCTTCTGCTACTTGTTCTACATCAGACTTCTCCGTCCAAACGGGAAACGCTTTGACTCGGTGAGTTTCGCGTCTTTCCGACTTCGATGCCCCGGTTGCCGAAATTCAGTTGCCTTTGAATTTCGGGTGATCCCTCTTGAGCATGTATGCTTCTGCTACTTGTTCTACATCAGACTACTTCCGCAAACGGCGAAACGCTTTGCCTCGGTGAATTTCGCGGAATTGCGACTTCGATGCCCCGGTTGCCGAAATTCAGTTACCTTTGAATTTCAGGTGATCCCTCTTTAGCATGTAGGCTTCTGCTACTTGTTCTGCTTCACACTTCTTCCGCAAACGGCGAAACCCTTTGACTCGGTGAATTTTCGCGGCATTCCGACTTCGCTTCCCCGTTTGCCGAAATTCAGTTGCCTTTGAATTTCGGGTGATCCCTCCTTGAGCATGTATGCTTCTGCTACTTGTTCTACATCAGACTTCTTCCGCAAACGGGGAAACGCTTTGACTCTTGAATTTCGCGGCATTCCGACTTCGATTCCCCGGTTGCCGAAAATCAGTTGCCTTTGAATTTCGGGTGATCCCTCTTGAGCATGTATGCTTCCTGCTACTTGTTCTACATCAGGACTTCTTCCGCAAACCGGGCGAAACGCTTTGACTCGGTGACCATTTCGCTTCATTCCGACTTCGATTCCCCATTTTCCGAATTCCAGTTGCCTTTGAATTTCGGGGTGATCCCTCTTGAGCATGGATGCTTATGCTTACTTGTTCTACATCAGACTTCTTTCCCAAACGGGGAAACGCTTTGACTCGGTGAACTTTCGCGGCATTCCGACTTCGATTCCCCTTTTGCCGAAATTCATGTTGCCTTTGCATTTCGGGTGATCCCTCTCGAGCATTGGGATGCTTCTGCTACATGTTCTACATAATACTTCTACCGCAAACGGGGAAACGCTTTCCAATCGGTGAATTTTGCGGCATTCCGCCTGTCGATTCCCCGGTTGCCGAAATTCAGTTTGCCTTTGAATTTCGGGTGAACCCTCTTGATGAATGGATGCTTCTGCTACAAGTTCTACATCATAAATTCTTCCGGCAAACGGGGAAGGACACCTTTAAAACGGTGAATTTCGCAGGCCATTCCGACTTCGATTCCCCCTTTGTTGAAATTCAGTAGCCTTTGAATTTCGGGTGATACCTCTTGAGCATGTATGCATATGCTACTTGTTGTTCTACATCAGACTTCTTACGCAAACCGGGGAAACCCTTTGACTCGGTGAATTTCGCGGCATTCCGACTTCGTTTCCGACAGTTTGCCGAAATTCCAGTTGCCTTTGTATTTCGGGTGATCCCTCTCGATAATGTATAGCTTCTCCTACTTCTTTTAAATCAGACTTCTTCCGCAAAGGGGAAAACACTTTGAACTCGGTGAATTTCACGGCCATTCGAACTTCGATTCCCCATTTGCCGAAATTCAGTTGACTTTGAATTTTCGGGTGATCCCTCTTGAGCAGGTATGCTTCTGCTAATTGTTCTACAATCAGACTTCTTCCGCAAACGGGTGGTAACGATTTGACTCGGTGAATTTCGCGGACATTCCGATCTTCGATTTCCCCATTTACGAAATTCAGTTGCCTTTGAATTACGGTGGATCCCTCTTGAGCATGTATGCTTATGCTACTTGTTCTACATCAGACTTCTTCCGCAAAACGGGGAAACGATTTGACTCGGTGAATTTCGCGGCATGCCGACTTCGATTCCCCCATTATGCCGAAATTCAGTTGCCTTTGAAAAATTTCGTGGTGATCCCTCTTGAGCATGTTATGCTTCTGCTACTTGTTCTACATCAGACTTCTTCCGCCGAAACGGGGAAACGCTTTGACTCGAAGGTGACTTTCGCGGCATTCCGACTTCGATTTCCCTGGGTTGTCGAAATTCAGTTGCCTTTGAATTTCCGGGTGGGACCCCTCTCTTGAGCATGTTTGCTTCTGCTACTTGTTCTACATCAGACTTCTTCCGCAAACGGGGGGAAAACGCTTTGACTCGGTGAATTTCGTCGGCATTCCGACTTCGATTCCCTTTTTGACGAAATTCAGTTGCCTTTGAATTTTCGGTGAAGCCTCACGAGAATGGATGCTTCTGCTACATGTTCAACATCAATAATTCTTCCGCAAACGGGGGGAAGGTGGGGGGGAACAGGAGGAAGGAAAGGGAACGGAGGGAGGGGAGGGAGGGAAGGGAAACGCTTTGCAATCGGTGTGAATTTTCGCGGCATTCCGCCTTCGATTCTCCGTATATTTGCCGAAATTCAGTTGCCTTTGGTATTTCGGGTGACCCCTCTTGAGAATGGATGCTCTCTGATACCTGTTCTACATCTACTTCTTACGCAAACGGGGGAACGCTTTCCATCGAGTGAATTGTGCGGCATTCCGCCTTCGATTCCCGTTTTGCCGAAATTCAGTTGCCTTTGAATTGCGGGTGGATCCCTCTTGAGCATGTATGCTTCTGCTACTTGTTCTACATCAGACTTCTTCCGCAAACGGGGAAAACGCTTTGACTCGGTGATTTTTGCGGCATTACGCCTTCGATTCCCCGTTTGGCCGAAAATCAGTTGCCTTTTGAATTTTCGGGTGACCCCGCTTCAGCATTGTATGCTTCTGCTACTTGTTTCTACATCAGACTTCTTCCGCAAACGGGGGAACTCTTTGACTCTGTGAATTTCGTCGGGCATTTCCGACTTCGAATTCCTCATTTGCCGAACTTCAGTTGCCTTTGAATTTAGGGTGACCCCTCTTGAGCATGTATGCTTCTGCTACTTGTTCTACATCAGACTTGTTCCGCAAACGGGGCGAAACGCTTTGACTCGCGTGAATTTACGGCATTCCGACTTCGATTCCCCATTTGCCGAAATTCAGTAGCCTTTGAATCTTCGGAGTGTGATCCCTCTGGAGCATGTATGCGGTGCTACTTGTTCTATATCAGACTTGTTCCGCAAACGGGGGGGAGGGAACGCTTCTGACTCGATGAAAATTTCACGGCATTCCGACTTCGATTCCCCTTTTTGCAAAATTCAGTTGCCTTTGAATTTCGGGTGCATCCCTCTTGAGCATGTATGCTTCTGCTACTTGTTATACATCAGACTTCTTCCGCAAACGGGGGGAAGGAAACGCTTTGACTCGGTGAATTTCGCGGCATTCCGGGACTTCGATTCCCTTTGCCGAAAGTCAGTTGCCTTTGAATTTCGGGTTGATCCCTCTTGAGCACTGTATGCTTCTGCTACTTGTTCTACATGAGACTTCTTCCGCAATCGGGGGAAACGATTGTGACTCCGGTGAATTTCGCGGGCATTCTGACTTCGATTCCCCATTTGCCGAAATTCAGTTGCCTTTGAATTTCGGGTGATCCCTATTGAGCATGTATGCTTCTGCTACTTGTTCTACATCAGACATTCTTCCGCAAACGGGAGGGAAACGATTTGACTCGGTGAATTTCGCGGCATTTCGACTCGGATTCCCCATTTGCCGAAATTCAGTTGCCTTTGAATTTCGGTGTGATCCCTATTGGGCATGTATGCTTCTGCTAATTGTTCTACATCACACTTCTTTCCGCATCGGGGAAAGGGGAAGGAAAGGGAAAGGAAACGCTTTGGAATCGGGTGACTTTCGCGGCATTCCGACTTCGATTGCCCTGGTTGTCGGAAAATTCAGTTGCCTTTGAATTTTAGGGTGAACCATCATGAGCATGTATGCTTCTGCTACTTGTTGTACATCAGACTTCTTCAGCAAAACGGGGGGGGAAGGAAACCCAACCCCAACACCCACTTTGACTCGGTGAATTTCGCGGCATTCCGACTTCGATTCCCCTTTTGCCGAAATTCAGTTGCCTTTGAATTTCGGGTGATCCCTCTCGAGAATGGATGCTTCTGCTACATGTTCTACATCATACTTCTTCCGCAAACGGGGAAACGCTTTCAATCGGTGAATTTTGCGGCATTCCGCCTTCGATTCCCCGTTTGCCGAAATTCAGTTGCCTTTGAATTTCGGGTGACCCCTCTTGAGCATGTATTTTCTGCTAGCCTTGTTCTACATCAGACTTCTTCCGCAAACGGCGAAACGCTTTGACTCGGTGAAAATTCGAGGCATTCCAACTTCCGATTCCCAATTTGCCGAAATTCAGTTGCCCTTTTGAATTTCGGCGGTGAATCCCTCTCGAGCAAGTATGCTTCTGCTACTTGCTCTACATCAAACTTCTTCCGCACACGGGGAAACACTTTGACTCGGTGAATTTCGCTGGCATTCCGACTTTCGATTCCCATTGCCGAAATCTCAGTTGCCTCTTGAATTTCGAGTGATCCCTCTTGAGCATGTATGCTTATGCTACTTGTTCTACTTCAGACTTCTTCCGCCAAACGGGGAAAACGCTTCTTTGACTTGGTGACATTCGCGGACTTCCGACTCTTCGATTCCCACATTTGCCGAAATTCAGTTTTGCCTTTTGGAATTTCGGGTGATCCCTCTCGAGCATGGATGCTTCTGCTACTTGTTCTACATTAGACTTCTTCCGCAAACGGGGGGAAAACATTTCAATCGGTGAATTTTGCGGTAATCCGACCTTCGATTTCCGGACGCCGAAATTCAGTTGCCTTTGAATTTCGGGTGATCCCTCTTGAGCAAGTTTCCTTCTGCTTACTTGTTCTACATCAGACTTCTTCCGCAAACGCGGAAACGCTTTCTTTGACTCGGTGACTTTCGCGGCATTCGGACTTCGATTCCCCCTTTGCTGAAATACAGTTGCCTTTGAATTTCGGGTGATCCCTCTTGAGCATGTATGCTTCTGCTACTTGTTCTACATCAGACTTCTTCCGCAAACGGGGAAAACGCTTTGACTCGGTGAATTTCGCGGCATTCCGACTTCGATTACCCGTTTGTGAAATTCCAGTTGCCTTCTGAATTTCGGGTGATCCCTCTTGAGCATGTAAGATTCTCCTCCTTGTTCTTAATCAGACTTCTTCCGCAAACGGGGAAACGCATTTGACTCGGTGAGATTTCGCGGCATTCCGACTTCGATTCCCTTCTTGCCGAAATTCAGTTGCCTTTGGATTTCGGGTAGATCCCTCTTGAGCATGTATGCTTCTGCTACTTGTTCTACATCAGACTTCTTCCGCCAAACGGGGAGGAAACGCTTTGACTCGGGGTGAATTTCACGGCATTCGGACTTCGATTCCCATTGCCGAAATTCAGTATAGCCCTTTGGAATTTCGGGTGATCCCTCTGGAGCATGTATGCTTCTGCTACTTGTTTCTATATCAAACTTTGTTCCGCAAACGGGGTGGAGAGAAACGCTTTGGACTCGATGAATTTGAAAGGCATTCCGACTTCGATTCCCCGGTTGCCGAAATTCAGTTGCCTTTGAATTTCGGGTGACCGCTCTTGAGCATCTATGCTTCTGCTACTTGTTCTACATCAAACTTCTTCCGCAAACAGGGAAACAATTTGACTCGGTGAGTTTCGCGGTATTCCGACTTCGATTCCCCGGTTGCCGAAATTCAGTTGCCTTTGGATTTCGTGTGATCCCTTTTGAGCATGTATGCTTCTGCTACTTGTACTACATCAGACTTCTTCCGCAAACGGGGAAACGCTTTGACTCGGTGAGTTTCGCGGCATTCTGACTTCGATGCTCCGGTTGCCGAAATTCAGTTGCCTTTGAATTTCGGGTGATCCCTCTTGAGCATGTATGCTTCTGCTACTTGTTCTAAATCAGACTTCTTCCGCAAATGGCGAAACGATTTGACTCGGTGAGTTTCGCGGCATTCCGACTTCGATGCTCCCGTTGCCGAAATTCAGTTGCCTTTGAATTTCGGGTGATCCCTCTTGAGCATGTATGCTTCTGCTACTTGTTGTACATCAGACTTCTTCCGCAAACGAGGAAACGCTTTATATCGGTGAGTTTCGCGGCATTCCGACTTCGATTCCCGGTTGCCGAAATTCAGTTGCCTTTGAATTTCGGGTGATCCCTCTTGAGCATGTATGCTTCTGCTACTTGTTCTACATCAGACTTCTTCCGCAAACGGCGAAACGCTTTGACTCGGTGAGTTTCGCGGCATTCCGACTTCGATTCCCCGGTTGCCGAAATTCAGTTGCCTTTGAATTTCGGGTGATCCCTCTTGAGCATGTATGCTTCTGCTACTTGTTCTACATCAGACTTCTTCCGCAAACGGGGAAACGCTTTGACTCGGTGAGTTTCGCGGCATTCCGACTTCGATTCCCGTTTGCCGAAATTCAGTTGCCTTTGAATTTCGGGTGATCCCTCTTGAGCATGTATGCTTCTGCTACTTGTTCTACATCAGACTTCTTCCGCAAAACGGGAAACGCTTTGACTCGGTGAGTTTCGCGGCATTCCGACTTCGATGCCCCGGTTGCCGAAATTCAGTTGCCTTTGAATTTCGGGTGATCCCTCTTGAGCATGTATGCTTCTGCTACTTGTTCTACATCAGACTTCTTCCGCAAACGGGAAACGCTTTGACTCGGTGAGTTTCGCGGCATTCCGACTTCGATTCCCCGGTTGCCGAAATTCAGTTGCCTTTGAATTTCGGGTGATCCCTCTTGAGCATGTATGCTTCTGCTACTTGTTCTACATCAGACTTCTTCCGCAAACGGGGAAACGCTTTGACTCGGTGAGTTTCGCGGCATTCCGACTTCGATTCCCCGTTTGCCGAAATTCAGTTGCCTTTGAATTTCGGGTGATCCCTCTTGAGCATGTATGCTTCTGCTACTTGTTCTACATCAGACTTCTTCCGCAAACGGCGAAACGCTTTGACTCGGTGAGTTTCGCGGCATTCCGACTTCGATTCCCCGTTGCCGAAATTCAGTTGCCTTTGAATTTCGGGTGATCCCTCTTGAGCATGTATGCTTCTGCTACTTGTTCTACATCAGACTTCTTCCGCAAACGGCGAAACGCTTTGACTCGGTGAGTTTCGCGGCATTCCGACTTCGATTCCCCGTTTGCCGAAATTCAGTTGCCTTTGAATTTCGGGTGATCCCTCTTGAGCATGTATGCTTCTGCTACTTGTTCTACATCAGACTTCTTCCGCAAACGGGAAACGCTTTGACTCGGTGAGTTTCGCGGCATTCCGACTTCGATTCCCGGTTGCCGAAATTCAGTTGCCTTTGAATTTCGGGTGATCCCTCTTGAGCATGTATGCTTCTGCTACTTGTTCTACATCAGACTTCTTCCGCAAACGGGGAAACGCTTTGACTCGGTGAGTTTCGCGGCATTCCGACTTCGATTCCCGGTTGCCGAAATTCAGTTGCCTTTGAATTTCGGGTGATCCCTCTTGAGCATGTATGCTTCTGCTACTTGTTCTACATCAGACTTCTTCCGCAAACGGGGAAACGCTTTGACTCGGTGAGTTTCGCGGCATTCCGACTTCGATTCCCCGTTGCCGAAATTCAGTTGCCTTTGAATTTCGGGTGATCCCTCTTGAGCATGTATGCTTCTGCTACTTGTTCTACATCAGACTTCTTCCGCAAACGGGGAAACGCTTTGACTCGGTGAGTTTCGCGGCATTCCGACTTCGATTCCCCGGTTGCCGAAATTCAGTTGCCTTTGAATTTCGGGTGATCCCTCTTGAGCATGTATGCTTCTGCTACTTGTTCTACATCAGACTTCTTCCGCAAACGGGGAAACGCTTTGACTCGGTGAGTTTCGCGGCATTCCGACTTCGATGCCCCGTTGCCGAAATTCAGTTGCCTTTGAATTTCGGGTGATCCCTCTTGAGCATGTATGCTTCTGCTACTTGTTCTACATCAGACTTCTTCCGCAAACGGGGAAACGCTTTGACTCGGTGAGTTTCGCGGCATTCCGACTTCGATGCCCCGGTTGCCGAAATTCAGTTGCCTTTGAATTTCGGGTGATCCCTCTTGAGCATGTATGCTTCTGCTACTTGTTCTACATCAGACTTCTTCCGCAAACGGCGAAACGCTTTGACTCGGTGAGTTTCGCGGCATTCCGACTTCGATTCCCCGTTGCCGAAATTCAGTTGCCTTTGAATTTCGGGTGATCCCTCTTGAGCATGTATGCTTCTGCTACTTGTTCTACATCAGACTTCTTCCGCAAACGGGAAACGCTTTGACTCGGTGAGTTTCGCGGCATTCCGACTTCGATTCCCCGGTTGCCGAAATTCAGTTGCCTTTGAATTTCGGGTGATCCCTCTTGAGCATGTATGCTTCTGCTACTTGTTCTACATCAGACTTCTTCCGCAAACGGGGAAACGCTTTGACTCGGTGAGTTTCGCGGCATTCCGACTTCGATTCCCCGGTTGCCGAAATTCAGTTGCCTTTGAATTTCGGGTGATCCCTCTTGAGCATGTATGCTTCTGCTACTTGTTCTACATCAGACTTCTTCCGCAAACGGCGAAACGCTTTGACTCGGTGAGTTTCGCGGCATTCCGACTTCGATTCCCCGGTTGCCGAAATTCAGTTGCCTTTGAATTTCGGGTGATCCCTCTTGAGCATGTATGCTTCTGCTACTTGTTCTACATCAGACTTCTTCCGCAAACGGGGAAACGCTTTGACTCGGTGAGTTTCGCGGCATTCCGACTTCGATTCCCGTTTGCCGAAATTCAGTTGCCTTTGAATTTCGGGTGATCCCTCTTGAGCATGTATGCTTCTGCTACTTGTTCTACATCAGACTTCTTCCGCAAACGGCGAAACGCTTTGACTCGGTGAGTTTCGCGGCATTCCGACTTCGATTCCCCGTTTGCCGAAATTCAGTTGCCTTTGAATTTCGGGTGATCCCTCTTGAGCATGTATGCTTCTGCTACTTGTTCTACATCAGACTTCTTCCGCAAACGGGAAACGCTTTGACTCGGTGAGTTTCGCGGCATTCCGACTTCGATCCCCGTTGCCGAAATTCAGTTGCCTTTGAATTTCGGGTGATCCCTCTTGAGCATGTATGCTTCTGCTACTTGTTCTACATCAGACTTCTTCCGCAAACGGCGAAACGCTTTGACTCGGTGAGTTTCGCGGCATTCCGACTTCGATTCCCGGTTGCCGAAATTCAGTTGCCTTTGAATTTCGGGTGATCCCTCTTGAGCATGTATGCTTCTGCTACTTGTTCTACATCAGACTTCTTCCGCAAACGGGGAAACGCTTTGACTCGGTGAGTTTCGCGGCATTCCGACTTCGATGCCCCGTTTGCCGAAATTCAGTTGCCTTTGAATTTCGGGTGATCCCTCTTGAGCATGTATGCTTCTGCTACTTGTTCTACATCAGACTTCTTCCGCAAACGGGAAACGCTTTGACTCGGTGAGTTTCGCGGCATTCCGACTTCGATTCCCCGGTTGCCGAAATTCAGTTGCCTTTGAATTTCGGGTGATCCCTCTTGAGCATGTATGCTTCTGCTACTTGTTCTACATCAGACTTCTTCCGCAAACGGGAAACGCTTTGACTCGGTGAGTTTCGCGGCATTCCGACTTCGATTCCCCGGTTGCCGAAATTCAGTTGCCTTTGAATTTCGGGTGATCCCTCTTGAGCATGTATGCTTCTGCTACTTGTTCTACATCAGACTTCTTCCGCAAACGGCGGGGAAACGCTTTGACTCGGTGAATTTCGCGGCATTCCGACTTCGATCCCGGTTGCCGAAATTCAGTTGCCTTTGAATTTCGGGTGATCCCTCTTGAGCATGTATGCTTCTTCTACTTGTTCTGCATCAGACTTCTTCCGCAAACGGGGAAACGCTTTGACTCGGTGACTTTCGCGGCATTCCGACTTCGATTCCCCGGTTGCCGAAATTCAGTTGCCTTTGAATTTCGGGGGACCCCTCTTGAGCATCTATGCTTCTGCTACTTGTTCTACATCAGACTTCTTCCGCAAACGGGGAAACACTTTGACTCGGTGAGTTTCGCGGCATTGCGACTTCGATTCCCCGGTTGCCGAAATTTAGTTGCCTTTGCATTCCGGGTGACCCCTCTTGAGCATCTATGCTTCTGCTACTTGTTCTACATCAGACTTCTTCCGCAAACGGGGAAACGCTTTGACTCGGTGAGTTTCGCGGCATTCCGACTTCGATTCCACGTTTGCCGAAAATCAGTTGCCTTTGCATTTCGGGTGATCCCTCTTGAGCATGTATGCTTCTGCTACTTGTTCTACATCATACTTCTTCCGGAAACGGGGAAACGCTTTGACTCGGTGACGTTCGCGGCATTCCGCCTTCGATTCCCGGTTGCCGAAATTCAGTTGCCTTTGAATTTCGGGTGATCCCTCTTGAGCATGTATGCTTCTGCTACTTGTTCTACATCAGACTTCTTCCGCAAACGGGGAAACGCTTTGACTCGGTGAGTTTCGCGGCATTCCGACTTCGATTCCCCGTTTGCCGAAATTCAGTTGCCTTTGAATTTCGGGTGATCCCTCTTGAGCATGTATGCTTCTGCTACTTGTTCTACATCAGACTTCTTCCGCAAACGGCGGAAACGCTTTGACTCGGTGAGTTTCGCGGCATTCCGACTTCGATTCCCCGGTTGCCGAAATTCAGTTGCCTTTGAATTTCGGGTGATCCCTCTTGAGCATGTATGCTTCTGCTACTTGTTCTACATCAGACTTCTTCCGCAAACGGGGAAACGCTTTGACTCGGTGAGTTTCGCGGCATTCCGACTTCGATTCCCCGGTTGCCGAAATTCAGTTGCCTTTGAATTTCGGGTGATCCCTCTTGAGCATGTATGCTTCTGCTACTTGTTCTACATCAGACTTCTTCCGCAAACGGGGAAACGCTTTGACTCGGTGAGTTTCGCGGCATTCCGACTTCGATTCCCCGGTTGCCGAAATTCAGTTGCCTTTGAATTTCGGGTGATCCCTCTTGAGCATGTATGCTTCTGCTACTTGTTCTACATCAGACTTCTTCCGCAAAGGGAAACGCTTTGACTCGGTGAATTTCGCGGCATTCCGACTTCGATTCCCGGTTGCCGAAATTCAGTTGCCTTTGAATTTCGGGTGATCCCTCTTGAGCATGTATGCTTCTGCTACTTGTTCTACATCAGACTTCTTCCGCAAACGGGAAACGCTTTGACTCGGTGAGTTTCGCGGCATTCCGACTTCGATTCCCCGTTGCCGAAATTCAGTTGCCTTTGAATTTCGGGTGATCCCTCTTGAGCATGTATGCTTCTGCTACTTGTTCTACATCAGACTTCTTCCGCAAACGGGGAAACGCTTTGACTCGGTGAGTTTCGCGGCATTCCGACTTCGATTCCCCGTTTGCCGAAATTCAGTTGCCTTTGAATTTCGGGTGATCCCTCTTGAGCATGTATGCTTCTGCTACTTGTTCTACATCAGACTTCTTCCGCAAACAGGCGAAACGCTTTGACTCGGTGAATTTCGCGGCATTCCGACTTCGATTCCCGTTTGCCGAAATTCAGTTGCCTTTGAATTTCGGGTGATCCCTCTTGAGCATGTATGCTTCTGCTACTTGTTCTACATCAGACTTCTTCCGCAAACGGGGAAACGCTTTGACTCGGTGAAGTTTCGCGGCATTCCGACTTCGATTCCCCGGTTGCCGAAATTCAGTTGCCTTTGAATTTCGGGTGATCCCTCTTGAGCATGTATGCTTCTGCTACTTGTTCTACATCAGACTTCTTCCGCAAACGGGGAAACGCTTTGACTCGGTGAGTTTCGCGGCATTCCGACTTCGATTCCCCGGTTGCCGAAATTCAGTTGCCTTTGAATTTCGGGTGATCCCTCTTGAGCATGTATGCTTCTGCTACTTGTTCTACATCAGACTTCTTCCGCAAACGGGGAAACGCTTTGACTCGGTGAATTTCGCGGCATTCCGACTTCGATTCCCCGTTGCCGAAATTCAGTTGCCTTTGAATTTCGGGTGATCCCTCTTGAGCATGTATGCTTCTGCTACTTGTTCTACATCAGACTTCTTCCGCAAACGGGGAAACGCTTTGACTCGGTGAATTTCGCGGCATTCCGACTTCGATTCCCGTTTGCCGAAATTCAGTTGCCTTTGAATTTCGGGTGATCCCTCTTGAGCATGTATGCTCTGCTACTTGTTCTACATCAGACTTCTTCCGCAAACGGGGAAACGCTTTGACTCGGTGATTTCGCGGCATTCCGACTTCGATTCCGGGTTGCCGAAATTCAGTTGCCTTTGAATTTCGGGTGATCCCTCTTGAGCATGTATGCTTCTGCTACTTGTTCTACATCAGACTTCTTCCGCAAACGGGGAAACGCTTTGACTCGGTGAGTTTCGCGGCATTCCGACTTCGATCCCCGGTTGCCGAAATTCAGTTGCCTTTGAATTTCGGGTGATCCCTCTTGAGCATGTATGCTTCTGCTACTTGTTCTACATCAGACTTCTTCCGCAAACGGGGAAACGCTTTGACTCGGTGAATTTCGCGGCATTCCGACTTCGATTCCACGGTTGCCGAAATTTAGTTGCCTTTGAATTTCGGGTGATCCCTCTTGAGCATGTATGCTTCTGCTACTTGTTCTACATCAGACTTCTTCCGCAAACGGGGAAACGCTTTGACTCGGTGAATTTCGCGGCATTCCGACTTCGATTCCCGTTTGCCGAAATTCAGTTGCCTTTGAATTTCGGGTGATCCCTCTTGAGCATGTATGCTTCTGCTACTTGTTCTACATCAGACTTCTTCCGCAAACGGGGAAACGCTTTGACTCGGTGAGTTTCGCGGCATTCCGACTTCGATCCCCGGTTGCCGAAATTCAGTTGCCTTTGAATTTCGGGTGATCCCTCTTGAGCATGTATGCTTCTGCTACTTGTTCTACATCAGACTTCTTCCGCAAACGGGGAAACGCTTTGACTCGGTGAATTTCGCGGCATTCCGACTTCGATTCCCCGGTTGCCGAAATTCAGTTGCCTTTGAATTTCGGGTGATCCCTCTTGAGCATGTATGCTTCTGCTACTTGTTCTACATCAGACTTCTTCCGCAAACGGGGAAACGCTTTGACTCGGTGAGTTTCGCGGCATTCCGACTTCGATTCCCCGTTGCCGAAATTCAGTTGCCTTTGAATTTCGGGTGATCCTCTTGAGCATGATGTATGCTTCTGCTACTTGTTCTACATCAGACTTCTTCCGCAAACGGGGAAACGCTTTGACTCGGTGAGTTTCGCGGCATTCCGACTTCGATGCCCCGTTGCCGAAATTCAGTTGCCTTTGAATTTCGGGTGATCCCTCTTGAGCATGTATGCTTCTGCTACTTGTTCTACATCAGACTTCTTCCGCAAACGGGAAACGCTTTGACTCGGTGAGTTTCGCGGCATTCCGACTTCGATTCCCCGTTTGCCGAAATTCAGTTGCCTTTGAATTTCGGGTGATCCCTCTTGAGCATGTATGCTTCTGCTACTTGTTCTACATCAGACTTCTTCCGCAAACGGGGAAACGCTTTGACTCGGTGAGTTTCGCGGCATTCCGACTTCGATTCCCCGGTTGCCGAAATTCAGTTGCCTTTGAATTTCGGGTGATCCCTCTTGAGCATGTATGCTTCTGCTACTTGTTCTACATCAGACTTCTTCCGCAAAAGGGAAACGCTTTGACTCGGTGAATTTCGCGGCATTCCGACTTCGATGCCCCGTTGCCGAAATTCAGTTGCCTTTGAATTTCGGGTGATCCCTCTTGAGCATGTATGCTTCTGCTACTTGTTCTACATCAGACTTCTTCCGCAAACGGGGAAACGCTTTGACTCGGTGAATTTCGCGGCATTCCGACTTCGATTCCCGGTTGCCGAAATTCAGTTGCCTTTGAATTTCGGTGATCCCTCTTGAGCATGTATGCTTCTGCTACTTGTTCTACATCAGACTTCTTCCGCAAACGGGAAACGCTTTGACTCGGTGAATTTCGCGGCATTCCTACTTCGATTCCCCGTTTGCCGAAAATCAGTTGCCTTTGAATTTCGGGTGATCCCTCTTGAGCATGTATGCTTCGGCTACTTGTTCTACATCAGACTTCTTCCGCAAACGGGGAAACGCTTTGACTCGGTGAATTTCGCGACATTCCGACTTCGATTCCCCGTTTGCCGAAATTCAGTTTCCTTTGAATTTCGGGTGACCCCTCTTGAGCATGTATGCTTCTGCTACTTGTTCTACATCAGACTTCTTCCGCAAAACGGGGAAACGCTTTGACTCGGTGAATTTCGCGGCATTCCAACTTCGATTCCCCGGTTGCCGAAATTCAGTTGCCTTTGAATTTCGGGTGACCCCTCTTGAGCATGTATGCTTCTGCTACTTGTTCTACATCAGACTTCTTCCGCAAACGGGGAAACGCTTTGACTCGGTGAATTTCGCGGCATTCCGACTTCGATTCCCCGTTTGCCGAAATTCAGTTGCCTTTGAATTTCGGGTGATCCCTCTTGAGCATGTATGCTTCTGCTACTTGTTCTACATCAGACTTCTTCCGCAAACGGGGAAACGCTTTGACTCGGTGATTTCGCGGCATTCCGACTTCGATTCCCGTTGCCGAAATTCAGTTGCCTTTGAATTTCGGGTGATCCCTCTTGAGCATGTATGCTTCTGCTACTTGTTCTACATCAGACTTCTTCCGCAAACGGGGAAACGCTTTGACTCGGTGAATTTCGCGGCATTCCGACTTCGTTTCCCCGGTTGCCGAAATTCAGTTGCCTTTGAATTTCGGGTGATCCCTCTTGAGCATGTATGCTTCTGCTACTTGTTCTACATCAGACTTCTTCCGCAAACGGGGAAACGCTTTGACTCGGTGAGTTTCGCGGCATTCCGACTTCGATTCCCCGGTTGCCGAAATTCAGTTGCCTTTGAATTTGGTGATCCCTCTTGAGCATGTATGCTTCTGCTACTTGTTCTACATCAGACTTCTTCCGCAAACGGGGAAACGCTTTGACTCGGTGAATTTCGCGGCATTCCGACTTCGATTCCCCGTTTGCCGAAATTCAGTTGCCTTTGAATTTCGGGTGATCCCTCTTGAGCATGTATGCTTCTGCTACTTGTTCTACATCAGACTTCTTCCGCAAACGGGGCAGAAACGCTTTGACTCGGTGTTTCGCGGCATTCCGACTTCGATTCCCCGTTTGCCGAAATTCAGTTGCCTTTGAATTTCGGGTGATCCCTCTTGAGCATGTATGCTTCTGCTACTTGTTCTACATCAGACTTCTTCCGCAAACGGGGAAACGCTTTGACTCGGTGAATTTCGCGGCATTCCGACTTCGATTCCCGGTTGCCGAAATTCAGTTGCCTTTGAATTTCGGGTGATCCCTCTTGAGCATGTATGCTTCTGCTACTTGTTCTACATCAGACTTCTTCCGCAAACGGGGAAACGCTTTGACTCGGTGAATTTCGCGGCATTCCGACTTCGATTCCCCGTTTGCCGAAATTCAGTTGCCTTTGAATTTCGGGTGATCCCTCTTGAGCATGTATGCTTCTGCTACTTGTTCTACATCAGACTTCTTCCGCAAACGGGGAAACGCTTTGACTCGGTGAATTTCGCGGCATTCCGACTTCGATTCCCCGGTTGCCGAA
>CM055350.1:3905307-3959556 GCA_029228515.1 Populus alba x Populus x berolinensis | reverse complement strand
GGAACAAGTAGCAGAAGTACATGCTCAAGAGGGATCACCCGAAATTCAAAGGCAACTGAATTTCGGCAACCGGGGCATCGAAGTCGGAATGCCGCGAAACTCACGAGTCAAAGCGTTTTGCCTTTTGCGGAAGAAGTGTGATGTAGAACAAGTAGCAGAAGCATACATGCTCAAGAGGGATCACCGAAATTCAAAGGCAACTGAATTTCGGCAACCGGGGCATCGAAGTCGGAATGCCGCGAAAATCACCGAGTCAAAGCGTTTCGCCGTTTGCGGAAGGAAGTGTGATGTAGAACAAGTAGCAGAAGCATACATGCTCAAGGAGGGATCACCGAAATTCAAAGGCAACTGAATTTCGGCAAAACGGGGCATCGAAGTCGGAATGCCGCGAAACTCATCGAGTCAAAGCGTTTCGCCGTTTGCGGAAGGAAGTGTGATGTAGAACAAGTAGCAGAAGCATACATGCTCAAGAGGGATCACCCGAAATTCAAAGCAACTGAATTTCGGCAAACGGGGCATCGAAGTCGGAATGCCGCGAAACTCACCGAGTCAAAAGGGGTTTCGCCGTTTGGCGAAAGAAGGTCTGAATAGTAGAACAAGTAGCGGAAGCATACATGCTTAAGAGGGGATCACCCCAATTCAAAGGCAACTGAAATTCGGCAACCGGGGCCCCCAAAAAAAACGAAATCGTAATGCCGCGATACTCACCGATTCAAAGCGTTACTTCGTTTGCGGAAGAAGTCTGATGTAGGACAAGTAGCGGAAGCATACATGCTGCAAGAGGGATCACCCGAAATTCAAAGGCAACTGAATTTCGTCAACCGGGGCATCGAAGTCGGAATGCCTGCGAAACTCACCGAGTACAACAGCGTTTCGTCCGTTTGGCGGAAGAAAGTCTGATGTAGAACAAGTAGCGAAGCATACATGCTCCAAGAGAGGGATCACACCGAAATTCAAAGGCAACTTGATTTTCGGCAACCGGGGCATCGAAAGTCGGAAATAGACCGCGAAACTCACCGAGTCAAAGCGTTTCGACCTTTTGTGGAAGAAATTGTGAAATGAAGAACAAGTAGCAGAAGCATACATGCTAAAGAGGGATCACCCGAAATTCAAAGGCAACTGAATTTTGTCAACCGGGGCATCAAAGTCGGAATGCCGCGAAACAACTCACCGAGTCAAAGCGTTTGGCCATTTGCGGAAGAAGTGTGATGTAGAACAAGTAGCAGAAGCATACATGCTCAAGAGGGATCACCCGAAATTCAAAGGCAACTGAATTTCGGCAACCGGGGCATCGAAGTCGGAATGCCGCGAAACTCACCGAGTCAAAGCGTTTCGTTGTTTGCGTGAGGAAGTCTGATGTAGAACAAGTAGCTGAAGCATACATGCTCAAGAGGGATCACCCGAAATTCAAAGGCAACTGAATTTCGGCAACCGGGGCATCGAAGTCGGAATGCCGCGAAACTCACCGAGTCAAAGCGTTTCGCTTTTTGGGGAAGGAAGTGTGATGTAGAACAAGTAGCAGAAGCATACATGCTCAAGAGGGATCACCCCAAATTCAAAGGCAACTTAATTTCGGCAACCGTGGCATTGAAGTCGGAATGCCACGAAACTCACCGAGTCAAAGCGTTTGGCCCTTTGCGGAAAGAAGTGTGATGTAGAACAAGTAGCAGAAGCATACATGCTCAAGAGGGATCACCGAAATTCAAAGGCAACTGAATTTCGGCATCCGGGGCATCGAAGTCGGAATGCCGCGAAACTCACACGAGTCAAAGCGTTCGCCGTTTGCGGAAGGAAGTCTGATGTAGAACAAGTAGCAGAAGCATACATGCTCAAGAGGGATCACCCGAAATTCAAAGGCAACTGAATTTCGGCAACCGGGGCATCGAAGTCGAAATGCCGCGAAACTCACCGAGTCAAAGGTTTCGCCGTTTGCGGAAGGAAGTGTGATGTAGAACAAGTAGCAGAAGCATACATGCTCATGAGGGAGACACCCGAAATTCAAAGGCAACTGAATTTCGGCAACCGGGGCATCGAAGTCGGAATACGCGAAACTCACCGAGTCAAAGCGTTTCGCCGTTTGCGGAAGAAGTTGTGATGTAGAACAAGGAGCAGAAGCATACATGCTCAAGAGGGATCACCCGAAATTCAAAGGCAACTTAATTTCGGCAACCGGGGCATCGAAGTCGGAATGCCGCGAAACTCACCGAGTCAAAGCGTTTCGCCGTTTGCGGAAGAAGTGGATGTAGAACAAGTAGCAGAAGCATACATGCTCAAGAGGGATCACCCGGAAATTCCAAAGGCAACTTAATTTCGGCAATCCGGGGCCATCGAAGTCGGAATGCCGCGAAACTCACATCGAGTCCAAAGCTGTTTCACCGTTATAAGGAAGAATTTTGTATGTAGAACAATAGCAGAAGCATACATGCTCAAGAGGGATCAACCCGAAATTCACAAGGCAACAGAATTTCGCAAAACCGGGGCAAAAACCACTCGAAGATCGGAAATGCCTGCGAAACTCGCCGAGATCAAAGCGTTTGGCTTTTTGAGAAAGGAAGTGTGATGTAGAGACAAGTAAAGCAGAAGCATACATGCTCAAGAGGGATCACCCGAAATATCAAAGGCAACAGAATTTCCGACAACTCGGGGCATTACGATGAATCGAATGCCGCGAAAACTCACCGAGTCAAAGACGTTCATTTCGTTCGCCATTTGCGGAAGAAGTGCTGATTGTAGAAGCAAGTAGCAGAAGCATACAAATGAGTTCAAGAGTGATCACACCCACCCAAATTCAAAGGCAAATGAATTTCGGCAACCCGGTCAATCGAAAGTCGGAATGCCGCGAAACTCAGCAAGAGCCGAGTCAAAGCGTTTCGCCGTATGCGGAAGGAATTTGATGTAGAACACATAGTAGCAGAAGCAATAACATAGCTCAAGAGGGATTCACCCGAAATTCCAAAGGCAACTGAATTTTCGGCAACCGGGGCAATCGAAGTCGAAATGCCGCGAAACTCACACAGAGTCAAAGCGTTTCGCCGTTTGCGGAATGAATGTCTGATAGTAGAACAAGTAGCAGAAGCATTACATGCTCAAGAGGTATCACCCCGAAATTCAAAGGCAATCTGAATTTCGGCAAAACCGGGGCATCGAAGTCTGGAATGCCGCGAAACCTCACCGAGTCAAAGCGTTTCTTCCGTTTGCGGAATGAAGTCTTTGATGTAGAGACACAGTAGCGGAAGCATAACATGCTCAAGAGGGATCACCCGAAATTCAGAAGTCAACTGAATTTTCGTCACCGGGGCATCGAAGTCGGAAATGCCACGAAACTCACCGAAGTCAAAGCGTTTCGCGTTTGCGGAAGAAGTCTGATGTAGAACAAGTAGCAGAAGCATACATGCTCAAGAGTGGATCAACCCGAAATTCAAAGGCAACTGAATTTCGGCAACCTGGGGCATCGAAGTCGGAGAAATGCCCGCGAAACGTCACCGAGTCAAAGCGTTTCGTTGTTTAAGGAAGGAAGTGTGATGTAGGATCAAGTAGCAAGAAGCATACATGCTCCAAGAGGGATCACCCGAATTTTCAAAGGCAACTGAATTTCGTGGCAACCAGTGCAATCCGAATTCGGAATGCCGCGAAACTCACCGAGTTAAAGCGTTTCGCTGTTTCAATGCAAGGGAAGGACGTCTGGATAGTTAGAACATAGTAGCGGAATGCATACAAGCTCCAAGAGGGATCACCCTGAGAAATTCAAAGGCAACTGTAATTTCGGCAACCGGGGCATCGAAGTCGGAAATGCCTGCGAAACTCAACCGAGTCAAAGGCGTTTCGCCGGTTTATGGGGAAGGAAGTGACTGATGTAGAACAAGGTAGCAGAAGCCTACATGCTCAAGAGGGAATCACCCGAAATTCAAAGGCAACTGAATTTCGGCAACCGGGGCATCGAATTGTCGGAATGCCAGCGAAACTCACCGAGTCAAAGTCGTTTTGCCCGTTTGCGGAAGGAAGTTTGATGTAGAACAAGTAAACAGAAGCATACATTGCTTCCAAGAGGGATCACCCGAAATTCAAAGGCCACTGAATATCGGCAACCGGGGCATCGAAATACGAATGCCGCGCAAACTTCACCTCAACCGAGTCAAAGCGTTTTTCGCCATTTGCGTAAGAAGTCTGATTGTGAGGACAAGTAGCAGAATCATACATGCACCAAGAGGGAATCACCCGAAATTCAAAGGCAACCATGAATTTCGGCAACCGGGGCATCGAAGTTTGGAATGCCGCGAAACGTCACCGAGTCAAGATCAAAGCGTTTTCTGCTATTTCCTCCGTTTAAGGAAGGAAGTTTGATGGTAGAACAAGTAGCAGCAGAAGCATAACATGGCTCAAGAGGGATCACTCCGAAATTCAAGAGGCAACTGAATTTCAGCAACCGGTGGCATCGAATTCGAAATGCCGCGAAAACTCACCGAGTCAAAGCGTTTCGCCGTTTAAGGAAAGGAAATTGTGATGTAGAACCAAGGTAGCAGAAGCATACAAGTCTCAAGAGGGATCACCCGAAATTCAAAGGCAACTGAATTTCGGTGGCAACCGGATAGGGCAATCGAAGATCGGAAATTGTGCCCGTGAAACTCACCGAGTCAAAAGGCGTTTCGCACGTTTGCGGAAGAAGTTTGATGTAGAACAAGTAGCAGGAAGCATACATGCTCAAGAAGGTGGGTGGGATACATCCTCTAAATTCCCAAAGGCAACTTAAATTCGGCAACCGGTGGCATCGAAGATCGGAATGCCGGCGAAACTCAACACGAGTCAAAAGCGTTCCTTTTCGCCGATTTTGCCGAAGCAAGTCTGGATGGTAGAACAAGTAGTCAGAAAGCATACATGCTCCAAGAGGGATCACCCCGAAATTCAAAGGCAACTGAATTTTCAGCAACCGGGCATCGAAAGTCGGAATGCCGCCGAAACTCACCGGAGTCAAAGGCGTATTCGGGCTGTTTAAGTAAGGAAAGCTCTGATGTAGTAGACAAGTAGCAGAAGCATACATGCTCAAGAGGGATCACCCGAAATTCAAAGGCAATTGAAATTTCGCAAACAGTGCATCGATGTCGGAATGCCGCGAAACTCACCGAAGTCAAAGCGTTTCCTTCGTTTGCGGAACGCAGAAGTGTGGATGTAGTACAAGTAGCAGAAGCATACATGCTCAACGAGGGATCACCCCCAAATTCCAAAGGCAAACGAATTTCGGCAACCGGGGCATCGAAGTCTGAGAATGCCGCGAAACTCACCGAGTCAAAGCGCTTTTCGCTGTTCAAGAAGGAAGTTTGATGTAGAACAAGTAGCAGAAGGCATACATGCTCAAAGAGAGGAACGCACCCGAAATTCAAAGGCAACTGAATTTCGGCAACCGGGCATCGAAGTCGGAATGAGCCGCGAAACTCACCGAGTCCAAAAGCGTTGGTACGCTGTTTGCGGAAGGAATTTTGATGTAGAACAAGTAGCTGAAGCATAACATGCTCAAGAGGGAATCACCCGAAATTCAAAGGCTAACTGAATTTCGGCAACCGGGGCATCGAAGTCGAAATGCCGCCGAAACTCACCGAGTCAAAGCGTTTTGCTGTTTGGCGGAAGAAGTCTGATGTAGAACAAGTAGTCGGAAGCATACATGCTCAAGAGGGAATCCTCCGAAATTCAAAGGCAACTGAATTTCGGCAACCGGGGCATCGTAATCGGAATGCCGCGAAACACACAAGAGTCAAAGGGTTTCGGGCAGATTGCGGAAAGAAGTCTGATTCTAGAACAATGTAGCGGAAAGCAAACCGATGCTCAATAGGGAGCAACCCCAATTCAAAGGCAACTGAATTTCGGCAACCGGGGCATCGAAGTCGGAATGCCGCGAAACTCACCGAGTCAAAGCGTTTCGCCGTTTGCGGAAGAAAGTCTGATGTAGAACAAGTAGCAGAAGCATACATGCTCAAGAGGGATCACCGAAATTCAAAGGCAACTGAATTTCGGCAACCGGGGCATCGAAGTCGGAATGCCGCGAAACTCACCGAGTCAAAGCGTTTCGCCGTTTGCGGAGGAAGTGTGATGTAGAACAAGTAGCAGAAGCATACATGCTCAAGAGGGATCACCCGAAATTCAAAGGCAACTGAATTTCGGCAACCGGGGCATCGAAGTCGGAATGCCGCGAAAACTCACCGAGTCAAAGCGTTTGCCGTTTGCGGAAGGAAGTGTGATGTAGAACAAGTAGCAGAAGCATACATGCTCAAGAGGGATCACCCGAAATTCAAAGGCAACTGAATTTCGGCAAAGGGCATCGAAGTCGGAATGCCGCGAAACTCACGAGTCAAAGCGTTTCGCCGTTTGCGGAAGAAGTGTGATGTAGAACAAGTAGCAGAAGCATACATGCTCAAGAGGGATCACCCGAAATTCAAAGGCAACTGAATTTCGGCAACCGGGGCATCGAAGTCGGAATGCCGCGAAACTCACCGAGTCAAAGCGTTTCGCTGTTTGCGGAAGGAAGTGTGATGTAGAACAAGTAGCAGAGAAGCATACATGCTCAAGAGGGATCACCGAAATTCAAAGGCAACTGAATTTCGGCAAGGGCATCGAAGTCGGAATGCCGCGAAACTCACCGAGTCAAAGCGTTTCGCCGTTTGCGGAAGGAAGTGTGATGTAGAACAAGTAGCAGAAGCATACATGCTCAAGAGGGATCACCCGAAATTCAAAGGCAACTGAATTTCGGCAACCGGGGCATCGAAGTCGGAATGCCGCGAAACTCACCGAGTCAAAGCGTTTCGCCGTTTGCGGAAGAAGTGTGATGTAGAACAAGTAGCAGAAGCATACATGCTCAAGAGGGATCACCCGAAATTCAAAGGCAACTGAATTTCGGCAACCGGGGCATCGAAGTCGGAATGCCGCGAAACTCACCGAGTCAAAGCGTTTCGCCGTTTGCGGAAGGAAGTGTGATGTAGAACAAGTAGCAGAAGCATACATGCTCAAGAGGGATCACCGAAATTCAAAGGCAACTGAATTTCGGCAACCGGGCATCGAAGTCGGAATGCCGCGAAACTCACCGAGTCAAAGCGTTTGCCGTTTGCGGAAAGAAGTGTGATGTAGAACAAGTAGCAGAAGCATACATGCTCAAGAGGGATCACCCGAAATTCAAAGGCAACTGAATTTCGGCAACCGGGGCATCGAAGTCGGAATGCCGCGAAACTCACCGAGTCAAAGCGTTTCGCCGTTTGCGGAAGAAGTGTGATGTAGAACAAGTAGCAGAAGCATACATGCTCAAGAGGGATCACCCGAAATTCAAAGGCAACTGAATTTCGGCAACCGGGCATCGAAGTCGGAATGCCGCGAAACTCACCGAGTCAAAGCGTTTCGCCGTTTGCGGAAGGAAGTGTGATGTAGAACAAGTAGCAGAAGCATACATGCTCAAGAGGGATCACCCGAAATTCAAAGGCAACTGAATTTCGGCAACCGGGGCATCGAAGTCGGAATGCCGCGAAACTCACCGAGTCAAAGCGTTTCGCTGTTTGCGGAAGGAAGTGTGATGTAGAACAAGTAGCAGAAGCATACATGCTCAAGAGGGATCACCCGAAATTCAAAGGCAACTGAATTTCGGCAACCGGGGCATCGAAGTCGGAATGCCGCGAAACTCACCGAGTCAAAGCGTTTCGCCGTTTGCGGAAGGAAGTCTGATGTAGAACAAGTAGCAGAAGCATACATGCTCAAGAGGGATCACCCGAAATTCAAAGGCAACTGAATTTCGGCAACCGGGGCATCGAAGTCGGAATGCCGCGAAACTCACCGAGTCAAAGCGTTTCGCCGTTTGCGGAAGGAAGTGTGATGTAGAACAAGTAGCAGAAGCATACATGCTCAAGAGGGATCACCCGAAATTCAAAGGCAACTGAATTTCGGCAACCGGGGCATCGAAGTCGGAATGCCGCGAAACTCACCGAGTCAAAGCGTTTCGCCGTTTGCGGAAGAAGTGTGATGTAGAACAAGTAGCAGAAGCATACATGCTCAAGAGGGATCACCCGAAATTCAAAGGCAACTGAATTTCGGCAACCGGGGCATCGAAGTCGGAATGCCGCGAAACTCACCGAGTCAAAGCGTTTCGCCGTTTGCGGAAGGAAGTGTGATGTAGAACAAGTAGCAGAAGCATACATGCTCAAGAGGGATCACCCGAAATTCAAAGGCAACTGAATTTCGGCAACCGGGGCATCGAAGTCGGAATGCCGCGAAACTCACCGAGTCAAAGCGTTTCGCCGTTTGCGGAAGAAGTGTGATGTAGAACAAGTAGCAGAAGCATACATGCTCAAGAGGGATCACCCGAAATTCAAAGGCAACTGAATTTCGGCAAACGGGGCATCGAAGTCGGAATGCCGCGAAACTCACCGAGTCAAAGCGTTTCGCCGTTTGCGGAAGGAAGTGTGATGTAGAACAAGTAGCAGAAGCATACATGCTCAAGAGGGATCACCGAAATTCAAAGGCAACTGAATTTCGGCAACCGGGGCATCGAAGTCGGAATGCCGCGAAACTCACCGAGTCAAAGCGTTTCGCCGTTTGCGGAAGAAGTGTGATGTAGAACAAGTAGCAGAAGCATACATGCTCAAGAGGGATCACCCGAAATTCAAAGGCAACTGAATTTCGGCAACCGGGGCATCGAAGTCGGAATGCCGCGAAACTCACCGAGTCAAAGCGTTTCGCCGTTTGCGGAAGAAGTGTGATGTAGAACAAGTAGCAGAAGCATACATGCTCAAGAGGGATCACCCGAAATTCAAAGGCAACTGAATTTCGGCAACCGGGGCATCGAAGTCGGAATGCCGCGAAACTCACCGAGTCAAAGCGTTTCGCCGTTTGCGGAAGGAAGTGTGATGTAGAACAAGTAGCAGAAGCATACATGCTCAAGAGGGATCACCCGAAATTCAAAGGCAACTGAATTTCGGCAACCGGGGCATCGAAGTCGGAATGCCGCGAAACTCACCGAGTCAAAGCGTTTCGCCGTTTGCGGAAGAAGTGTGATGTAGAACAAGTAGCAGAAGCATACATGCTCAAGAGGGATCACCCGAAATTCAAAGGCAACTGAATTTCGGCAACCGGGGCATCGAAGTCGGAATGCCGCGAAACTCACCGAGTCAAAGCGTTTCGCCGTTTGCGGAAGGAAGTGTGATGTAGAACAAGTAGCAGAAGCATACATGCTCAAGAGGGATCACCCGAAATTCAAAGGCAACTGAATTTCGGCAACCGGGGCATCGAAGTCGGAATGCCGCGAAACTCACCGAGTCAAAGCGTTTCGCCGTTTGCGGAAGGAAGTGTGATGTAGAACAAGTAGCAGAAGCATACATGCTCAAGAGGGATCACCCGAAATTCAAAGGCAACTGAATTTCGGCAACCGGGGCATCGAAGTCGGAATGCCGCGAAACTCACCGAGTCAAAGCGTTTCGCCGTTTGCGGAAGAAGTGTGATGTAGAACAAGTAGCAGAAGCATACATGCTCAAGAGGGATCACCCGAAATTCAAAGGCAACTGAATTTCGGCAACCGGGGCATCGAAGTCGGAATGCCGCGAAACTCACCGAGTCAAAGCGTTTCGCCGTTTGCGGAAGGAAGTGTGATGTAGAACAAGTAGCAGAAGCATACATGCTCAAGAGGGATCACCCGAAATTCAAAGGCAACTGAATTTCGGCAACCGGGGCATCGAAGTCGGAATGCCGCGAAACTCACCGAGTCAAAGCGTTTCGCCGTTTGCGGAAGGAAGTGTGATGTAGAACAAGTAGCAGAAGCATACATGCTCAAGAGGGATCACCCGAAATTCAAAGGCAACTGAATTTCGGCAACCGGGGCATCGAAGTCGGAATGCCGCGAAACTCACCGAGTCAAAGCGTTTCGCCGTTTGCGGAAGGAAGTGTGATGTAGAACAAGTAGCAGAAGCATACATGCTCAAGAGGGATCACCCGAAATTCAAAGGCAACTGAATTTCGGCAACCGGGGCATCGAAGTCGGAATGCCGCGAAACTCACCGAGTCAAAGCGTTTCGCCGTTTGCGGAAGGAAGTGTGATGTAGAACAAGTAGCAGAAGCATACATGCTCAAGAGGGATCACCCGAAATTCAAAGGCAACTGAATTTCGGCAACCGGGGCATCGAAGTCGGAATGCCGCGAAACTCACCGAGTCAAAGCGTTTCGCCGTTTGCGGAAGAAGTGTGATGTAGAACAAGTAGCAGAAGCATACATGCTCAAGAGGGATCACCCGAAATTCAAAGGCAACTGAATTTCGGCAACCGGGGCATCGAAGTCGGAATGCCGCGAAACTCACCGAGTCAAAGCGTTTCGCCGTTTGCGGAAGAAGTGTGATGTAGAACAAGTAGCAGAAGCATACATGCTCAAGAGGGATCACCCGAAATTCAAAGGCAACTGAATTTCGGCAACCGGGGCATCGAAGTCGGAATGCCGCGAAACTCACCGAGTCAAAGCGTTTCGCCGTTTGCGGAAGGAAGTGTGATGTAGAACAAGTAGCAGAAGCATACATGCTCAAGAGGGATCACCCGAAATTCAAAGGCAACTGAATTTCGGCAACCGGGGCATCGAAGTCGGAATGCCGCGAAACTCACCGAGTCAAAGCGTTTCGCCGTTTGCGGAAGAAGTGTGATGTAGAACAAGTAGCAGAAGCATACATGCTCAAGAGGGATCACCCGAAATTCAAAGGCAACTGAATTTCGGCAACCGGGGCATCGAAGTCGGAATGCCGCGAAACTCACCGAGTCAAAGCGTTTCGCCGTTTGCGGAAGAAGTGTGATGTAGAACAAGTAGCAGAAGCATACATGCTCAAGAGGGATCACCCGAAATTCAAAGGCAACTGAATTTCGGCAACCGGGGCATCGAAGTCGGAATGCCGCGAAACTCACCGAGTCAAAGCGTTTCGCCGTTTGCGGAAGGAAGTGTGATGTAGAACAAGTAGCAGAAGCATACATGCTCAAGAGGGATCACCCGAAATTCAAAGGCAACTGAATTTCGGCAACCGGGGCATCGAAGTCGGAATGCCGCGAAACTCACCGAGTCAAAGCGTTTCGCCGTTTGCGGAGGAAGTGTGATGTAGAACAAGTAGCAGAAGCATACATGCTCAAGAGGGATCACCCGAAATTCAAAGGCAACTGAATTTCGGCAACCGGGGCATCGAAGTCGGAATGCCGCGAAACTCACCGAGTCAAAGCGTTTCGCCGTTTGCGGAAGGAAGTGTGATGTAGAACAAGTAGCAGAAGCATACATGCTCAAGAGGGATCACCCGAAATTCAAAGGCAACTGAATTTCGGCAACCGGGGCATCGAAGTCGGAATGCCGCGAAACTCACCGAGTCAAAGCGTTTCGCCGTTTGCGGAAGGAAGTGTGATGTAGAACAAGTAGCAGAAGCATACATGCTCAAGAGGGATCACCCGAAATTCAAAGGCAACTGAATTTCGGCAACCGGGGCATCGAAGTCGGAATGCCGCGAAACTCACCGAGTCAAAGCGTTTCGCCGTTTGCGGAAGAAGTGTGATGTAGAACAAGTAGCAGAAGCATACATGCTCAAGAGGGATCACCCGAAATTCAAAGGCAACTGAATTTCGGCAAACGGGGCATCGAAGTCGGAATGCCGCGAAACTCACCGAGTCAAAGCGTTTCGCCGTTTGCGGAAGAAGTGTGATGTAGAACAAGTAGCAGAAGCATACATGCTCAAGAGGGATCACCCGAAATTCAAAGGCAACTGAATTTCGGCAACCGGGGCATCGAAGTCGGAATGCCGCGAAACTCACCGAGTCAAAGCGTTTCGCCGTTTGCGGAAGGAAGTGTGATGTAGAACAAGTAGCAGAAGCATACATGCTCAAGAGGGATCACCCGAAATTCAAAGGCAACTGAATTTCGGCAACCGGGGCATCGAAGTCGGAATGCCGCGAAACTCACCGAGTCAAAGCGTTTCGCCGTTTGCGGAAGGAAGTGTGATGTAGAACAAGTAGCAGAAGCATACATGCTCAAGAGGGATCACCCGAAATTCAAAGGCAACTGAATTTCGGCAACCGGGGCATCGAAGTCGGAATGCCGCGAAACTCACCGAGTCAAAGCGTTTCGCCGTTTGCGGAAGGAAGTGTGATGTAGAACAAGTAGCAGAAGCATACATGCTCAAGAGGGATCACCCGAAATTCAAAGGCAACTGAATTTCGGCAACGGGGCATCGAAGTCGGAATGCCGCGAAACTCACCGAGTCAAAGCGTTTCGCCGTTTGCGGAAGGAAGTGTGATGTAGAACAAGTAGCAGAAGCATACATGCTCAAGAGGGATCACCCGAAATTCAAAGGCAACTGAATTTCGGCAACCGGGGCATCGAAGTCGGAATGCCGCGAAACTCACCGAGTCAAAGCGTTTCGCCGTTTGCGGAAGAAGTGTGATGTAGAACAAGTAGCAGAAGCATACATGCTCAAGAGGGATCACCCGAAATTCAAAGGCAACTGAATTTCGGCAACCGGGGCATCGAAGTCGGAATGCCGCGAAACTCACCGAGTCAAAGCGTTTCGCCGTTTGCGGAAGGAAGTGTGATGTAGAACAAGTAGCAGAAGCATACATGCTCAAGAGGGATCACCCGAAATTCAAAGGCAACTGAATTTCGGCAACCGGGGCATCGAAGTCGGAATGCCGCGAAACTCACCGAGTCAAAGCGTTTCGCCGTTTGCGGAAGGAAGTGTGATGTAGAACAAGTAGCAGAAGCATACATGCTCAAGAGGGATCACCCGAAATTCAAAGGCAACTGAATTTCGGCAACCGGGGCATCGAAGTCGGAATGCCGCGAAACTCACCGAGTCAAAGCGTTTCGCCGTTTGCGGAAGAAGTGTGATGTAGAACAAGTAGCAGAAGCATACATGCTCAAGAGGGATCACCCGAAATTCAAAGGCAACTGAATTTCGGCAACCGGGGCATCGAAGTCGGAATGCCGCGAAACTCACCGAGTCAAAGCGTTTCGCCGTTTGCGGAAGGAAGTGTGATGTAGAACAAGTAGCAGAAGCATACATGCTCAAGAGGGATCACCCGAAATTCAAAGGCAACTGAATTTCGGCAACCGGGGCATCGAAGTCGGAATGCCGCGAAACTCACCGAGTCAAAGCGTTTCGCCGTTTGCGGAAGGAAGTGTGATGTAGAACAAGTAGCAGAAGCATACATGCTCAAGAGGGATCACCCGAAATTCAAAGGCAACTGAATTTCGGCAACCGGGGCATCGAAGTCGGAATGCCGCGAAACTCACCGAGTCAAAGCGTTTCGCCGTTTGCGGAAGGAAGTGTGATGTAGAACAAGTAGCAGAAGCATACATGCTCAAGAGGGATCACCCGAAATTCAAAGGCAACTGAATTTCGGCAACCGGGGCATCGAAGTCGGAATGCCGCGAAACTCACCGAGTCAAAGCGTTTCGCCGTTTGCGGAAGGAAGTGTGATGTAGAACAAGTAGCAGAAGCATACATGCTCAAGAGGGATCACCCGAAATTCAAAGGCAACTGAATTTCGGCAACCGGGGCATCGAAGTCGGAATGCCGCGAAACTCACCGAGTCAAAGCGTTTCGCCGTTTGCGGAAGGAAGTGTGATGTAGAACAAGTAGCAGAAGCATACATGCTCAAGAGGGATCACCCGAAATTCAAAGGCAACTGAATTTCGGCAACCGGGGCATCGAAGTCGGAATGCCGCGAAACTCACCGAGTCAAAGCGTTTCGCCGTTTGCGGAAGAAGTGTGATGTAGAACAAGTAGCAGAAGCATACATGCTCAAGAGGGATCACCCGAAATTCAAAGGCAACTGAATTTCGGCAACCGGGGCATCGAAGTCGGAATGCCGCGAAACTCACCGAGTCAAAGCGTTTCGCCGTTTGCGGAAGGAAGTGTGATGTAGAACAAGTAGCAGAAGCATACATGCTCAAGAGGGATCACCCGAAATTCAAAGGCAACTGAATTTCGGCAACGGGGCATCGAAGTCGGAATGCCGCGAAACTCACCGAGTCAAAGCGTTTCGCCGTTTGCGGAAGGAAGTGTGATGTAGAACAAGTAGCAGAAGCATACATGCTCAAGAGGGATCACCCGAAATTCAAAGGCAACTGAATTTCGGCAACCGGGGCATCGAAGTCGGAATGCCGCGAAACTCACCGAGTCAAAGCGTTTCGCCGTTTGCGGAAGGAAGTGTGATGTAGAACAAGTAGCAGAAGCATACATGCTCAAGAGGGATCACCCGAAATTCAAAGGCAACTGAATTTCGGCAACCGGGGCATCGAAGTCGGAATGCCGCGAAACTCACCGAGTCAAAGCGTTTCGCCGTTTGCGGAAGAAGTCTGATGTAGAACAAGTAGCAGAAGCATACATGCTCAAGAGGGATCACCCGAAATTCAAAGGCAACTGAATTTCGGCAACCGGGGCATCGAAGTCGGAATGCCGCGAAACTCACCGAGTCAAAGCGTTTCGCCGTTTGCGGAAGGAAGTGTGATGTAGAACAAGTAGCAGAAGCATACATGCTCAAGAGGGATCACCCGAAATTCAAAGGCAACTGAATTTCGGCAACCGGGGCATCGAAGTCGGAATGCCGCGAAACTCACCGAGTCAAAGCGTTTCGCCGTTTGCGGAAGAAGTGTGATGTAGAACAAGTAGCAGAAGCATACATGCTCAAGAGGGATCACCCGAAATTCAAAGGCAACTGAATTTCGGCAACCGGGGCATCGAAGTCGGAATGCCGCGAAACTCACCGAGTCAAAGCGTTTCGCCGTTTGCGGAAGAAGTGTGATGTAGAACAAGTAGCAGAAGCATACATGCTCAAGAGGGATCACCCGAAATTCAAAGGCAACTGAATTTCGGCAACCGGGGCATCGAAGTCGGAATGCCGCGAAACTCACCGAGTCAAAGCGTTTCGCCGTTTGCGGAAGGAAGTGTGATGTAGAACAAGTAGCAGAAGCATACATGCTCAAGAGGGATCACCCGAAATTCAAAGGCAACTGAATTTCGGCAACCGGGGCATCGAAGTCGGAATGCCGCGAAACTCACCGAGTCAAAGCGTTTCGCCGTTTGCGGAAGGAAGTGTGATGTAGAACAAGTAGCAGAAGCATACATGCTCAAGAGGGATCACCCGAAATTCAAAGGCAACTGAATTTCGGCAACCGGGGCATCGAAGTCGGAATGCCGCGAAACTCACCGAGTCAAAGCGTTTCGCCGTTTGCGGAAGAAGTGTGATGTAGAACAAGTAGCAGAAGCATACATGCTCAAGAGGGATCACCCGAAATTCAAAGGCAACTGAATTTCGGCAACCGGGGCATCGAAGTCGGAATGCCGCGAAACTCACCGAGTCAAAGCGTTTCGCCGTTTGCGGAAGGAAGTGTGATGTAGAACAAGTAGCAGAAGCATACATGCTCAAGAGGGATCACCCGAAATTCAAAGGCAACTGAATTTCGGCAACCGGGGCATCGAAGTCGGAATGCCGCGAAACTCACCGAGTCAAAGCGTTTCGCCGTTTGCGGAAGAAGTGTGATGTAGAACAAGTAGCAGAAGCATACATGCTCAAGAGGGATCACCCGAAATTCAAAGGCAACTGAATTTCGGCAACCGGGGCATCGAAGTCGGAATGCCGCGAAACTCACCGAGTCAAAGCGTTTCGCCGTTTGCGGAAGAAGTGTGATGTAGAACAAGTAGCAGAAGCATACATGCTCAAGAGGGATCACCCGAAATTCAAAGGCAACTGAATTTCGGCAACCGGGGCATCGAAGTCGGAATGCCGCGAAACTCACCGAGTCAAAGCGTTTCGCCGTTTGCGGAAGGAAGTGTGATGTAGAACAAGTAGCAGAAGCATACATGCTCAAGAGGGATCACCCGAAATTCAAAGGCAACTGAATTTCGGCAACCGGGGCATCGAAGTCGGAATGCCGCGAAACTCACCGAGTCAAAGCGTTTCGCCGTTTGCGGAAGGAAGTGTGATGTAGAACAAGTAGCAGAAGCATACATGCTCAAGAGGGATCACCCGAAATTCAAAGGCAACTGAATTTCGGCAACCGGGGCATCGAAGTCGGAATGCCGCGAAACTCACCGAGTCAAAGCGTTTCGCCGTTTGCGGAAGGAAGTGTGATGTAGAACAAGTAGCAGAAGCATACATGCTCAAGAGGGATCACCCGAAATTCAAAGGCAACTGAATTTCGGCAACCGGGGCATCGAAGTCGGAATGCCGCGAAACTCACCGAGTCAAAGCGTTTCGCCGTTTGCGGAAGAAGTGTGATGTAGAACAAGTAGCAGAAGCATACATGCTCAAGAGGGATCACCCGAAATTCAAAGGCAACTGAATTTCGGCAACCGGGGCATCGAAGTCGGAATGCCGCGAAACTCACCGAGTCAAAGCGTTTCGCCGTTTGCGGAAGAAGTGTGATGTAGAACAAGTAGCAGAAGCATACATGCTCAAGAGGGATCACCCGAAATTCAAAGGCAACTGAATTTCGGCAACCGGGGCATCGAAGTCGGAATGCCGCGAAACTCACCGAGTCAAAGCGTTTCGCCGTTTGCGGAAGAAGTGTGATGTAGAACAAGTAGCAGAAGCATACATGCTCAAGAGGGATCACCCGAAATTCAAAGGCAACTGAATTTCGGCAACCGGGGCATCGAAGTCGGAATGCCGCGAAACTCACCGAGTCAAAGCGTTTCGCCGTTTGCGGAAGGAAGTGTGATGTAGAACAAGTAGCAGAAGCATACATGCTCAAGAGGGATCACCCGAAATTCAAAGGCAACTGAATTTCGGCAACCGGGGCATCGAAGTCGGAATGCCGCGAAACTCACCGAGTCAAAGCGTTTCGCCGTTTGCGGAAGAAGTGTGATGTAGAACAAGTAGCAGAAGCATACATGCTCAAGAGGGATCACCCGAAATTCAAAGGCAACTGAATTTCGGCAACCGGGGCATCGAAGTCGGAATGCCGCGAAACTCACCGAGTCAAAGCGTTTCGCCGTTTGCGGAAGGAAGTGTGATGTAGAACAAGTAGCAGAAGCATACATGCTCAAGAGGGATCACCCGAAATTCAAAGGCAACTGAATTTCGGCAACCGGGGCATCGAAGTCGGAATGCCGCGAAACTCACCGAGTCAAAGCGTTTCGCCGTTTGCGGAAGGAAGTGTGATGTAGAACAAGTAGCAGAAGCATACATGCTCAAGAGGGATCACCCGAAATTCAAAGGCAACTGAATTTCGGCAACCGGGGCATCGAAGTCGGAATGCCGCGAAACTCACCGAGTCAAAGCGTTTCGCCGTTTGCGGAAGAAGTGTGATGTAGAACAAGTAGCAGAAGCATACATGCTCAAGAGGGATCACCCGAAATTCAAAGGCAACTGAATTTCGGCAACCGGGGCATCGAAGTCGGAATGCCGCGAAACTCACCGAGTCAAAGCGTTTCGCCGTTTGCGGAGGAAGTGTGATGTAGAACAAGTAGCAGAAGCATACATGCTCAAGAGGGATCACCCGAAATTCAAAGGCAACTGAATTTCGGCAACCGGGGCATCGAAGTCGGAATGCCGCGAAACTCACCGAGTCAAAGCGTTTCGCCGTTTGCGGAAGAAGTGTGATGTAGAACAAGTAGCAGAAGCATACATGCTCAAGAGGGATCACCCGAAATTCAAAGGCAACTGAATTTCGGCAACCGGGGCATCGAAGTCGGAATGCCGCGAAACTCACCGAGTCAAAGCGTTTCGCCGTTTGCGGAAGGAAGTGTGATGTAGAACAAGTAGCAGAAGCATACATGCTCAAGAGGGATCACCCGAAATTCAAAGGCAACTGAATTTCGGCAACCGGGGCATCGAAGTCGGAATGCCGCGAAACTCACCGAGTCAAAGCGTTTCGCCGTTTGCGGAAGGAAGTGTGATGTAGAACAAGTAGCAGAAGCATACATGCTCAAGAGGGATCACCCGAAATTCAAAGGCAACTGAATTTCGGCAACCGGGGCATCGAAGTCGGAATGCCGCGAAACTCACCGAGTCAAAGCGTTTCGCCGTTTGCGGAAGGAAGTGTGATGTAGAACAAGTAGCAGAAGCATACATGCTCAAGAGGGATCACCCGAAATTCAAAGGCAACTGAATTTCGGCAACCGGGGCATCGAAGTCGGAATGCCGCGAAACTCACCGAGTCAAAGCGTTTCGCCGTTTGCGGAAGAAGTGTGATGTAGAACAAGTAGCAGAAGCATACATGCTCAAGAGGGATCACCCGAAATTCAAAGGCAACTGAATTTCGGCAACCGGGGCATCGAAGTCGGAATGCCGCGAAACTCACCGAGTCAAAGCGTTTCGCCGTTTGCGGAAGAAGTGTGATGTAGAACAAGTAGCAGAAGCATACATGCTCAAGAGGGATCACCCGAAATTCAAAGGCAACTGAATTTCGGCAACCGGGGCATCGAAGTCGGAATGCCGCGAAACTCACCGAGTCAAAGCGTTTCGCCGTTTGCGGAAGAAGTGTGATGTAGAACAAGTAGCAGAAGCATACATGCTCAAGAGGGATCACCCGAAATTCAAAGGCAACTGAATTTCGGCAACCGGGGCATCGAAGTCGGAATGCCGCGAAACTCACCGAGTCAAAGCGTTTCGCCGTTTGCGGAAGGAAGTGTGATGTAGAACAAGTAGCAGAAGCATACATGCTCAAGAGGGATCACCCGAAATTCAAAGGCAACTGAATTTCGGCAACCGGGGCATCGAAGTCGGAATGCCGCGAAACTCACCGAGTCAAAGCGTTTCGCCGTTTGCGGAAGAAGTGTGATGTAGAACAAGTAGCAGAAGCATACATGCTCAAGAGGGATCACCCGAAATTCAAAGGCAACTGAATTTCGGCAACCGGGGCATCGAAGTCGGAATGCCGCGAAACTCACCGAGTCAAAGCGTTTCGCCGTTTGCGGAAGAAGTGTGATGTAGAACAAGTAGCAGAAGCATACATGCTCAAGAGGGATCACCCGAAATTCAAAGGCAACTGAATTTCGGCAACCGGGGCATCGAAGTCGGAATGCCGCGAAACTCACCGAGTCAAAGCGTTTCGCCGTTTGCGGAAGGAAGTGTGATGTAGAACAAGTAGCAGAAGCATACATGCTCAAGAGGGATCACCCGAAATTCAAAGGCAACTGAATTTCGGCAACCGGGGCATCGAAGTCGGAATGCCGCGAAACTCACCGAGTCAAAGCGTTTCGCCGTTTGCGGAAGGAAGTGTGATGTAGAACAAGTAGCAGAAGCATACATGCTCAAGAGGGATCACCCGAAATTCAAAGGCAACTGAATTTCGGCAACCGGGGCATCGAAGTCGGAATGCCGCGAAACTCACCGAGTCAAAGCGTTTCGCCGTTTGCGGAAGGAAGTGTGATGTAGAACAAGTAGCAGAAGCATACATGCTCAAGAGGGATCACCCGAAATTCAAAGGCAACTGAATTTCGGCAACCGGGGCATCGAAGTCGGAATGCCGCGAAACTCACCGAGTCAAAGCGTTTCGCCGTTTGCGGAAGAAGTGTGATGTAGAACAAGTAGCAGAAGCATACATGCTCAAGAGGGATCACCCGAAATTCAAAGGCAACTGAATTTCGGCAACCGGGGCATCGAAGTCGGAATGCCGCGAAACTCACCGAGTCAAAGCGTTTCGCCGTTTGCGGAAGGAAGTGTGATGTAGAACAAGTAGCAGAAGCATACATGCTCAAGAGGGATCACCCGAAATTCAAAGGCAACTGAATTTCGGCAACCGGGGCATCGAAGTCGGAATGCCGCGAAACTCACCGAGTCAAAGCGTTTCGCCGTTTGCGGAAGGAAGTGTGATGTAGAACAAGTAGCAGAAGCATACATGCTCAAGAGGGATCACCCGAAATTCAAAGGCAACTGAATTTCGGCAACCGGGGCATCGAAGTCGGAATGCCGCGAAACTCACCGAGTCAAAGCGTTTCGCCGTTTGCGGAAGAAGTGTGATGTAGAACAAGTAGCAGAAGCATACATGCTCAAGAGGGATCACCCGAAATTCAAAGGCAACTGAATTTCGGCAACCGGGGCATCGAAGTCGGAATGCCGCGAAACTCACCGAGTCAAAGCGTTTCGCCGTTTGCGGAAGAAGTCTGATGTAGAACAAGTAGCAGAAGCATACATGCTCAAGAGGGATCACCCGAAATTCAAAGGCAACTGAATTTCGGCAACCGGGGCATCGAAGTCGGAATGCCGCGAAACTCACCGAGTCAAAGCGTTTCGCCGTTTGCGGAAGGAAGTGTGATGTAGAACAAGTAGCAGAAGCATACATGCTCAAGAGGGATCACCCGAAATTCAAAGGCAACTGAATTTCGGCAACCGGGGCATCGAAGTCGGAATGCCGCGAAACTCACCGAGTCAAAGCGTTTCGCCGTTTGCGGAAGAAGTGTGATGTAGAACAAGTAGCAGAAGCATACATGCTCAAGAGGGATCACCCGAAATTCAAAGGCAACTGAATTTCGGCAACCGGGGCATCGAAGTCGGAATGCCGCGAAACTCACCGAGTCAAAGCGTTTCGCCGTTTGCGGAAGAAGTGTGATGTAGAACAAGTAGCAGAAGCATACATGCTCAAGAGGGATCACCCGAAATTCAAAGGCAACTGAATTTCGGCAACCGGGGCATCGAAGTCGGAATGCCGCGAAACTCACCGAGTCAAAGCGTTTCGCCGTTTGCGGAAGAAGTGTGATGTAGAACAAGTAGCAGAAGCATACATGCTCAAGAGGGATCACCCGAAATTCAAAGGCAACTGAATTTCGGCAACCGGGGCATCGAAGTCGGAATGCCGCGAAACTCACCGAGTCAAAGCGTTTCGCCGTTTGCGGAAGGAAGTGTGATGTAGAACAAGTAGCAGAAGCATACATGCTCAAGAGGGATCACCCGAAATTCAAAGGCAACTGAATTTCGGCAACCGGGGCATCGAAGTCGGAATGCCGCGAAACTCACCGAGTCAAAGCGTTTCGCCGTTTGCGGAAGGAAGTGTGATGTAGAACAAGTAGCAGAAGCATACATGCTCAAGAGGGATCACCCGAAATTCAAAGGCAACTGAATTTCGGCAACCGGGGCATCGAAGTCGGAATGCCGCGAAACTCACCGAGTCAAAGCGTTTCGCCGTTTGCGGAAGAAGTGTGATGTAGAACAAGTAGCAGAAGCATACATGCTCAAGAGGGATCACCCGAAATTCAAAGGCAACTGAATTTCGGCAACCGGGGCATCGAAGTCGGAATGCCGCGAAACTCACCGAGTCAAAGCGTTTCGCCGTTTGCGGAAGGAAGTCTGATGTAGAACAAGTAGCAGAAGCATACATGCTCAAGAGGGATCACCCGAAATTCAAAGGCAACTGAATTTCGGCAACCGGGGCATCGAAGTCGGAATGCCGCGAAACTCACCGAGTCAAAGCGTTTCGCCGTTTGCGGAAGAAGTGTGATGTAGAACAAGTAGCAGAAGCATACATGCTCAAGAGGGATCACCCGAAATTCAAAGGCAACTGAATTTCGGCAACCGGGGCATCGAAGTCGGAATGCCGCGAAACTCACCGAGTCAAAGCGTTTCGCCGTTTGCGGAAGAAGTGTGATGTAGAACAAGTAGCAGAAGCATACATGCTCAAGAGGGATCACCCGAAATTCAAAGGCAACTGAATTTCGGCAACCGGGGCATCGAAGTCGGAATGCCGCGAAACTCACCGAGTCAAAGCGTTTCGCCGTTTGCGGAAGGAAGTGTGATGTAGAACAAGTAGCAGAAGCATACATGCTCAAGAGGGATCACCCGAAATTCAAAGGCAACTGAATTTCGGCAACCGGGGCATCGAAGTCGGAATGCCGCGAAACTCACCGAGTCAAAGCGTTTCGCCGTTTGCGGAAGAAGTGTGATGTAGAACAAGTAGCAGAAGCATACATGCTCAAGAGGGATCACCCGAAATTCAAAGGCAACTGAATTTCGGCAACCGGGGCATCGAAGTCGGAATGCCGCGAAACTCACCGAGTCAAAGCGTTTCGCCGTTTGCGGAAGGAAGTGTGATGTAGAACAAGTAGCAGAAGCATACATGCTCAAGAGGGATCACCCGAAATTCAAAGGCAACTGAATTTCGGCAACCGGGGCATCGAAGTCGGAATGCCGCGAAACTCACCGAGTCAAAGCGTTTCGCCGTTTGCGGAAGGAAGTGTGATGTAGAACAAGTAGCAGAAGCATACATGCTCAAGAGGGATCACCCGAAATTCAAAGGCAACTGAATTTCGGCAACCGGGGCATCGAAGTCGGAATGCCGCGAAACTCACCGAGTCAAAGCGTTTCGCCGTTTGCGGAAGAAGTGTGATGTAGAACAAGTAGCAGAAGCATACATGCTCAAGAGGGATCACCCGAAATTCAAAGGCAACTGAATTTCGGCAACCGGGGCATCGAAGTCGGAATGCCGCGAAACTCACCGAGTCAAAGCGTTTCGCCGTTTGCGGAAGAAGTGTGATGTAGAACAAGTAGCAGAAGCATACATGCTCAAGAGGGATCACCCGAAATTCAAAGGCAACTGAATTTCGGCAACCGGGGCATCGAAGTCGGAATGCCGCGAAACTCACCGAGTCAAAGCGTTTCGCCGTTTGCGGAAGGAAGTCTGATGTAGAACAAGTAGCAGAAGCATACATGCTCAAGAGGGATCACCCGAAATTCAAAGGCAACTGAATTTCGGCAACCGGGGCATCGAAGTCGGAATGCCGCGAAACTCACCGAGTCAAAGCGTTTCGCCGTTTGCGGAAGGAAGTGTGATGTAGAACAAGTAGCAGAAGCATACATGCTCAAGAGGGATCACCCGAAATTCAAAGGCAACTGAATTTCGGCAACCGGGGCATCGAAGTCGGAATGCCGCGAAACTCACCGAGTCAAAGCGTTTCGCCGTTTGCGGAAGAAGTCTGATGTAGAACAAGTAGCAGAAGCATACATGCTCAAGAGGGATCACCCGAAATTCAAAGGCAACTGAATTTCGGCAACCGGGGCATCGAAGTCGGAATGCCGCGAAACTCACCGAGTCAAAGCGTTTCGCCGTTTGCGGAAGGAAGTGTGATGTAGAACAAGTAGCAGAAGCATACATGCTCAAGAGGGATCACCCGAAATTCAAAGGCAACTGAATTTCGGCAACCGGGGCATCGAAGTCGGAATGCCGCGAAACTCACCGAGTCAAAGCGTTTCGCCGTTTGCGGAAGGAAGTGTGATGTAGAACAAGTAGCAGAAGCATACATGCTCAAGAGGGATCACCCGAAATTCAAAGGCAACTGAATTTCGGCAACCGGGGCATCGAAGTCGGAATGCCGCGAAACTCACCGAGTCAAAGCGTTTCGCCGTTTGCGGAAGGAAGTGTGATGTAGAACAAGTAGCAGAAGCATACATGCTCAAGAGGGATCACCCGAAATTCAAAGGCAACTGAATTTCGGCAACCGGGGCATCGAAGTCGGAATGCCGCGAAACTCACCGAGTCAAAGCGTTTCGCCGTTTGCGGAAGGAAGTGTGATGTAGAACAAGTAGCAGAAGCATACATGCTCAAGAGGGATCACCCGAAATTCAAAGGCAACTGAATTTCGGCAACCGGGGCATCGAAGTCGGAATGCCGCGAAACTCACCGAGTCAAAGCGTTTCGCCGTTTGCGGAAGGAAGTGTGATGTAGAACAAGTAGCAGAAGCATACATGCTCAAGAGGGATCACCCGAAATTCAAAGGCAACTGAATTTCGGCAACCGGGGCATCGAAGTCGGAATGCCGCGAAACTCACCGAGTCAAAGCGTTTCGCCGTTTGCGGAAGAAGTGTGATGTAGAACAAGTAGCAGAAGCATACATGCTCAAGAGGGATCACCCGAAATTCAAAGGCAACTGAATTTCGGCAACCGGGGCATCGAAGTCGGAATGCCGCGAAACTCACCGAGTCAAAGCGTTTCGCCGTTTGCGGAAGGAAGTGTGATGTAGAACAAGTAGCAGAAGCATACATGCTCAAGAGGGATCACCCGAAATTCAAAGGCAACTGAATTTCGGCAACCGGGGCATCGAAGTCGGAATGCCGCGAAACTCACCGAGTCAAAGCGTTTCGCCGTTTGCGGAAGAAGTGTGATGTAGAACAAGTAGCAGAAGCATACATGCTCAAGAGGGATCACCCGAAATTCAAAGGCAACTGAATTTCGGCAACCGGGGCATCGAAGTCGGAATGCCGCGAAACTCACCGAGTCAAAGCGTTTCGCCGTTTGCGGAAGGAAGTGTGATGTAGAACAAGTAGCAGAAGCATACATGCTCAAGAGGGATCACCCGAAATTCAAAGGCAACTGAATTTCGGCAACCGGGGCATCGAAGTCGGAATGCCGCGAAACTCACCGAGTCAAAGCGTTTCGCCGTTTGCGGAAGGAAGTGTGATGTAGAACAAGTAGCAGAAGCATACATGCTCAAGAGGGATCACCCGAAATTCAAAGGCAACTGAATTTCGGCAACCGGGGCATCGAAGTCGGAATGCCGCGAAACTCACCGAGTCAAAGCGTTTCGCCGTTTGCGGAAGAAGTGTGATGTAGAACAAGTAGCAGAAGCATACATGCTCAAGAGGGATCACCCGAAATTCAAAGGCAACTGAATTTCGGCAACCGGGGCATCGAAGTCGGAATGCCGCGAAACTCACCGAGTCAAAGCGTTTCGCCGTTTGCGGAAGGAAGTGTGATGTAGAACAAGTAGCAGAAGCATACATGCTCAAGAGGGATCACCCGAAATTCAAAGGCAACTGAATTTCGGCAACCGGGGCATCGAAGTCGGAATGCCGCGAAACTCACCGAGTCAAAGCGTTTCGCCGTTTGCGGAAGGAAGTGTGATGTAGAACAAGTAGCAGAAGCATACATGCTCAAGAGGGATCACCCGAAATTCAAAGGCAACTGAATTTCGGCAACCGGGGCATCGAAGTCGGAATGCCGCGAAACTCACCGAGTCAAAGCGTTTCGCCGTTTGCGGAAGGAAGTCTGATGTAGAACAAGTAGCAGAAGCATACATGCTCAAGAGGGATCACCCGAAATTCAAAGGCAACTGAATTTCGGCAACCGGGGCATCGAAGTCGGAATGCCGCGAAACTCACCGAGTCAAAGCGTTTCGCCGTTTGCGGAAGGAAGTGTGATGTAGAACAAGTAGCAGAAGCATACATGCTCAAGAGGGATCACCCGAAATTCAAAGGCAACTGAATTTCGGCAACCGGGGCATCGAAGTCGGAATGCCGCGAAACTCACCGAGTCAAAGCGTTTCGCCGTTTGCGGAAGAAGTGTGATGTAGAACAAGTAGCAGAAGCATACATGCTCAAGAGGGATCACCCGAAATTCAAAGGCAACTGAATTTCGGCAACCGGGGCATCGAAGTCGGAATGCCGCGAAACTCACCGAGTCAAAGCGTTTCGCCGTTTGCGGAAGGAAGTGTGATGTAGAACAAGTAGCAGAAGCATACATGCTCAAGAGGGATCACCCGAAATTCAAAGGCAACTGAATTTCGGCAACCGGGGCATCGAAGTCGGAATGCCGCGAAACTCACCGAGTCAAAGCGTTTCGCCGTTTGCGGAAGGAAGTGTGATGTAGAACAAGTAGCAGAAGCATACATGCTCAAGAGGGATCACCCGAAATTCAAAGGCAACTGAATTTCGGCAACCGGGGCATCGAAGTCGGAATGCCGCGAAACTCACCGAGTCAAAGCGTTTCGCCGTTTGCGGAAGGAAGTCTGATGTAGAACAAGTAGCAGAAGCATACATGCTCAAGAGGGATCACCCGAAATTCAAAGGCAACTGAATTTCGGCAACCGGGGCATCGAAGTCGGAATGCCGCGAAACTCACCGAGTCAAAGCGTTTCGCCGTTTGCGGAAGGAAGTGTGATGTAGAACAAGTAGCAGAAGCATACATGCTCAAGAGGGATCACCCGAAATTCAAAGGCAACTGAATTTCGGCAACCGGGGCATCGAAGTCGGAATGCCGCGAAACTCACCGAGTCAAAGCGTTTCGCCGTTTGCGGAAGGAAGTGTGATGTAGAACAAGTAGCAGAAGCATACATGCTCAAGAGGGATCACCCGAAATTCAAAGGCAACTGAATTTCGGCAACCGGGGCATCGAAGTCGGAATGCCGCGAAACTCACCGAGTCAAAGCGTTTCGCCGTTTGCGGAAGGAAGTGTGATGTAGAACAAGTAGCAGAAGCATACATGCTCAAGAGGGATCACCCGAAATTCAAAGGCAACTGAATTTCGGCAACCGGGGCATCGAAGTCGGAATGCCGCGAAACTCACCGAGTCAAAGCGTTTCGCCGTTTGCGGAAGGAAGTGTGATGTAGAACAAGTAGCAGAAGCATACATGCTCAAGAGGGATCACCCGAAATTCAAAGGCAACTGAATTTCGGCAACCGGGGCATCGAAGTCGGAATGCCGCGAAACTCACCGAGTCAAAGCGTTTCGCCGTTTGCGGAAGGAAGTGTGATGTAGAACAAGTAGCAGAAGCATACATGCTCAAGAGGGATCACCCGAAATTCAAAGGCAACTGAATTTCGGCAACCGGGGCATCGAAGTCGGAATGCCGCGAAACTCACCGAGTCAAAGCGTTTCGCCGTTTGCGGAAGAAGTGTGATGTAGAACAAGTAGCAGAAGCATACATGCTCAAGAGGGATCACCCGAAATTCAAAGGCAACTGAATTTCGGCAACCGGGGCATCGAAGTCGGAATGCCGCGAAACTCACCGAGTCAAAGCGTTTCGCCGTTTGCGGAAGGAAGTGTGATGTAGAACAAGTAGCAGAAGCATACATGCTCAAGAGGGATCACCCGAAATTCAAAGGCAACTGAATTTCGGCAACCGGGGCATCGAAGTCGGAATGCCGCGAAACTCACCGAGTCAAAGCGTTTCGCCGTTTGCGGAAGGAAGTGTGATGTAGAACAAGTAGCAGAAGCATACATGCTCAAGAGGGATCACCCGAAATTCAAAGGCAACTGAATTTCGGCAACCGGGGCATCGAAGTCGGAATGCCGCGAAACTCACCGAGTCAAAGCGTTTCGCCGTTTGCGGAAGAAGTGTGATGTAGAACAAGTAGCAGAAGCATACATGCTCAAGAGGGATCACCCGAAATTCAAAGGCAACTGAATTTCGGCAACCGGGGCATCGAAGTCGGAATGCCGCGAAACTCACCGAGTCAAAGCGTTTCGCCGTTTGCGGAAGGAAGTGTGATGTAGAACAAGTAGCAGAAGCATACATGCTCAAGAGGGATCACCCGAAATTCAAAGGCAACTGAATTTCGGCAACCGGGGCATCGAAGTCGGAATGCCGCGAAACTCACCGAGTCAAAGCGTTTCGCCGTTTGCGGAAGGAAGTGTGATGTAGAACAAGTAGCAGAAGCATACATGCTCAAGAGGGATCACCCGAAATTCAAAGGCAACTGAATTTCGGCAACCGGGGCATCGAAGTCGGAATGCCGCGAAACTCACCGAGTCAAAGCGTTTCGCCGTTTGCGGAAGAAGTGTGATGTAGAACAAGTAGCAGAAGCATACATGCTCAAGAGGGATCACCCGAAATTCAAAGGCAACTGAATTTCGGCAACCGGGGCATCGAAGTCGGAATGCCGCGAAACTCACCGAGTCAAAGCGTTTCGCCGTTTGCGGAAGAAAGTGATGTAGAACAAGTAGCAGAAGCATACATGCTCAAGAGGGATCACCCGAAATTCAAAGGCAACTGAATTTCGGCAACCGGGGCATCGAAGTCGGAATGCCGCGAAACTCACCGAGTCAAAGCGTTTCGCCGTTTGCGGAAGGAAGTGTGATGTAGAACAAGTAGCAGAAGCATACATGCTCAAGAGGGATCACCCGAAATTCAAAGGCAACTGAATTTCGGCAACCGGGGCATCGAAGTCGGAATGCCGCGAAACTCACCGAGTCAAAGCGTTTCGCCGTTTGCGGAAGAAGTGTGATGTAGAACAAGTAGCAGAAGCATACATGCTCAAGAGGGATCACCCGAAATTCAAAGGCAACTGAATTTCGGCAACCGGGGCATCGAAGTCGGAATGCCGCGAAACTCACCGAGTCAAAGCGTTTCGCCGTTTGCGGAAGGAAGTGTGATGTAGAACAAGTAGCAGAAGCATACATGCTCAAGAGGGATCACCCGAAATTCAAAGGCAACTGAATTTCGGCAACCGGGGCATCGAAGTCGGAATGCCGCGAAACTCACCGAGTCAAAGCGTTTCGCCGTTTGCGGAAGGAAGTGTGATGTAGAACAAGTAGCAGAAGCATACATGCTCAAGAGGGATCACCCGAAATTCAAAGGCAACTGAATTTCGGCAACCGGGGCATCGAAGTCGGAATGCCGCGAAACTCACCGAGTCAAAGCGTTTCGCCGTTTGCGGAAGGAAGTGTGATGTAGAACAAGTAGCAGAAGCATACATGCTCAAGAGGGATCACCCGAAATTCAAAGGCAACTGAATTTCGGCAACCGGGGCATCGAAGTCGGAATGCCGCGAAACTCACCGAGTCAAAGCGTTTCGCCGTTTGCGGAAGAAGTGTGATGTAGAACAAGTAGCAGAAGCATACATGCTCAAGAGGGATCACCCGAAATTCAAAGGCAACTGAATTTCGGCAACCGGGGCATCGAAGTCGGAATGCCGCGAAACTCACCGAGTCAAAGCGTTTCGCCGTTTGCGGAAGGAAGTGTGATGTAGAACAAGTAGCAGAAGCATACATGCTCAAGAGGGATCACCCGAAATTCAAAGGCAACTGAATTTCGGCAACCGGGGCATCGAAGTCGGAATGCCGCGAAACTCACCGAGTCAAAGCGTTTCGCCGTTTGCGGAAGGAAGTGTGATGTAGAACAAGTAGCAGAAGCATACATGCTCAAGAGGGATCACCCGAAATTCAAAGGCAACTGAATTTCGGCAACCGGGGCATCGAAGTCGGAATGCCGCGAAACTCACCGAGTCAAAGCGTTTCGCCGTTTGCGGAAGAAGTCTGATGTAGAACAAGTAGCAGAAGCATACATGCTCAAGAGGGATCACCCGAAATTCAAAGGCAACTGAATTTCGGCAACCGGGGCATCGAAGTCGGAATGCCGCGAAACTCACCGAGTCAAAGCGTTTCGCCGTTTGCGGAAGAAGTGTGATGTAGAACAAGTAGCAGAAGCATACATGCTCAAGAGGGATCACCCGAAATTCAAAGGCAACTGAATTTCGGCAACCGGGGCATCGAAGTCGGAATGCCGCGAAACTCACCGAGTCAAAGCGTTTCGCCGTTTGCGGAAGAAGTGTGATGTAGAACAAGTAGCAGAAGCATACATGCTCAAGAGGGATCACCCGAAATTCAAAGGCAACTGAATTTCGGCAACCGGGGCATCGAAGTCGGAATGCCGCGAAACTCACCGAGTCAAAGCGTTTCGCCGTTTGCGGAAGAAGTCTGATGTAGAACAAGTAGCAGAAGCATACATGCTCAAGAGGGATCACCCGAAATTCAAAGGCAACTGAATTTCGGCAACCGGGGCATCGAAGTCGGAATGCCGCGAAACTCACCGAGTCAAAGCGTTTCGCCGTTTGCGGAAGAAGTGTGATGTAGAACAAGTAGCAGAAGCATACATGCTCAAGAGGGATCACCCGAAATTCAAAGGCAACTGAATTTCGGCAACCGGGGCATCGAAGTCGGAATGCCGCGAAACTCACCGAGTCAAAGCGTTTCGCCGTTTGCGGAAGGAAGTCTGATGTAGAACAAGTAGCAGAAGCATACATGCTCAAGAGGGATCACCCGAAATTCAAAGGCAACTGAATTTCGGCAACCGGGGCATCGAAGTCGGAATGCCGCGAAACTCACCGAGTCAAAGCGTTTCGCCGTTTGCGGAAGAAGTGTGATGTAGAACAAGTAGCAGAAGCATACATGCTCAAGAGGGATCACCCGAAATTCAAAGGCAACTGAATTTCGGCAACCGGGGCATCGAAGTCGGAATGCCGCGAAACTCACCGAGTCAAAGCGTTTCGCCGTTTGCGGAAGGAAGTGTGATGTAGAACAAGTAGCAGAAGCATACATGCTCAAGAGGGATCACCCGAAATTCAAAGGCAACTGAATTTCGGCAACCGGGGCATCGAAGTCGGAATGCCGCGAAACTCACCGAGTCAAAGCGTTTCGCCGTTTGCGGAAGGAAGTGTGATGTAGAACAAGTAGCAGAAGCATACATGCTCAAGAGGGATCACCCGAAATTCAAAGGCAACTGAATTTCGGCAACCGGGGCATCGAAGTCGGAATGCCGCGAAACTCACCGAGTCAAAGCGTTTCGCCGTTTGCGGAAGAAGTGTGATGTAGAACAAGTAGCAGAAGCATACATGCTCAAGAGGGATCACCCGAAATTCAAAGGCAACTGAATTTCGGCAACCGGGGCATCGAAGTCGGAATGCCGCGAAACTCACCGAGTCAAAGCGTTTCGCCGTTTGCGGAAGGAAGTGTGATGTAGAACAAGTAGCAGAAGCATACATGCTCAAGAGGGATCACCCGAAATTCAAAGGCAACTGAATTTCGGCAACCGGGGCATCGAAGTCGGAATGCCGCGAAACTCACCGAGTCAAAGCGTTTCGCCGTTTGCGGAAGAAGTGTGATGTAGAACAAGTAGCAGAAGCATACATGCTCAAGAGGGATCACCCGAAATTCAAAGGCAACTGAATTTCGGCAACCGGGGCATCGAAGTCGGAATGCCGCGAAACTCACCGAGTCAAAGCGTTTCGCCGTTTGCGGAAGGAAGTGTGATGTAGAACAAGTAGCAGAAGCATACATGCTCAAGAGGGATCACCCGAAATTCAAAGGCAACTGAATTTCGGCAACCGGGGCATCGAAGTCGGAATGCCGCGAAACTCACCGAGTCAAAGCGTTTCGCCGTTTGCGGAAGGAAGTGTGATGTAGAACAAGTAGCAGAAGCATACATGCTCAAGAGGGATCACCCGAAATTCAAAGGCAACTGAATTTCGGCAACCGGGGCATCGAAGTCGGAATGCCGCGAAACTCACCGAGTCAAAGCGTTTCGCCGTTTGCGGAAGAAGTCTGATGTAGAACAAGTAGCAGAAGCATACATGCTCAAGAGGGATCACCCGAAATTCAAAGGCAACTGAATTTCGGCAACCGGGGCATCGAAGTCGGAATGCCGCGAAACTCACCGAGTCAAAGCGTTTCGCCGTTTGCGGAAGAAGTCTGATGTAGAACAAGTAGCAGAAGCATACATGCTCAAGAGGGATCACCCGAAATTCAAAGGCAACTGAATTTCGGCAACCGGGGCATCGAAGTCGGAATGCCGCGAAACTCACCGAGTCAAAGCGTTTCGCCGTTTGCGGAAGAAGTGTGATGTAGAACAAGTAGCAGAAGCATACATGCTCAAGAGGGATCACCCGAAATTCAAAGGCAACTGAATTTCGGCAACCGGGGCATCGAAGTCGGAATGCCGCGAAACTCACCGAGTCAAAGCGTTTCGCCGTTTGCGGAAGGAAGTGATGTAGAACAAGTAGCAGAAGCATACATGCTCAAGAGGGATCACCCGAAATTCAAAGGCAACTGAATTTCGGCAACCGGGGCATCGAAGTCGGAATGCCGCGAAACTCACCGAGTCAAAGCGTTTCGCCGTTTGCGGAAGAAGTGTGATGTAGAACAAGTAGCAGAAGCATACATGCTCAAGAGGGATCACCCGAAATTCAAAGGCAACTGAATTTCGGCAACCGGGGCATCGAAGTCGGAATGCCGCGAAACTCACCGAGTCAAAGCGTTTCGCCGTTTGCGGAAGGAAGTGTGATGTAGAACAAGTAGCAGAAGCATACATGCTCAAGAGGGATCACCCGAAATTCAAAGGCAACTGAATTTCGGCAACCGGGGCATCGAAGTCGGAATGCCGCGAAACTCACCGAGTCAAAGCGTTTCGCCGTTTGCGGAAGGAAGTGATGTAGAACAAGTAGCAGAAGCATACATGCTCAAGAGGGATCACCCGAAATTCAAAGGCAACTGAATTTCGGCAACCGGGGCATCGAAGTCGGAATGCCGCGAAACTCACCGAGTCAAAGCGTTTCGCCGTTTGCGGAAGGAAGTGTGATGTAGAACAAGTAGCAGAAGCATACATGCTCAAGAGGGATCACCCGAAATTCAAAGGCAACTGAATTTCGGCAACCGGGGCATCGAAGTCGGAATGCCGCGAAACTCACCGAGTCAAAGCGTTTCGCCGTTTGCGGAAGGAAGTGTGATGTAGAACAAGTAGCAGAAGCATACATGCTCAAGAGGGATCACCCGAAATTCAAAGGCAACTGAATTTCGGCAACCGGGGCATCGAAGTCGGAATGCCGCGAAACTCACCGAGTCAAAGCGTTTCGCCGTTTGCGGAAGAAGTGTGATGTAGAACAAGTAGCAGAAGCATACATGCTCAAGAGGGATCACCCGAAATTCAAAGGCAACTGAATTTCGGCAACCGGGGCATCGAAGTCGGAATGCCGCGAAACTCACCGAGTCAAAGCGTTTCGCCGTTTGCGGAAGGAAGTGTGATGTAGAACAAGTAGCAGAAGCATACATGCTCAAGAGGGATCACCCGAAATTCAAAGGCAACTGAATTTCGGCAACCGGGGCATCGAAGTCGGAATGCCGCGAAACTCACCGAGTCAAAGCGTTTCGCCGTTTGCGGAAGGAAGTCTGATGTAGAACAAGTAGCAGAAGCATACATGCTCAAGAGGGATCACCCGAAATTCAAAGGCAACTGAATTTCGGCAACCGGGGCATCGAAGTCGGAATGCCGCGAAACTCACCGAGTCAAAGCGTTTCGCCGTTTGCGGAAGGAAGTGTGATGTAGAACAAGTAGCAGAAGCATACATGCTCAAGAGGGATCACCCGAAATTCAAAGGCAACTGAATTTCGGCAACCGGGGCATCGAAGTCGGAATGCCGCGAAACTCACCGAGTCAAAGCGTTTCGCCGTTTGCGGAAGAAGTGTGATGTAGAACAAGTAGCAGAAGCATACATGCTCAAGAGGGATCACCCGAAATTCAAAGGCAACTGAATTTCGGCAACCGGGGCATCGAAGTCGGAATGCCGCGAAACTCACCGAGTCAAAGCGTTTCGCCGTTTGCGGAAGGAAGTGTGATGTAGAACAAGTAGCAGAAGCATACATGCTCAAGAGGGATCACCCGAAATTCAAAGGCAACTGAATTTCGGCAACCGGGGCATCGAAGTCGGAATGCCGCGAAACTCACCGAGTCAAAGCGTTTCGCCGTTTGCGGAAGAAGTCTGATGTAGAACAAGTAGCAGAAGCATACATGCTCAAGAGGGATCACCCGAAATTCAAAGGCAACTGAATTTCGGCAACCGGGGCATCGAAGTCGGAATGCCGCGAAACTCACCGAGTCAAAGCGTTTCGCCGTTTGCGGAAGGAAGTGTGATGTAGAACAAGTAGCAGAAGCATACATGCTCAAGAGGGATCACCCGAAATTCAAAGGCAACTGAATTTCGGCAACCGGGGCATCGAAGTCGGAATGCCGCGAAACTCACCGAGTCAAAGCGTTTCGCCGTTTGCGGAAGGAAGTGTGATGTAGAACAAGTAGCAGAAGCATACATGCTCAAGAGGGATCACCCGAAATTCAAAGGCAACTGAATTTCGGCAACCGGGGCATCGAAGTCGGAATGCCGCGAAACTCACCGAGTCAAAGCGTTTCGCCGTTTGCGGAAGAAGTCTGATGTAGAACAAGTAGCAGAAGCATACATGCTCAAGAGGGATCACCCGAAATTCAAAGGCAACTGAATTTCGGCAACCGGGGCATCGAAGTCGGAATGCCGCGAAACTCACCGAGTCAAAGCGTTTCGCCGTTTGCGGAAGGAAGTGTGATGTAGAACAAGTAGCAGAAGCATACATGCTCAAGAGGGATCACCCGAAATTCAAAGGCAACTGAATTTCGGCAACCGGGGCATCGAAGTCGGAATGCCGCGAAACTCACCGAGTCAAAGCGTTTCGCCGTTTGCGGAAGGAAGTGTGATGTAGAACAAGTAGCAGAAGCATACATGCTCAAGAGGGATCACCCGAAATTCAAAGGCAACTGAATTTCGGCAACCGGGGCATCGAAGTCGGAATGCCGCGAAACTCACCGAGTCAAAGCGTTTCGCCGTTTGCGGAAGAAGTGTGATGTAGAACAAGTAGCAGAAGCATACATGCTCAAGAGGGATCACCCGAAATTCAAAGGCAACTGAATTTCGGCAACCGGGGCATCGAAGTCGGAATGCCGCGAAACTCACCGAGTCAAAGCGTTTCGCCGTTTGCGGAGGAAGTGTGATGTAGAACAAGTAGCAGAAGCATACATGCTCAAGAGGGATCACCCGAAATTCAAAGGCAACTGAATTTCGGCAACCGGGGCATCGAAGTCGGAATGCCGCGAAACTCACCGAGTCAAAGCGTTTCGCCGTTTGCGGAAGAAGTGTGATGTAGAACAAGTAGCAGAAGCATACATGCTCAAGAGGGATCACCCGAAATTCAAAGGCAACTGAATTTCGGCAACCGGGGCATCGAAGTCGGAATGCCGCGAAACTCACCGAGTCAAAGCGTTTCGCCGTTTGCGGAAGGAAGTGTGATGTAGAACAAGTAGCAGAAGCATACATGCTCAAGAGGGATCACCCGAAATTCAAAGGCAACTGAATTTCGGCAACCGGGGCATCGAAGTCGGAATGCCGCGAAACTCACCGAGTCAAAGCGTTTCGCCGTTTGCGGAAGGAAGTGTGATGTAGAACAAGTAGCAGAAGCATACATGCTCAAGAGGGATCACCCGAAATTCAAAGGCAACTGAATTTCGGCAACCGGGGCATCGAAGTCGGAATGCCGCGAAACTCACCGAGTCAAAGCGTTTCGCCGTTTGCGGAAGAAGTGTGATGTAGAACAAGTAGCAGAAGCATACATGCTCAAGAGGGATCACCCGAAATTCAAAGGCAACTGAATTTCGGCAACCGGGGCATCGAAGTCGGAATGCCGCGAAACTCACCGAGTCAAAGCGTTTCGCCGTTTGCGGAAGGAAGTGTGATGTAGAACAAGTAGCAGAAGCATACATGCTCAAGAGGGATCACCCGAAATTCAAAGGCAACTGAATTTCGGCAACCGGGGCATCGAAGTCGGAATGCCGCGAAACTCACCGAGTCAAAGCGTTTCGCCGTTTGCGGAAGAAGTGTGATGTAGAACAAGTAGCAGAAGCATACATGCTCAAGAGGGATCACCCGAAATTCAAAGGCAACTGAATTTCGGCAACCGGGGCATCGAAGTCGGAATGCCGCGAAACTCACCGAGTCAAAGCGTTTCGCCGTTTGCGGAAGAAGTGTGATGTAGAACAAGTAGCAGAAGCATACATGCTCAAGAGGGATCACCCGAAATTCAAAGGCAACTGAATTTCGGCAACCGGGGCATCGAAGTCGGAATGCCGCGAAACTCACCGAGTCAAAGCGTTTCGCCGTTTGCGGAAGAAGTGTGATGTAGAACAAGTAGCAGAAGCATACATGCTCAAGAGGGATCACCCGAAATTCAAAGGCAACTGAATTTCGGCAACCGGGGCATCGAAGTCGGAATGCCGCGAAACTCACCGAGTCAAAGCGTTTCGCCGTTTGCGGAAGGAAGTGTGATGTAGAACAAGTAGCAGAAGCATACATGCTCAAGAGGGATCACCCGAAATTCAAAGGCAACTGAATTTCGGCAACCGGGGCATCGAAGTCGGAATGCCGCGAAACTCACCGAGTCAAAGCGTTTCGCCGTTTGCGGAAGGAAGTGTGATGTAGAACAAGTAGCAGAAGCATACATGCTCAAGAGGGATCACCCGAAATTCAAAGGCAACTGAATTTCGGCAACCGGGGCATCGAAGTCGGAATGCCGCGAAACTCACCGAGTCAAAGCGTTTCGCCGTTTGCGGAAGGAAGTGTGATGTAGAACAAGTAGCAGAAGCATACATGCTCAAGAGGGATCACCCGAAATTCAAAGGCAACTGAATTTCGGCAACCGGGGCATCGAAGTCGGAATGCCGCGAAACTCACCGAGTCAAAGCGTTTCGCCGTTTGCGGAAGAAGTGTGATGTAGAACAAGTAGCAGAAGCATACATGCTCAAGAGGGATCACCCGAAATTCAAAGGCAACTGAATTTCGGCAACCGGGGCATCGAAGTCGGAATGCCGCGAAACTCACCGAGTCAAAGCGTTTCGCCGTTTGCGGAAGGAAGTGTGATGTAGAACAAGTAGCAGAAGCATACATGCTCAAGAGGGATCACCCGAAATTCAAAGGCAACTGAATTTCGGCAACCGGGGCATCGAAGTCGGAATGCCGCGAAACTCACCGAGTCAAAGCGTTTCGCCGTTTGCGGAAGAAGTGTGATGTAGAACAAGTAGCAGAAGCATACATGCTCAAGAGGGATCACCCGAAATTCAAAGGCAACTGAATTTCGGCAACCGGGGCATCGAAGTCGGAATGCCGCGAAACTCACCGAGTCAAAGCGTTTCGCCGTTTGCGGAAGGAAGTGTGATGTAGAACAAGTAGCAGAAGCATACATGCTCAAGAGGGATCACCCGAAATTCAAAGGCAACTGAATTTCGGCAACCGGGGCATCGAAGTCGGAATGCCGCGAAACTCACCGAGTCAAAGCGTTTCGCCGTTTGCGGAAGGAAGTGTGATGTAGAACAAGTAGCAGAAGCATACATGCTCAAGAGGGATCACCCGAAATTCAAAGGCAACTGAATTTCGGCAACCGGGGCATCGAAGTCGGAATGCCGCGAAACTCACCGAGTCAAAGCGTTTCGCCGTTTGCGGAAGGAAGTGTGATGTAGAACAAGTAGCAGAAGCATACATGCTCAAGAGGGATCACCCGAAATTCAAAGGCAACTGAATTTCGGCAACCGGGGCATCGAAGTCGGAATGCCGCGAAACTCACCGAGTCAAAGCGTTTCGCCGTTTGCGGAAGGAAGTGTGATGTAGAACAAGTAGCAGAAGCATACATGCTCAAGAGGGATCACCCGAAATTCAAAGGCAACTGAATTTCGGCAACCGGGGCATCGAAGTCGGAATGCCGCGAAACTCACCGAGTCAAAGCGTTTCGCCGTTTGCGGAAGGAAGTGTGATGTAGAACAAGTAGCAGAAGCATACATGCTCAAGAGGGATCACCCGAAATTCAAAGGCAACTGAATTTCGGCAACCGGGGCATCGAAGTCGGAATGCCGCGAAACTCACCGAGTCAAAGCGTTTCGCCGTTTGCGGAAGAAGTGTGATGTAGAACAAGTAGCAGAAGCATACATGCTCAAGAGGGATCACCCGAAATTCAAAGGCAACTGAATTTCGGCAACCGGGGCATCGAAGTCGGAATGCCGCGAAACTCACCGAGTCAAAGCGTTTCGCCGTTTGCGGAAGAAGTGTGATGTAGAACAAGTAGCAGAAGCATACATGCTCAAGAGGGATCACCCGAAATTCAAAGGCAACTGAATTTCGGCAACCGGGGCATCGAAGTCGGAATGCCGCGAAACTCACCGAGTCAAAGCGTTTCGCCGTTTGCGGAAGGAAGTGTGATGTAGAACAAGTAGCAGAAGCATACATGCTCAAGAGGGATCACCCGAAATTCAAAGGCAACTGAATTTCGGCAACCGGGGCATCGAAGTCGGAATGCCGCGAAACTCACCGAGTCAAAGCGTTTCGCCGTTTGCGGAAGAAGTGTGATGTAGAACAAGTAGCAGAAGCATACATGCTCAAGAGGGATCACCCGAAATTCAAAGGCAACTGAATTTCGGCAACCGGGGCATCGAAGTCGGAATGCCGCGAAACTCACCGAGTCAAAGCGTTTCGCCGTTTGCGGAAGGAAGTGTGATGTAGAACAAGTAGCAGAAGCATACATGCTCAAGAGGGATCACCCGAAATTCAAAGGCAACTGAATTTCGGCAACCGGGGCATCGAAGTCGGAATGCCGCGAAACTCACCGAGTCAAAGCGTTTCGCCGTTTGCGGAAGGAAGTGTGATGTAGAACAAGTAGCAGAAGCATACATGCTCAAGAGGGATCACCCGAAATTCAAAGGCAACTGAATTTCGGCAACCGGGGCATCGAAGTCGGAATGCCGCGAAACTCACCGAGTCAAAGCGTTTCGCCGTTTGCGGAAGAAGTGTGATGTAGAACAAGTAGCAGAAGCATACATGCTCAAGAGGGATCACCCGAAATTCAAAGGCAACTGAATTTCGGCAACCGGGGCATCGAAGTCGGAATGCCGCGAAACTCACCGAGTCAAAGCGTTTCGCCGTTTGCGGAAGAAGTGTGATGTAGAACAAGTAGCAGAAGCATACATGCTCAAGAGGGATCACCCGAAATTCAAAGGCAACTGAATTTCGGCAACCGGGGCATCGAAGTCGGAATGCCGCGAAACTCACCGAGTCAAAGCGTTTCGCCGTTTGCGGAAGGAAGTGTGATGTAGAACAAGTAGCAGAAGCATACATGCTCAAGAGGGATCACCCGAAATTCAAAGGCAACTGAATTTCGGCAACCGGGGCATCGAAGTCGGAATGCCGCGAAACTCACCGAGTCAAAGCGTTTCGCCGTTTGCGGAAGGAAGTGTGATGTAGAACAAGTAGCAGAAGCATACATGCTCAAGAGGGATCACCCGAAATTCAAAGGCAACTGAATTTCGGCAACCGGGGCATCGAAGTCGGAATGCCGCGAAACTCACCGAGTCAAAGCGTTTCGCCGTTTGCGGAAGGAAGTGTGATGTAGAACAAGTAGCAGAAGCATACATGCTCAAGAGGGATCACCCGAAATTCAAAGGCAACTGAATTTCGGCAACCGGGGCATCGAAGTCGGAATGCCGCGAAACTCACCGAGTCAAAGCGTTTCGCCGTTTGCGGAAAGAAGTCTGATGTAGAACAAGTAGCAGAAGCATACATGCTCAAGAGGGATCACCCGAAATTCAAAGGCAACTGAATTTCGGCAACCGGGGCATCGAAGTCGGAATGCCGCGAAACTCACCGAGTCAAAGCGTTTCGCCGTTTGCGGAAGGAAGTGTGATGTAGAACAAGTAGCAGAAGCATACATGCTCAAGAGGGATCACCCGAAATTCAAAGGCAACTGAATTTCGGCAACCGGGGCATCGAAGTCGGAATGCCGCGAAACTCACCGAGTCAAAGCGTTTCGCCGTTTGCGGAAGGAAGTGTGATGTAGAACAAGTAGCAGAAGCATACATGCTCAAGAGGGATCACCCGAAATTCAAAGGCAACTGAATTTCGGCAACCGGGGCATCGAAGTCGGAATGCCGCGAAACTCACCGAGTCAAAGCGTTTCGCCGTTTGCGGAAGAAGTGTGATGTAGAACAAGTAGCAGAAGCATACATGCTCAAGAGGGATCACCCGAAATTCAAAGGCAACTGAATTTCGGCAACCGGGGCATCGAAGTCGGAATGCCGCGAAACTCACCGAGTCAAAGCGTTTCGCCGTTTGCGGAAGGAAGTGTGATGTAGAACAAGTAGCAGAAGCATACATGCTCAAGAGGGATCACCCGAAATTCAAAGGCAACTGAATTTCGGCAACCGGGGCATCGAAGTCGGAATGCCGCGAAACTCACCGAGTCAAAGCGTTTCGCCGTTTGCGGAAGAAGTGTGATGTAGAACAAGTAGCAGAAGCATACATGCTCAAGAGGGATCACCCGAAATTCAAAGGCAACTGAATTTCGGCAACCGGGGCATCGAAGTCGGAATGCCGCGAAACTCACCGAGTCAAAGCGTTTCGCCGTTTGCGGAAGAAGTCTGATGTAGAACAAGTAGCAGAAGCATACATGCTCAAGAGGGATCACCCGAAATTCAAAGGCAACTGAATTTCGGCAACCGGGGCATCGAAGTCGGAATGCCGCGAAACTCACCGAGTCAAAGCGTTTCGCCGTTTGCGGAAGAAGTCTGATGTAGAACAAGTAGCAGAAGCATACATGCTCAAGAGGGATCACCCGAAATTCAAAGGCAACTGAATTTCGGCAACCGGGGCATCGAAGTCGGAATGCCGCGAAACTCACCGAGTCAAAGCGTTTCGCCGTTTGCGGAAGGAAGTGTGATGTAGAACAAGTAGCAGAAGCATACATGCTCAAGAGGGATCACCCGAAATTCAAAGGCAACTGAATTTCGGCAACCGGGGCATCGAAGTCGGAATGCCGCGAAACTCACCGAGTCAAAGCGTTTCGCCGTTTGCGGAAGAAGTGTGATGTAGAACAAGTAGCAGAAGCATACATGCTCAAGAGGGATCACCCGAAATTCAAAGGCAACTGAATTTCGGCAACCGGGGCATCGAAGTCGGAATGCCGCGAAACTCACCGAGTCAAAGCGTTTCGCCGTTTGCGGAAGAAGTGTGATGTAGAACAAGTAGCAGAAGCATACATGCTCAAGAGGGATCACCCGAAATTCAAAGGCAACTGAATTTCGGCAACCGGGGCATCGAAGTCGGAATGCCGCGAAACTCACCGAGTCAAAGCGTTTCGCCGTTTGCGGAAGGAAGTGTGATGTAGAACAAGTAGCAGAAGCATACATGCTCAAGAGGGATCACCCGAAATTCAAAGGCAACTGAATTTCGGCAACCGGGGCATCGAAGTCGGAATGCCGCGAAACTCACCGAGTCAAAGCGTTTCGCCGTTTGCGGAAGAAGTGTGATGTAGAACAAGTAGCAGAAGCATACATGCTCAAGAGGGATCACCCGAAATTCAAAGGCAACTGAATTTCGGCAACCGGGGCATCGAAGTCGGAATGCCGCGAAACTCACCGAGTCAAAGCGTTTCGCCGTTTGCGGAAGAAGTGTGATGTAGAACAAGTAGCAGAAGCATACATGCTCAAGAGGGATCACCCGAAATTCAAAGGCAACTGAATTTCGGCAACCGGGGCATCGAAGTCGGAATGCCGCGAAACTCACCGAGTCAAAGCGTTTCGCCGTTTGCGGAAGGAAGTGTGATGTAGAACAAGTAGCAGAAGCATACATGCTCAAGAGGGATCACCCGAAATTCAAAGGCAACTGAATTTCGGCAACCGGGGCATCGAAGTCGGAATGCCGCGAAACTCACCGAGTCAAAGCGTTTCGCCGTTTGCGGAGGAAGTGTGATGTAGAACAAGTAGCAGAAGCATACATGCTCAAGAGGGATCACCCGAAATTCAAAGGCAACTGAATTTCGGCAACCGGGGCATCGAAGTCGGAATGCCGCGAAACTCACCGAGTCAAAGCGTTTCGCCGTTTGCGGAAGGAAGTGTGATGTAGAACAAGTAGCAGAAGCATACATGCTCAAGAGGGATCACCCGAAATTCAAAGGCAACTGAATTTCGGCAACCGGGGCATCGAAGTCGGAATGCCGCGAAACTCACCGAGTCAAAGCGTTTCGCCGTTTGCGGAAGAAGTGTGATGTAGAACAAGTAGCAGAAGCATACATGCTCAAGAGGGATCACCCGAAATTCAAAGGCAACTGAATTTCGGCAACCGGGGCATCGAAGTCGGAATGCCGCGAAACTCACCGAGTCAAAGCGTTTCGCCGTTTGCGGAAGAAGTCTGATGTAGAACAAGTAGCAGAAGCATACATGCTCAAGAGGGATCACCCGAAATTCAAAGGCAACTGAATTTCGGCAACCGGGGCATCGAAGTCGGAATGCCGCGAAACTCACCGAGTCAAAGCGTTTCGCCGTTTGCGGAAGGAAGTGTGATGTAGAACAAGTAGCAGAAGCATACATGCTCAAGAGGGATCACCCGAAATTCAAAGGCAACTGAATTTCGGCAACCGGGGCATCGAAGTCGGAATGCCGCGAAACTCACCGAGTCAAAGCGTTTCGCCGTTTGCGGAAGGAAGTGTGATGTAGAACAAGTAGCAGAAGCATACATGCTCAAGAGGGATCACCCGAAATTCAAAGGCAACTGAATTTCGGCAACCGGGGCATCGAAGTCGGAATGCCGCGAAACTCACCGAGTCAAAGCGTTTCGCCGTTTGCGGAAGAAGTGTGATGTAGAACAAGTAGCAGAAGCATACATGCTCAAGAGGGATCACCCGAAATTCAAAGGCAACTGAATTTCGGCAACCGGGGCATCGAAGTCGGAATGCCGCGAAACTCACCGAGTCAAAGCGTTTCGCCGTTTGCGGAAGAAGTGTGATGTAGAACAAGTAGCAGAAGCATACATGCTCAAGAGGGATCACCCGAAATTCAAAGGCAACTGAATTTCGGCAACCGGGGCATCGAAGTCGGAATGCCGCGAAACTCACCGAGTCAAAGCGTTTCGCCGTTTGCGGAAGAAGTGTGATGTAGAACAAGTAGCAGAAGCATACATGCTCAAGAGGGATCACCCGAAATTCAAAGGCAACTGAATTTCGGCAACCGGGGCATCGAAGTCGGAATGCCGCGAAACTCACCGAGTCAAAGCGTTTCGCCGTTTGCGGAAGGAAGTCTGATGTAGAACAAGTAGCAGAAGCATACATGCTCAAGAGGGATCACCCGAAATTCAAAGGCAACTGAATTTCGGCAACCGGGGCATCGAAGTCGGAATGCCGCGAAACTCACCGAGTCAAAGCGTTTCGCCGTTTGCGGAAGAAGTCTGATGTAGAACAAGTAGCAGAAGCATACATGCTCAAGAGGGATCACCCGAAATTCAAAGGCAACTGAATTTCGGCAACCGGGGCATCGAAGTCGGAATGCCGCGAAACTCACCGAGTCAAAGCGTTTCGCCGTTTGCGGAAGGAAGTGTGATGTAGAACAAGTAGCAGAAGCATACATGCTCAAGAGGGATCACCCGAAATTCAAAGGCAACTGAATTTCGGCAACCGGGGCATCGAAGTCGGAATGCCGCGAAACTCACCGAGTCAAAGCGTTTCGCCGTTTGCGGAAGGAAGTGTGATGTAGAACAAGTAGCAGAAGCATACATGCTCAAGAGGGATCACCCGAAATTCAAAGGCAACTGAATTTCGGCAACCGGGGCATCGAAGTCGGAATGCCGCGAAACTCACCGAGTCAAAGCGTTTCGCCGTTTGCGGAAGAAGTGTGATGTAGAACAAGTAGCAGAAGCATACATGCTCAAGAGGGATCACCCGAAATTCAAAGGCAACTGAATTTCGGCAACCGGGGCATCGAAGTCGGAATGCCGCGAAACTCACCGAGTCAAAGCGTTTCGCCGTTTGCGGAAGGAAGTGTGATGTAGAACAAGTAGCAGAAGCATACATGCTCAAGAGGGATCACCCGAAATTCAAAGGCAACTGAATTTCGGCAACCGGGGCATCGAAGTCGGAATGCCGCGAAACTCACCGAGTCAAAGCGTTTCGCCGTTTGCGGAAGAAGTGTGATGTAGAACAAGTAGCAGAAGCATACATGCTCAAGAGGGATCACCCGAAATTCAAAGGCAACTGAATTTCGGCAACCGGGGCATCGAAGTCGGAATGCCGCGAAACTCACCGAGTCAAAGCGTTTCGCCGTTTGCGGAAGAAGTGTGATGTAGAACAAGTAGCAGAAGCATACATGCTCAAGAGGGATCACCCGAAATTCAAAGGCAACTGAATTTCGGCAACCGGGGCATCGAAGTCGGAATGCCGCGAAACTCACCGAGTCAAAGCGTTTCGCCGTTTGCGGAAGGAAGTGTGATGTAGAACAAGTAGCAGAAGCATACATGCTCAAGAGGGATCACCCGAAATTCAAAGGCAACTGAATTTCGGCAACCGGGGCATCGAAGTCGGAATGCCGCGAAACTCACCGAGTCAAAGCGTTTCGCCGTTTGCGGAAGAAGTCTGATGTAGAACAAGTAGCAGAAGCATACATGCTCAAGAGGGATCACCCGAAATTCAAAGGCAACTGAATTTCGGCAACCGGGGCATCGAAGTCGGAATGCCGCGAAACTCACCGAGTCAAAGCGTTTCGCCGTTTGCGGAAGAAGTGTGATGTAGAACAAGTAGCAGAAGCATACATGCTCAAGAGGGATCACCCGAAATTCAAAGGCAACTGAATTTCGGCAACCGGGGCATCGAAGTCGGAATGCCGCGAAACTCACCGAGTCAAAGCGTTTCGCCGTTTGCGGAAGGAAGTGTGATGTAGAACAAGTAGCAGAAGCATACATGCTCAAGAGGGATCACCCGAAATTCAAAGGCAACTGAATTTCGGCAACCGGGGCATCGAAGTCGGAATGCCGCGAAACTCACCGAGTCAAAGCGTTTCGCCGTTTGCGGAAGAAGTGTGATGTAGAACAAGTAGCAGAAGCATACATGCTCAAGAGGGATCACCCGAAATTCAAAGGCAACTGAATTTCGGCAAACGGGGCATCGAAGTCGGAATGCCGCGAAACTCACCGAGTCAAAGCGTTTCGCCGTTTGCGGAAGGAAGTCTGATGTAGAACAAGTAGCAGAAGCATACATGCTCAAGAGGGATCACCCGAAATTCAAAGGCAACTGAATTTCGGCAACCGGGGCATCGAAGTCGGAATGCCGCGAAACTCACCGAGTCAAAGCGTTTCGCCGTTTGCGGAAGAAGTGTGATGTAGAACAAGTAGCAGAAGCATACATGCTCAAGAGGGATCACCCGAAATTCAAAGGCAACTGAATTTCGGCAACGGGGCATCGAAGTCGGAATGCCGCGAAACTCACCGAGTCAAAGCGTTTCGCCGTTTGCGGAAGAAGTCTGATGTAGAACAAGTAGCAGAAGCATACATGCTCAAGAGGGATCACCCGAAATTCAAAGGCAACTGAATTTCGGCAACCGGGGCATCGAAGTCGGAATGCCGCGAAACTCACCGAGTCAAAGCGTTTCGCCGTTTGCGGAAGGAAGTCTGATGTAGAACAAGTAGCAGAAGCATACATGCTCAAGAGGGATCACCCGAAATTCAAAGGCAACTGAATTTCGGCAACCGGGGCATCGAAGTCGGAATGCCGCGAAACTCACCGAGTCAAAGCGTTTCGCCGTTTGCGGAAGAAAGTGTGATGTAGAACAAGTAGCAGAAGCATACATGCTCAAGAGGGATCACCCGAAATTCAAAGGCAACTGAATTTCGGCAACCGGGCATCGAAGTCGGAATGCCGCGAAACTCACCGAGTCAAAGCGTTTCGCCGTTTGCGGAAGGAAGTGTGATGTAGAACAAGTAGCAGAAGCATACATGCTCAAGAGGGATCACCCGAAATTCAAAGGCAACTGAATTTCGGCAACCGGGGCATCGAAGTCGGAATGCCGCGAAACTCACCGAGTCAAAGCGTTTCGCCGTTTGCGGAAGGAAGTGTGATGTAGAACAAGTAGCAGAAGCATACATGCTCAAGAGGGATCACCCGAAATTCAAAGGCAACTGAATTTCGGCAACCGGGGCATCGAAGTCGGAATGCCGCGAAACTCACCGAGTCAAAGCGTTTCGCCGTTTGCGGAAGAAGTCTGATGTAGAACAAGTAGCAGAAGCATACATGCTCAAGAGGGATCACCCGAAATTCAAAGGCAACTGAATTTCGGCAACCGGGCATCGAAGTCGGAATGCCGCGAAACTCACCGAGTCAAAGCGTTTCGCCGTTTGCGGAAGGAAGTGTGATGTAGAACAAGTAGCAGAACAATACATGCTCTAGAGGGATCACCCGAAATTCAAAGGCAACTGAATTTCGGCAACCGGGGCATCGAAGTCGGAATAAAGCGAAACTCACCGAGTCAAAGAGTTTCGCTGTTTGCGGAATGAAGTGTGATGTAGAACAAGTAGCAGAAGCATACATGCTCAAGAGGGATCACCCGAAATTCATAGGCAACTGAATTTCGGCAACCGGGGCATCCAAATCGGAATGCCGCGAAACTCATCGAGTCAAAGCGTTTCGCCATTTGCGGAAGGAAGTGTGATGTAGAACAAGTAGCAGAACAATACATGCTCAAGAGGGATCACCCGAAATTCAAAGGCAACTGAATTTCGGCAACCGGGGCATCGAAGTCGGAATGCCGCGAAACTCACCGAGTCAAAGCGTTTCGCCATTTGCGGAAGGAAGTGTGATGTAGAACAAGTAGCAGAACAATACATGCTCAAGAGGGATCACCCGAAATTCAAAGGCAACTGAATTTCGGCAACCGGGGCATCGAAGTCGGAATGCCGCGAAACTCACCGAGTCAAAGCGTTTCGCCGTTTGCGGAAGAAGTGTGATGTAGAACAAGTAGCAGAAGCATACATCCTCAAGAGGGATCACCCGAAATTCATAGGCAATTGAATTTTGGCAACCGGGGCATCGAAGTCGGAATGCCGCGAAACTCACCGAGTCAAAGCGTTTCGCCGTTTGCGGAAGGAAGTGTGATGTAGAACAAGTAGCAGAAGCATACATGCTCAAGAGGGATCACCCGAAATTCAAAGGCAACTGAATTTCGGCAACCGGGGCATCGAAGTCGGAATGCCGCGAAACTCACCGAGTCAAAGCGTTTCGCCGTTTGCGGAAGAAGTGTGATGTAGAACAAGTAGCAGAAGCATACATGCTCAAGAGGGATCACCCGAAATTCAAAGGCAACTGAATTTCGGCAACCGGGGCATCGAAGTCGGAATGCCGCGAAACTCACCGAGTCAAAGCGTTTCGCCGTTTGCGGAAGGAAGTGTGATGTAGAACAAGTAGCAGAAGCATACATGCTCAAGAGGGATCACCCGAAATTCAAAGGCAACTGAATTTCGGCAACCGGGGCATCGAAGTCGGAATGCCGCGAAACTCACCGAGTCAAAGCGTTTCGCCGTTTGCGGAAGGAAGTGTGATGTAGAACAAGTAGCAGAAGCATACATGCTCAAGAGGGATCACCCGAAATTCAAAGGCAACTGAATTTCGGCAACCGGGGCATCGAAGTCGGAATGCCGCGAAACTCACCGAGTCAAAGCGTTTCGCCGTTTGCGGAAGGAAGTGTGATGTAGAACAAGTAGCAGAAGCATACATGCTCAAGAGGGATCACCCGAAATTCAAAGGCAACTGAATTTCGGCAACCGGGGCATCGAAGTCGGAATGCCGCGAAACTCACCGAGTCAAAGCGTTTCGCCGTTTGCGGAAGAAGTCTGATGTAGAACAAGTAGCAGAAGCATACATGCTCAAGAGGGATCACCCGAAATTCAAAGGCAACTGAATTTCGGCAACGGGGCATCGAAGTCGGAATGCCGCGAAACTCACCGAGTCAAAGCGTTTCGCCGTTTGCGGAAGAAGTGTGATGTAGAACAAGTAGCAGAAGCATACATGCTGAAGAGTGATCACCCGAAATTCACGGCAATTGAATTTCGGCATGGGGATTCTAAGTCGGAATGCCGCGACACTCACCGCGTCAAAGTGTTTGTTCGTTTAAGGAATGAAGTTTGATGCTATAGAAACAGTAGCAGAAGCATACATGCTGAGGAGGGATCACCCGAAATTCAAAGGGCAATTGAATTACGGCAACCGGGGCATCGAAGTCGGAATGGCACGAAAGTCACTCGAGACTCAAGGCGTTTCGCCTTGCGCGGAAGGAGACGTGTGATGTAGAACAAGTAGCAGAAGCATACATGGCTCAAGAGGGATCCACCCGAAATTCCAAAGGCAACTGAATTTGGGCAACCGGGGCATCGAAGTCGGAATGCCGCGAAACACACCGAGTCAAAGCGGTTTCGATTTGCGGAAGAAAGTGTAGGATGTAGAACAAGTAGCAGAAGCAATACATGATCAAGAGGGAGTCACCCGAAATTCAAAGGCAACTGAATTTCGGCGACCGGGGCCTCGAAGATCGGAATGCCTCGAAACTCACCGAGGTCAAAGCGTTTCGCAATTTGCGGAAGAGGTGTAGATGTAGAACAAGTAGCAGAAGCATACATGCTAAAGAGGGATCACCCGAACATAGAAAGGAAACTGAATTTTCGGCAACCGGGGCAATCCGAAGTCGGGGAATGCCGCGAAAAACTCACCGAGTCAAAGCGTTTTCGCTGTTTGCGGAAGAGAAGTGTGATTGTAGAACAAGAAGCAGAAGCATACATGATCAAGTAGGGATCAACCCGAAATTGCAAAGGCAATTATAATATCGCGAACCGGAGCATCGAAGTTTGGAATTGCCTCGAAACTCACCGTAGTACAAAGCGTTTCGCCGTTTGTCAGGAAGGACGTGTGATGTAGAACAAGTAGATGAAGCATACATGCTGAAGAGGGATCAACAGAATTTTAAAGGCAACTCCAATTTTGGCAACTGGGGCATCAGAAGTCGAATACACAAAAGTCACCGAGTCAAAGCGTTTCGCTGTGTAGGAAGGAAGTGTGGATGTAGAACAAGTTAGGAGCCGACAGTGCTCAAGAGGGATTGGGGGGGGGGTGGGGGGGTGGGGGGGGGGGTGAAATACAAAGGCAATTGAATTTCGGGAACATGGGCATCGAAGTCGGAAGGCTCGACACTCACCGAGTCAAAGCGTTTCGTGTTTAAGGAAGGAAGAGTGTGATGTAGAACAAGTAGCAGAAGCATACATGTATCAAGAGGGATCACCCGAAATTCAAGGGCAACTGAATTACGGCAACCGGGGCATCGAAGTCGGAATGCCGTGAAACTCACCGAGTCAACGCGATTCGATGTTTAAGGAAGGAAGAGTGCAGTCGCAAAAGTTGGCAGAAGCATACCATGCTGAAGAGTGATCACTCGGAACTTCAAAGGCAACTTAATTTTCGGCAACCGGGGCATGCAAGTTGGAATGCCGCGAAACTCACCGAGTCCAAGCGTTTCGATGTGTAAGGAAGGAAGTGTGATGTTAGAAAACATAGCAGAAGCATATTGCTGACGAGGGATCACCCGAAATTCAAAGGCATTGAATTTCGGCAAGCGGGGCATCGAAGTCGGAATGCCGCGAAAATCACCGAGTTCAAAGCGTTTCGAGTTTAAGGAAGGAAGTGAGATGTAGAACAAGTCGCAGAATCATACATGCTCAAGAGGGCTCACCCGAAATTCAAAGGCAACTGACTTTCGTAACGGGGCATCGCAGTCGGAATGCGGCGAAACTCACCGAGTCAAAGCGTTTCGCTGTTAAGACGGAAGTGTGATGTAGAACAAGTAGCAGAAGCATACATGCTGAAGAGTGATCACCCGAAATTCAAAGGATACTGAATTTCGGCACCGGGGGCATCGAAGTCGGAAAGCCGCGACACTCACCGAGTCAAAGCGTTTCGATATGCGGAAGGACGTGTGAAGTAGACCAAGTTGCAGAAGAATACATGCTCAAGAGGGATCACCCGAAACATTCAAAGGCAACTGAATTTCGGCAACCGGGGCATCGAAGTCGGAATGCCGTGAAACTCACCGAGTCAAAGCGTTTCGCCATTAGGAAACGCGAGAGGTCTGCTGGAGAACAAAGTAGGAAGAAAGATACATGCTCAAGAGGCAGATCAAAAATAGAAAGGAAACTGATATTAAAACGGGGCATCGAAGTCGCTGCCGCGTAACTCACCGAGTCAAAGCGTTTCGTGTGTAGGAAGGACGTGTGATGTAGACACAAGTCGCAGAAGAATACATGCTGATGAGGAATCACCCGAAATTCATGGCAATTGAATTTCGGAAAGGGGCAACGAAGTCGGAATGCCGCGAAACTCACCGAGTTCAAAGCGTTTCGTGTGTCAGGAAGGAAGTGTGATGTAGCACAAGTAGCAGAAGCATACATGCTGAAGAGGGAACAATCGCAATACAAAGGCATGTGATCCTATTTCGGCAACCGGGGCATCGAAGTCGGGAAAAAAAAGTCACCGAGTCAAAGCGTTTCGCCGTTGTGTAGGAAGGAGGTGTGATGTTAGAACAAGTAGCAGAAGCATCCATGCTGAAGAGGGATCGTCCGCAATTCAAAGGCAACTAAATTTCCGGAAGCGGGGCAACGAAGTCGGAATGCCGCGAAAACTCACCGAGTCACAATCGTTTCGCTGTTTAAAGGAAGGAAGTGTGAAGTAGAACAAGTAGCAGAAGCATACATGCTCAAGCGGGATAACCCGACATTCAAAGGCAACTGACTATCGGCAACAGGGGATGCGTCGGACAGTCGTGACATCACCGAGTCAAAGCGTTTCGAGTTTAAGGAAGAGAAGTGTGATGAAGAACAAGTAGCAGAAGGATACATGCTGAAGAGGAGATCACCCGAATTTCAAAGGCAAACATTAATTTCGGCAACTGGGCATGAATTCGGAATGCCGCGAACTCAAATAGGCAGTAACTGGTTTCGTAGTGTAAGGAAGAGAGTGTGAAGTAGAAACAAGTAGCACAAGCATACAGTGCTTAAAGATGGATCACCCGAAATTCTAAGGCAAATACATTTCGGTCAACCGGAGGCAATCGAAGAGAGGAATGCCGTGAAACTCGGGGAGTTCAAAGCGTTTCGCTGTATTAAGGATAAGCGAAGAGTGATGTAGAACAAGTAGCAGAAGCATACATGCTCAAGAAGGATCACCCGAAATTCAAAGGCAAAATTAATTTCGGCAACCGGGGCATCGAAGTCGTGACATTTGCCCGAAACTCACTGAGTCAAAGCGTATTCGCTCTTTAAGGAAGGAAGTTTGAATGCAGACCAAGTAGCAGAGCCATACACGATCAAGAGGCTGAACCGAAATTCAAAGGCAACTTAATTTCGGCAACCGGGCTTCGAAGTCGGGTAATGCCGCGAAACTCACCAAGTCAAATGTTTCGCTGGTTAAGAAGGAAGTTTGATGTAGAACAAGTAGCAGAAGCATACATGCTCAAGAAGGGAATCACCCGATTATCGAAAGGCAACTGAATATTCGGCAATTAACCGGGTACCGGGCATCGAAGTCGGAATGCCGCAGAAACTCAAGTCTCACCGAGTCAAAAGCGTATCGCCCTTTGCGGAAAGAATTTTGACTGATAGAACAAGTAGCAGAAAAAAGAACACAAGCTTAAGAGGGATCACACCGAAATTCGAAAGGCAAAAATGAATTTCGTCAACCGGGGCATCGAAGTCTTGGACATGCAGTGAAACTCACGGAGTCAAAGCGTTTCGTATGTTTTAAGGCAAGGAAAGTGTAATGTAGAACAAGTAGCAGAAGCATACATGCTCAAGAGGGATCACCCGAAATTCAAAGGCAAAAGAATTTGGGCAATCGGGGCATCGAAAGTCGGAATGCCGCGAAACTCACCGATTGTACAAAGCGTTTCGCTTTTAAGGAAGGAAGTGTGATGAAGAACAAGATAGCAGAAGCATACATGCTCAAGAGGGATCACCGAAAATTCAAAGGATACTTAATTTCGGCACCCGGGCATCGAAGTCCGGAAATGGCCGCGAAACTCACCGAGTCAAAGCGTTTCGCTGTCAGCGGAAAGGAATTGTGATGTAGAACAAGTAGCAGTAAGCATACATGCTCAAGAGGGATCAACCCGATAAATTCAAAAGGCAACTTAATTATCCGGCAACACGGGGCATCGAAGTCGGATTGCCGCGAAACTCACCGAGTCAAAGCGTTTCGTTGTTTACGGAAGGAAGGTTGTGATGTAGAACAAGTAGCAGAAGCAATACATGCGCAAGAGGGCTGAACCGAAATTCAAAGGCAACTTAATTACGGCAACTCGGCGCACAATCGAAGTCGGAATGCCGAGCGAAACTCACCGAGTCAAAGCGTTTCGCAGTTTGCAGCGAAGGAAGATGTGATGTAGAACAAGTATGCAGAAGGCATACATGCTCAAGAGGGATCACCCGAAATTCATCTATACTATCTACCTATACATCTCATATATAAAGGCAACTGAATTTTGGCAAACGGGGCATCGAAGTCGGAAATCCGCGAAACTCACCGAGTCAAAGCGTTTCGCTGTTTGCTGGAAGGAAGTGTGATGTAGAACAAGTAGCAGAATCATACATGCTCAAGAGGGATCACCCGAAATTCATAAGGCAACTGAATTTCGGCAACCGGTGGCATCGAAGTCGGAATGCCGCGAAAAAACTCAACCGACCAATAAGCGTTTCGCTTTTTAAGGGAAGGAAGTGTGAATGGAGAAACAAGTAGCAGAAGCATAAATGGCTCAGAGGATCACCCTAAATTCAAAGGCATCTTAATTTCGGCAACCGGGGCATCGAAGGTCGGACTGCCGCGAAACTCACCGAGTCAAGCGTTTCGACTGTGTGCTCAGGTAGGGAAGTGTGATGTAGAAAACAAGTTTAGCAGAAGCATATCCTGCTAAAGAGGGATTACCCGAAATTCAAAGGCAATTTAATTTCGGCAACCGGGGCATCGAAGTCGGAATGCGCGAAACACACGAGTCAAAGTTTTCGGCTGTTTAAGGAAGGAAGCGTGTGATGTAGCACAATATGCAGAATATACATGCTCAAGAGGGATCACCTGAAATTCAAGAGGCAACTCAATTTCAGGCATCCGGGGCAATCGCAAGTCGAATGCGCGAAACTCACCGAGTCAAAGCGTATCGCATTTGCGGAAGAGGTGTGGGGTAGAACAAGTAGCAGAAAGGATACAAGGCAAGAGGAATCACCCGAAATTAGAAGGCAACTAACTTTCGACAACCGGGGCATCGAGTCGGATAGCACAAAAGTCACGAGTATAAGCGTTTCGCCGTTTGCGGAAGAGAAAGTGTATAGAACAAATCGCAGAAGCATACATGCTCAAGAGGGACCACCCGAAATTCAAAGGCAACTGAATTTCGGCAACAGGGGCATCGAAGTCGGAATGTCGCCAAAGTCATCGAGTCAAAGCGTTTCTCCGTTTGCGGAAGGAAGTGTGATCTAGAACAAGTAGCACAAGCATACATGCTCAAGAGCGATCACCCGAAATTCAAAGGCAACTGAATTTCGGCAAATGGGGCATCGAAGTTGGAATGGCGCGAAACTCACCAAGTTAAAGCGTTTGGCCGTTTGCGGAAGGAAGTGTGATGTAGAACAAATAGCAGAAGCATACATGCTCAAGAGGGATCACCCGAAATTCAAAGGCAACTGAATTTTGGCAACCGGAGCATCGAAGTTGTAATGCCGCGAAACTCACCGAGTCAAAGCGTTTGGCCGTTTGCGGAAGGAAGTGTGATGTAGAACAAATAGCAGAAGCATACATGCTCAAGAGGGATCACCCGAAATGCAAAGGCAACTGAATTTCGGCAACAGGGGCATCGAAGTCGGAATGCCGTGAAACTCACCGAGTCAAAGCGTTTCGCCGTTTGGGGAAGAAAGTCTGATGTAGAACAAGTCGCAGAAGCATACATGCTCAAGAGGGATCACCCGAAATTCAAAGGCAACTGAATTTCGGCAACCGGGGCATCGAAGTCGGAATGCCGCGAAACTCACCGAGTCAAAGCGTTTCGCCTTGCGGAAGGAAGTGTGATGTAGAACAAGTAGCAGAAGCATACATGCTCAAGAGGGATCACCGAAATTCAAAGGCAACTGAATTTCGGCAACCGGGCATCGAAGTCGGAATGCCGCGAAACTCACCGAGTCAAAGCGTTTCGCCGTTTGCGGAAGGAAGTGTGATGTAGAACAAGTAGCAGAAGCATACATGCTCAAGAGGGATCACCCGAAATTCAAAGGCAACTGAATTTCGGCAACCGGGGCATCGAAGTCGGAATGCCGCGAAACTCACCGAGTCAAAGCGTTTCGTCGTTTGCGGAAGGAAGTGTGATGTAGAACAAGTAGCAGAAGCATACATGCTCAAGAGGGATCACCCGAAATTCAAAGGCAACTGAATTTCGGCAACCGGGGCATCGAAGTCGGAATGCCGCGAAACTCACCGAGTCAAAGCGTTTCGCCGTTTGCGGAAGGAAGTGTGATGTAGAACAAGTAGCAGAAGCATACATGCTCAAGAGGGATCACCCGAAATTCAAAGGCAACTGAATTTCGGCAACCGGGGCATCGAAGTCGGAATGCCGCGAAACTCACCGAGTCAAAGCGTTTCGCCGTTTGCGGAAGAAGTCTGATGTAGAACAAGTAGCAGAAGCATACATGCTCAAGAGGGATCACCCGAAATTCAAAGGCAACTGAATTTCGGCAACCGGGCATCGAAGTCGGAATGCCGCGAAACTCACCGAGTCAAAGCGTTTCGCCGTTTGCGGAAGGAAGTGTGATGTAGAACAAGTAGCAGAAGCATACATGCTCAAGAGGGATCACCCGAAATTCAAAGGCAACTGAATTTCGGCAACCGGGGCATCGAAGTCGGAATGCCGCGAAACTCACCGAGTCAAAGCGTTCGCCGTTTGCGGAAGGAAGTGTGATGTAGAACAAGTAGCAGAAGCATACATGCTCAAGAGGGATCACCCCAAATTCAAAGGCAACTGAATTTCGGCAACCGGTGCATCGAAGTCGGAATGCCACGAAACTCACCGAGTCAAAGCGTTTCGTTGTTTGCGGAAGAAGTCTGATGTAGAACAAGTAGCAGAAGCAT
>CM055350.1:3875478-3905207 GCA_029228515.1 Populus alba x Populus x berolinensis | reverse complement strand
GGGCATCGAAGTCGGAATGCCGCGAAATCACCGAGTCAAAGCGTTTCGCCGTTTGCGGAAGAAGTGTGATGTAGAACAAGTAGCAGAAGCATACATGCTCAAGAGGGATCACCCGAAATTCAAAGGCAACTGAATTTCGGCAACCGGGGCATCGAAGTCGGAATGCCGCGAAACTCACCGAGTCAAAGCGTTTCGCCGTTTGCGGAAGGAAGTGTGATGTAGAACAAGTAGCAGAAGCATACATGCTCAAGAGGGATCACCCGAAATTCAAAGGCAACTGAATTTCGGCAACCGGGGCATCGAAGTCGGAATGCCGCGAAACTCACCGAGTCAAAGCGTTTCGCCGTTTGCGGAAGGAAGTGTGATGTAGAACAAGTAGCAGAAGCATACATGCTCAAGAGGGATCACCGAAATTCAAAGGCAACTGAATTTCGGCAACGGGGATCGAAGTCGGAATGCCGCGAAACTCACCGAGTCAAAGCGTTTCGCTGTTTGCGGAAGGAAGTGTGATGTAGAACAAGTAGCAGAAGCATACATGCTCAAGAGGGATCACCCGAAATTCAAAGGCAACTGAATTTCGGCAACCGGGGCATCGAAGTCGGAATGCCGCGAAACTCACCGAGTCAAAGCGTTTCGCTGTTTGCGGAAGAAGTGTGATGTAGAACAAGTAGCAGAAGCATACATGCTCAAGAGGGATCACCCGAAATTCAAAGGCAACTGAATTTCGGCAACGGGGCATCGAAGTCGGAATGGCCGCGAAACTCACCGAGTCAAAGCGTTTCGCGTTTGCGGAAGGAAGTGTGATGTAGAACAAGTAGCAGAAGCATACATGCTCAAGAGGGATCACCCGAAATTCAAAGGCAACTGAATTTCGGCAACCGGGGCATCGAAGTCGGAATGCCGCGAAACTCACCGAGTCAAAGCGTTTCGCCGTTTGCGGAAGAAGTGTGATGTAGAACAAGTAGCAGAAGCATACATGCTCAAGAGGGATCACCCGAAATTCAAAGGCAACTGAATTTCGGCAACGGGGCATCGAAGTCGGAATGCCGCGAAACTCACCGAGTCAAAGCGTTTCGCCGTTTGCGGAAGGAAGTCTGATGTAGAACAAGTAGCAGAAGCATACATGCTCAAGAGGGATCACCCGAAATTCAAAGGCAACTGAATTTCGGCAACCGGGGCATCGAAGTCGGAATGCCGCGAAACTCACCGAGTCAAAGCGTTTCGCCGTTTGCGGAGAGAAGTGTGATGTAGAACAAGTAGCAGAAGCATACATGCTCAAGAGGGATCACCCGAAATTCAAAGGCAACTGAATTTCGGCAACCGGGGCATCGAAGTCGGAATGCCGCGAAACTCACCGAGTCAAAGCGTTTCGCCGTTTGCGGAAGAAGTCTGATGTAGAACAAGTAGCAGAAGCATACATGCTCAAGAGGGATCACCCGAAATTCAAAGGCAACTGAATTTCGGCAACCGGGGCATCGAAGTCGGAATGCCGCGAAACTCACCGAGTCAAAGCGTTTCGCCGTTTGCGGAGGAAGTCTGATGTAGAACAAGTAGCAGAAGCATACATGCTCAAGAGGGATCACCGAAATTCAAAGGCAACTGAATTTCGGCAACCGGGGCATCGAAGTCGGAATGCCGCGAAACTCACCGAGTCAAAGCGTTTCGCCGTTTGCGGAAGAAGAGTGATGTAGAACAAGTAGCAGAAGCATACATGCTCAAGAGGGATCACCCGAAATTCAAAGGCAACTGAATTTCGGCAACGGGCATCGAAGTCGGAATGGCGAAATCACCGAGTCAAAGCGTTTCGCTGTTTGCGGAAGAAGTCTGATGTAGAACAAGTAGCAGAAGCATACATGCTCAAGAGGGATCACCGAAATTCAAAGGCAACTGAATTTCGGCAACCGGGGAATCGAAGTCGGAATGCCGCGAAACTCACCGAGTCAAAGCGTTTCGCCGTTTGCGGAGAGAAGTGTGATGTAGAACAAGTAGCAGAAGCATACATGCTCAAGAGGGATCACCCGAAATTCAAAGGCAACTGAATTTCGGCAACCGGGCATCGAAGTCGGAATGCCGCGAAACTCACCGAGTCAAAGCGTTCGCCTTTGCGGAAGAAAGTTGATGTAGAACAAGTAGCAGAAGCATACATGCTCAAGAGGGATCACCCGAAATTCAAAGGCAACTGAATTTCGGCAACCGGGGCATCGAAGTCGGAATGCCGCGAAACTCACCGAGTCAAAGCGTTTCGCCGTTTGCGGAAGAAGTGTGATGTAGAACAAGTAGCAGAAGCATACATGCTCAAGAGGGATCACCCGAAATTCAAAGGCAACTGAATTTCGGCAACGGGGCATCGAAGTCGGAATGCCGCGAAACTCACCGAGTCAAAGCGTTTCGCCGTTTGCGGAAGAAAGTGTGGTGTAGAACAAGTAGCAGAAGCATACATGCTCAAGAGGGATCACCCGAAATTCAAAGGCAACTGAATTTCGGCAACCGGGGCATCGAAGTCGGAATGCCGCGAAACTCACCGAGTCAAAGCGTTTCGCTGTTTGCGGAAGGAAGTGTGATGTAGAACAAGTAGCATAAGCATACATGCTCAAGAGGGATCACCCAAATTCAAAGGCAACTGAATTTCGGCAACCGGGTCATCCAAGTCGTAATGCCGTGAAACTCACCGAGTCAAAGCGTTACGCCGTTTGCGGAAGAAGTGTGATGTAGAACAAGTAGCAGAAGCATACATGCTCAAGAGGGATCACCCGAAATTCAAAGGCAACTGAATTTCGGCAACCGGGGCATCGAAGTCGGAATGCCGCGAAACTCACCGAGTCAAAGCGTTTCGCCGTTTGCGGAAGAGAAGTGTGATGTAGAACAAGTAGCAGAAGCATACATGCTCAAGAGGGATCACCCGAAATTCAAAGGCAACTGAATTTCGGCAACGGGGCATCGAAGTCGGAATGCCGCGAAACTCACCGAGTCAAAGCGTTTCGCCGTTTGCGGAAGGAAGTGTGATGTAGAACAAGTAGCAGAAGCATACATGCTCAAGAGGGATCACCGAAATTCAAAGGCAACTGAATTTCGGCAACCGGGGCATCGAAGTCGGAATGCCGCGAAACTCACCGAGTCAAAGCGTTTCGCGTTTGCGAAGAGAAGTGTGATGTAGAACAAGTAGCAGAAGCATACATGCTCAAGAGGGATCACCCGAAATTCAAAGGCAACTGAATTTCGGCAACGGGGCATCGAAGTCGGAATGCCGCGAAACTCACCGAGTCAAAGCGTTTCGCCGTTTGCGGAAGGAAGTGTGATGTAGAACAAGTAGCAGAAGCATACATGCTCAAGAGGGATCACCCGAAATTCAAAGGCAACTGAATTTCGGCAACCGGGGCATCGAAGTCGGAATGCCGCGAAACTCACCGAGTCAAAGCGTTTCGCTTTGCGGAAGAAGTCTGATGTAGAACAAGTAGCAGAAGCATACATGCTCAAGAGGGATCACCCGAAATTCAAAGGCAACTGAATTTCGGCAACCGGGGCATCGAAGTCGGAATGCCGCGAAACTCACCGAGTCAAAGCGTTTCGCCGTTTGCGGAAGGAAGTTGATGTAGAACAAGTAGCAGAAGCATACATGCTCAAGAGGGATCACCCGAAATTCAAAGGCAACTGAATTTCGGCAACCGGGGCATCGAAGTCGGAATGCGCGAAACTCACCGAGTCAAAGCGTTTCGCCGTTTGCGGAAGGAAGTGTGATGTAGAACAAGTAGCAGAAGCATACATGCTCAAGAGGGATCACCCGAAATTCAAAGGCAACTGAATTTCGGCAACCGGGGCATCGAAGTCGGAATGCCGCGAAACTCACCGAGTCAAAGCGTTTCGTTTGCGGAAGAGAAGTGTGATGTAGAACAAGTAGCAGAAGCATACATGCTCAAGAGGGATCACCCGAAATTCAAAGGCAACTGAATTTCGGCAACGGGGCATCGAAGTCGGAATGCCGCGAAACTCACCGAGTCAAAGCGTTTCGCCGTTTGCGGAAGGAAGTTGATGTAGAACAAGTAGCAGAAGCATACATGCTCAAGAGGGATCACCCGAAATTCAAAGGCAACTGAATTTCGGCAACCGGGGCATCGAAGTCGGAATGCCGCGAAACTCACCGAGTCAAAGCGTTTCGCTGTTTGCGGAAGGAAGTGTGATGTAGAACAAGTAGCAGAAGCATACATGCTCAAGAGGGATCACCCGAAATTCAAAGCCAACTGAATTTCAGCAACCGGGGCATCGAAGTCGGAATGCCGTGAAACTCACCGAGTCAAAGCGTTTCGCCGTTTGTCGAAGAAAGTCTGATGTAGAACAAGTCGCAGAAGCATACATGCTCAAGAGGGATCACCCGAAATTCAAAGGCAACTGAATTTCGGCAACCGGGGCATCGAAGTCGGAATGCCGCGAAACTCACCGAGTCAAAGCGTTTCGCCGTTTGCGGAAGAAGTGTGATGTAGAACAAGTAGCAGAAGCTTACATGCTCAAGAGGGATCAACCGAAATCCAAAGGCAACTGAATTTCGGCAACCGGAGCATCGAAGTTGAAATGCCGCGAAACTCACCGAGGCAAAGCGTTTCACCGTTTGCGGAAGAAGTCTGATGTAGAACAAGTAGTAGAAGCATACATGCTCAAGAGGGATCACCCGAAATTCAAAGGGAACTGAATTTCGGCAACCGGGGCATCGAAGTCGGAATGCCGCGAAAGTCACCGAGTCAAAGCGTTTTGCCGTTTGTGGAACAAGTATGATGGAGAACAAGTAGCAGAAGCATACATGTTCAAGAGGGATCTCCCCAAATTGAAAGGCAACTGAATTTCGGCAAACGGGTCATCGAAGTCGGAATGCCGCGAAACTCACCGAGTCAAAGCGTTTCGCTGTTTGCGGAAGAAGTGTGATGTAGAACAAGTAGCAGAAGCATACATGCTCAAGAGGGATCACCCGAAATTCAAAGGCAACTGAATTTCGGCAACCGGGGCATCGAAGTCGGAATGCCGCGAAACTCACCGAGTCAAAGCGTTTCGCCGTTTGCGGAAGAAAGTGTGATGTAGAACAAGTAGCAGAAGCATACATGCTCAAGAGGGATCACCCGAAATTCAAAGGCAACTGAATTTCGGCAACCGGGGCATCGAAGTCGGAATGCCGCGAAACTCACCGAGTCAAAGCGTTTCGCCGTTTGCGGAAGGAAGTGTGATGTAGAACAAGTAGCAGAAGCATACATGCTCAAGAGGGATCACCCGAAATTCAAAGGCAACTGAATTTCGGCAACGGGGCATCGAAGTCGGAATGCCGCGAAACTCACCGAGTCAAAGCGTTTCGCCGTTTGCGGAAGAAGTGTGATGTAGAACAAGTAGCAGAAGCATACATGCTCAAGAGGGATCACCCGAAATTCAAAGGCAACTGAATTTCGGCAACCGGGGCATCGAAGTCGGAATGCCGCGAAACTCACCGAGTCAAAGCGTTTCGCCGTTTGCGGAAGGAAGTGTGATGTAGAACAAGTAGCAGAAGCATACATGCTCAAGAGGGATCACCCGAAATTCAAAGGCAACTGAATTTCGGCAACCGGGGCATCGAAGTCGGAATGCCGCGAAACTCACCGAGTCAAAGCGTTTCGCCGTTTGCGGAAGAAGTGTGATGTAGAACAAGTAGCAGAAGCATACATGCTCAAGAGGGATCACCCGAAATTCAAAGGCAACTGAATTTCGGCAACCGGGGCATCGAAGTCGGAATGCCGCGAAACTCACCGAGTCAAAGCGTTTCGCCGTTTGCGGAAGAAAGTGTGATGTAGAACAAGTAGCAGAAGCATACATGCTCAAGAGGGATCACCCGAAATTCAAAGGCAACTGAATTTCGGCAACCGGGGCATCGAAGTCGGAATGCCGCGAAACTCACCGAGTCAAAGCGTTTCGCCGTTTGCGGAAGAAGTCTGATGTAGAACAAGTAGCAGAAGCATACATGCTCAAGAGGGATCACCCGAAATTCAAAGGCAACTGAATTTCGGCAACCGGGGCATCGAAGTCGGAATGCCGCGAAACTCACCGAGTCAAAGCGTTTCGCCGTTTGCGGAAGAAGTGTGATGTAGAACAAGTAGCAGAAGCATACATGCTCAAGAGGGATCACCCGAAATTCAAAGGCAACTGAATTTCGGCAACCGGGGCATCGAAGTCGGAATGCCGCGAAACTCACCGAGTCAAAGCGTTTCGCCGTTTGCGGAAGAAGTGTGATGTAGAACAAGTAGCAGAAGCATACATGCTCAAGAGGGATCACCCGAAATTCAAAGGCAACTGAATTTCGGCAACCGGGGCATCGAAGTCGGAATGCCGCGAAACTCACCGAGTCAAAGCGTTTCGCCGTTTGCGGAAGGAAGTGTGATGTAGAACAAGTAGCAGAAGCATACATGCTCAAGAGGGATCACCCGAAATTCAAAGGCAACTGAATTTCGGCAACCGGGGCATCGAAGTCGGAATGCCGCGAAACTCACCGAGTCAAAGCGTTTCGCCGTTTGCGGAAGAAGTGTGATGTAGAACAAGTAGCAGAAGCATACATGCTCAAGAGGGATCACCCGAAATTCAAAGGCAACTGAATTTCGGCAACCGGGGCATCGAAGTCGGAATGCCGCGAAACTCACCGAGTCAAAGCGTTTCGCCGTTTGCGGAAGAAGTCTGATGTAGAACAAGTAGCAGAAGCATACATGCTCAAGAGGGATCACCCGAAATTCAAAGGCAACTGAATTTCGGCAACCGGGGCATCGAAGTCGGAATGCCGCGAAACTCACCGAGTCAAAGCGTTTCGCCGTTTGCGGAAGGAAGTGTGATGTAGAACAAGTAGCAGAAGCATACATGCTCAAGAGGGATCACCCGAAATTCAAAGGCAACTGAATTTCGGCAACCGGGGCATCGAAGTCGGAATGCCGCGAAACTCACCGAGTCAAAGCGTTTCGCCGTTTGCGGAAGAAGTGTGATGTAGAACAAGTAGCAGAAGCATACATGCTCAAGAGGGATCACCCGAAATTCAAAGGCAACTGAATTTCGGCAACCGGGGCATCGAAGTCGGAATGCCGCGAAACTCACCGAGTCAAAGCGTTTCGCCGTTTGCGGAAGGAAGTGTGATGTAGAACAAGTAGCAGAAGCATACATGCTCAAGAGGGATCACCCGAAATTCAAAGGCAACTGAATTTCGGCAACCGGGGCATCGAAGTCGGAATGCCGCGAAACTCACCGAGTCAAAGCGTTTCGCCGTTTGCGGAAGAAGTGTGATGTAGAACAAGTAGCAGAAGCATACATGCTCAAGAGGGATCACCCGAAATTCAAAGGCAACTGAATTTCGGCAACCGGGGCATCGAAGTCGGAATGCCGCGAAACTCACCGAGTCAAAGCGTTTCGCCGTTTGCGGAAGAAGTGTGATGTAGAACAAGTAGCAGAAGCATACATGCTCAAGAGGGATCACCCGAAATTCAAAGGCAACTGAATTTCGGCAACCGGGGCATCGAAGTCGGAATGCCGCGAAACTCACCGAGTCAAAGCGTTTCGCCGTTTGCGGAAGGAAGTGTGATGTAGAACAAGTAGCAGAAGCATACATGCTCAAGAGGGATCACCCGAAATTCAAAGGCAACTGAATTTCGGCAACCGGGGCATCGAAGTCGGAATGCCGCGAAACTCACCGAGTCAAAGCGTTTCGCCGTTTGCGGAAGAAGTGTGATGTAGAACAAGTAGCAGAAGCATACATGCTCAAGAGGGATCACCCGAAATTCAAAGGCAACTGAATTTCGGCAACCGGGGCATCGAAGTCGGAATGCCGCGAAACTCACCGAGTCAAAGCGTTTCGCCGTTTGCGGAAGGAAGTCTGATGTAGAACAAGTAGCAGAAGCATACATGCTCAAGAGGGATCACCCGAAATTCAAAGGCAACTGAATTTCGGCAACCGGGGCATCGAAGTCGGAATGCCGCGAAACTCACCGAGTCAAAGCGTTTCGCCGTTTGCGGAAGGAAGTGTGATGTAGAACAAGTAGCAGAAGCATACATGCTCAAGAGGGATCACCCGAAATTCAAAGGCAACTGAATTTCGGCAACCGGGGCATCGAAGTCGGAATGCCGCGAAACTCACCGAGTCAAAGCGTTTCGCCGTTTGCGGAAGGAAGTGTGATGTAGAACAAGTAGCAGAAGCATACATGCTCAAGAGGGATCACCCGAAATTCAAAGGCAACTGAATTTCGGCAACCGGGGCATCGAAGTCGGAATGCCGCGAAACTCACCGAGTCAAAGCGTTTCGCCGTTTGCGGAAGAAGTGTGATGTAGAACAAGTAGCAGAAGCATACATGCTCAAGAGGGATCACCCGAAATTCAAAGGCAACTGAATTTCGGCAACCGGGGCATCGAAGTCGGAATGCCGCGAAACTCACCGAGTCAAAGCGTTTCGCCGTTTGCGGAAGAAGTGTGATGTAGAACAAGTAGCAGAAGCATACATGCTCAAGAGGGATCACCCGAAATTCAAAGGCAACTGAATTTCGGCAACCGGGGCATCGAAGTCGGAATGCCGCGAAACTCACCGAGTCAAAGCGTTTCGCCGTTTGCGGAAGAAAGTCTGATGTAGAACAAGTAGCAGAAGCATACATGCTCAAGAGGGATCACCCGAAATTCAAAGGCAACTGAATTTCGGCAACCGGGGCATCGAAGTCGGAATGCCGCGAAACTCACCGAGTCAAAGCGTTTCGCCGTTTGCGGAAGAAAGTGTGATGTAGAACAAGTAGCAGAAGCATACATGCTCAAGAGGGATCACCCGAAATTCAAAGGCAACTGAATTTCGGCAACCGGGGCATCGAAGTCGGAATGCCGCGAAACTCACCGAGTCAAAGCGTTTCGCCGTTTGCGGAAGGAAGTGTGATGTAGAACAAGTAGCAGAAGCATACATGCTCAAGAGGGATCACCCGAAATTCAAAGGCAACTGAATTTCGGCAACCGGGGCATCGAAGTCGGAATGCCGCGAAACTCACCGAGTCAAAGCGTTTCGCCGTTTGCGGAAGAAGTGTGATGTAGAACAAGTAGCAGAAGCATACATGCTCAAGAGGGATCACCCGAAATTCAAAGGCAACTGAATTTCGGCAACCGGGGCATCGAAGTCGGAATGCCGCGAAACTCACCGAGTCAAAGCGTTTCGCCGTTTGCGGAAGGAAGTGTGATGTAGAACAAGTAGCAGAAGCATACATGCTCAAGAGGGATCACCCGAAATTCAAAGGCAACTGAATTTCGGCAACCGGGGCATCGAAGTCGGAATGCCGCGAAACTCACCGAGTCAAAGCGTTTCGCCGTTTGCGGAAGGAAGTGTGATGTAGAACAAGTAGCAGAAGCATACATGCTCAAGAGGGATCACCCGAAATTCAAAGGCAACTGAATTTCGGCAACCGGGGCATCGAAGTCGGAATGCCGCGAAACTCACCGAGTCAAAGCGTTTCGCCGTTTGCGGAAGGAAGTGTGATGTAGAACAAGTAGCAGAAGCATACATGCTCAAGAGGGATCACCCGAAATTCAAAGGCAACTGAATTTCGGCAACCGGGGCATCGAAGTCGGAATGCCGCGAAACTCACCGAGTCAAAGCGTTTCGCCGTTTGCGGAAGGAAGTGTGATGTAGAACAAGTAGCAGAAGCATACATGCTCAAGAGGGATCACCCGAAATTCAAAGGCAACTGAATTTCGGCAACCGGGGCATCGAAGTCGGAATGCCGCGAAACTCACCGAGTCAAAGCGTTTCGCCGTTTGCGGAAGGAAGTGTGATGTAGAACAAGTAGCAGAAGCATACATGCTCAAGAGGGATCACCCGAAATTCAAAGGCAACTGAATTTCGGCAACCGGGGCATCGAAGTCGGAATGCCGCGAAACTCACCGAGTCAAAGCGTTTCGCCGTTTGCGGAAGGAAGTGTGATGTAGAACAAGTAGCAGAAGCATACATGCTCAAGAGGGATCACCCGAAATTCAAAGGCAACTGAATTTCGGCAACCGGGGCATCGAAGTCGGAATGCCGCGAAACTCACCGAGTCAAAGCGTTTCGCCGTTTGCGGAAGGAAGTGTGATGTAGAACAAGTAGCAGAAGCATACATGCTCAAGAGGGATCACCCGAAATTCAAAGGCAACTGAATTTCGGCAACCGGGGCATCGAAGTCGGAATGCCGCGAAACTCACCGAGTCAAAGCGTTTCGCCGTTTGCGGAAGGAAGTGTGATGTAGAACAAGTAGCAGAAGCATACATGCTCAAGAGGGATCACCCGAAATTCAAAGGCAACTGAATTTCGGCAACCGGGGCATCGAAGTCGGAATGCCGCGAAACTCACCGAGTCAAAGCGTTTCGCCGTTTGCGGAAGAAAGTGTGATGTAGAACAAGTAGCAGAAGCATACATGCTCAAGAGGGATCACCCGAAATTCAAAGGCAACTGAATTTCGGCAACCGGGGCATCGAAGTCGGAATGCCGCGAAACTCACCGAGTCAAAGCGTTTCGCCGTTTGCGGAAGGAAGTGTGATGTAGAACAAGTAGCAGAAGCATACATGCTCAAGAGGGATCACCCGAAATTCAAAGGCAACTGAATTTCGGCAACCGGGGCATCGAAGTCGGAATGCCGCGAAACTCACCGAGTCAAAGCGTTTCGCCGTTTGCGGAAGGAAGTGTGATGTAGAACAAGTAGCAGAAGCATACATGCTCAAGAGGGATCACCCGAAATTCAAAGGCAACTGAATTTCGGCAACCGGGGCATCGAAGTCGGAATGCCGCGAAACTCACCGAGTCAAAGCGTTTCGCCGTTTGCGGAAGAAGTGTGATGTAGAACAAGTAGCAGAAGCATACATGCTCAAGAGGGATCACCCGAAATTCAAAGGCAACTGAATTTCGGCAACCGGGGCATCGAAGTCGGAATGCCGCGAAACTCACCGAGTCAAAGCGTTTCGCCGTTTGCGGAAGGAAGTGTGATGTAGAACAAGTAGCAGAAGCATACATGCTCAAGAGGGATCACCCGAAATTCAAAGGCAACTGAATTTCGGCAACCGGGGCATCGAAGTCGGAATGCCGCGAAACTCACCGAGTCAAAGCGTTTCGCCGTTTGCGGAAGAAGTGTGATGTAGAACAAGTAGCAGAAGCATACATGCTCAAGAGGGATCACCCGAAATTCAAAGGCAACTGAATTTCGGCAACCGGGGCATCGAAGTCGGAATGCCGCGAAACTCACCGAGTCAAAGCGTTTCGCCGTTTGCGGAAGGAAGTGTGATGTAGAACAAGTAGCAGAAGCATACATGCTCAAGAGGGATCACCCGAAATTCAAAGGCAACTGAATTTCGGCAACCGGGGCATCGAAGTCGGAATGCCGCGAAACTCACCGAGTCAAAGCGTTTCGCCGTTTGCGGAAGAAGTGTGATGTAGAACAAGTAGCAGAAGCATACATGCTCAAGAGGGATCACCCGAAATTCAAAGGCAACTGAATTTCGGCAACCGGGGCATCGAAGTCGGAATGCCGCGAAACTCACCGAGTCAAAGCGTTTCGCCGTTTGCGGAAGGAAGTGTGATGTAGAACAAGTAGCAGAAGCATACATGCTCAAGAGGGATCACCCGAAATTCAAAGGCAACTGAATTTCGGCAACCGGGGCATCGAAGTCGGAATGCCGCGAAACTCACCGAGTCAAAGCGTTTCGCCGTTTGCGGAAGGAAGTGTGATGTAGAACAAGTAGCAGAAGCATACATGCTCAAGAGGGATCACCCGAAATTCAAAGGCAACTGAATTTCGGCAACCGGGGCATCGAAGTCGGAATGCCGCGAAACTCACCGAGTCAAAGCGTTTCGCCGTTTGCGGAAGGAAGTGTGATGTAGAACAAGTAGCAGAAGCATACATGCTCAAGAGGGATCACCCGAAATTCAAAGGCAACTGAATTTCGGCAACCGGGGCATCGAAGTCGGAATGCCGCGAAACTCACCGAGTCAAAGCGTTTCGCCGTTTGCGGAAGGAAGTGTGATGTAGAACAAGTAGCAGAAGCATACATGCTCAAGAGGGATCACCCGAAATTCAAAGGCAACTGAATTTCGGCAACCGGGGCATCGAAGTCGGAATGCCGCGAAACTCACCGAGTCAAAGCGTTTCGCCGTTTGCGGAAGGAAGTGTGATGTAGAACAAGTAGCAGAAGCATACATGCTCAAGAGGGATCACCCGAAATTCAAAGGCAACTGAATTTCGGCAACCGGGGCATCGAAGTCGGAATGCCGCGAAACTCACCGAGTCAAAGCGTTTCGCCGTTTGCGGAAGGAAGTGTGATGTAGAACAAGTAGCAGAAGCATACATGCTCAAGAGGGATCACCCGAAATTCAAAGGCAACTGAATTTCGGCAACCGGGGCATCGAAGTCGGAATGCCGCGAAACTCACCGAGTCAAAGCGTTTCGCCGTTTGCGGAAGGAAGTGTGATGTAGAACAAGTAGCAGAAGCATACATGCTCAAGAGGGATCACCCGAAATTCAAAGGCAACTGAATTTCGGCAACCGGGGCATCGAAGTCGGAATGCCGCGAAACTCACCGAGTCAAAGCGTTTCGCCGTTTGCGGAAGGAAGTGTGATGTAGAACAAGTAGCAGAAGCATACATGCTCAAGAGGGATCACCCGAAATTCAAAGGCAACTGAATTTCGGCAACCGGGGCATCGAAGTCGGAATGCCGCGAAACTCACCGAGTCAAAGCGTTTCGCCGTTTGCGGAAGGAAGTGTGATGTAGAACAAGTAGCAGAAGCATACATGCTCAAGAGGGATCACCCGAAATTCAAAGGCAACTGAATTTCGGCAACCGGGGCATCGAAGTCGGAATGCCGCGAAACTCACCGAGTCAAAGCGTTTCGCCGTTTGCGGAAGGAAGTGTGATGTAGAACAAGTAGCAGAAGCATACATGCTCAAGAGGGATCACCCGAAATTCAAAGGCAACTGAATTTCGGCAACCGGGGCATCGAAGTCGGAATGCCGCGAAACTCACCGAGTCAAAGCGTTTCGCCGTTTGCGGAAGGAAGTGTGATGTAGAACAAGTAGCAGAAGCATACATGCTCAAGAGGGATCACCCGAAATTCAAAGGCAACTGAATTTCGGCAACCGGGGCATCGAAGTCGGAATGCCGCGAAACTCACCGAGTCAAAGCGTTTCGCCGTTTGCGGAAGGAAGTGTGATGTAGAACAAGTAGCAGAAGCATACATGCTCAAGAGGGATCACCCGAAATTCAAAGGCAACTGAATTTCGGCAACCGGGGCATCGAAGTCGGAATGCCGCGAAACTCACCGAGTCAAAGCGTTTCGCCGTTTGCGGAAGGAAGTGTGATGTAGAACAAGTAGCAGAAGCATACATGCTCAAGAGGGATCACCCGAAATTCAAAGGCAACTGAATTTCGGCAACCGGGGCATCGAAGTCGGAATGCCGCGAAACTCACCGAGTCAAAGCGTTTCGCCGTTTGCGGAAGGAAGTGTGATGTAGAACAAGTAGCAGAAGCATACATGCTCAAGAGGGATCACCCGAAATTCAAAGGCAACTGAATTTCGGCAACCGGGGCATCGAAGTCGGAATGCCGCGAAACTCACCGAGTCAAAGCGTTTCGCCGTTTGCGGAAGGAAGTGTGATGTAGAACAAGTAGCAGAAGCATACATGCTCAAGAGGGATCACCCGAAATTCAAAGGCAACTGAATTTCGGCAACCGGGGCATCGAAGTCGGAATGCCGCGAAACTCACCGAGTCAAAGCGTTTCGCCGTTTGCGGAAGGAAGTGTGATGTAGAACAAGTAGCAGAAGCATACATGCTCAAGAGGGATCACCCGAAATTCAAAGGCAACTGAATTTCGGCAACCGGGGCATCGAAGTCGGAATGCCGCGAAACTCACCGAGTCAAAGCGTTTCGCCGTTTGCGGAAGGAAGTGTGATGTAGAACAAGTAGCAGAAGCATACATGCTCAAGAGGGATCACCCGAAATTCAAAGGCAACTGAATTTCGGCAACCGGGGCATCGAAGTCGGAATGCCGCGAAACTCACCGAGTCAAAGCGTTTCGCCGTTTGCGGAAGGAAGTGTGATGTAGAACAAGTAGCAGAAGCATACATGCTCAAGAGGGATCACCCGAAATTCAAAGGCAACTGAATTTCGGCAACCGGGGCATCGAAGTCGGAATGCCGCGAAACTCACCGAGTCAAAGCGTTTCGCCGTTTGCGGAAGGAAGTGTGATGTAGAACAAGTAGCAGAAGCATACATGCTCAAGAGGGATCACCCGAAATTCAAAGGCAACTGAATTTCGGCAACCGGGGCATCGAAGTCGGAATGCCGCGAAACTCACCGAGTCAAAGCGTTTCGCCGTTTGCGGAAGGAAGTGTGATGTAGAACAAGTAGCAGAAGCATACATGCTCAAGAGGGATCACCCGAAATTCAAAGGCAACTGAATTTCGGCAACCGGGGCATCGAAGTCGGAATGCCGCGAAACTCACCGAGTCAAAGCGTTTCGCCGTTTGCGGAAGGAAGTGTGATGTAGAACAAGTAGCAGAAGCATACATGCTCAAGAGGGATCACCCGAAATTCAAAGGCAACTGAATTTCGGCAACCGGGGCATCGAAGTCGGAATGCCGCGAAACTCACCGAGTCAAAGCGTTTCGCCGTTTGCGGAAGGAAGTGTGATGTAGAACAAGTAGCAGAAGCATACATGCTCAAGAGGGATCACCCGAAATTCAAAGGCAACTGAATTTCGGCAACCGGGGCATCGAAGTCGGAATGCCGCGAAACTCACCGAGTCAAAGCGTTTCGCCGTTTGCGGAAGAAGTGTGATGTAGAACAAGTAGCAGAAGCATACATGCTCAAGAGGGATCACCCGAAATTCAAAGGCAACTGAATTTCGGCAACCGGGGCATCGAAGTCGGAATGCCGCGAAACTCACCGAGTCAAAGCGTTTCGCCGTTTGCGGAAGGAAGTGTGATGTAGAACAAGTAGCAGAAGCATACATGCTCAAGAGGGATCACCCGAAATTCAAAGGCAACTGAATTTCGGCAACCGGGGCATCGAAGTCGGAATGCCGCGAAACTCACCGAGTCAAAGCGTTTCGCCGTTTGCGGAAGGAAGTGTGATGTAGAACAAGTAGCAGAAGCATACATGCTCAAGAGGGATCACCCGAAATTCAAAGGCAACTGAATTTCGGCAACCGGGGCATCGAAGTCGGAATGCCGCGAAACTCACCGAGTCAAAGCGTTTCGCCGTTTGCGGAAGGAAGTGTGATGTAGAACAAGTAGCAGAAGCATACATGCTCAAGAGGGATCACCCGAAATTCAAAGGCAACTGAATTTCGGCAACCGGGGCATCGAAGTCGGAATGCCGCGAAACTCACCGAGTCAAAGCGTTTCGCCGTTTGCGGAAGGAAGTGTGATGTAGAACAAGTAGCAGAAGCATACATGCTCAAGAGGGATCACCCGAAATTCAAAGGCAACTGAATTTCGGCAACCGGGGCATCGAAGTCGGAATGCCGCGAAACTCACCGAGTCAAAGCGTTTCGCCGTTTGCGGAAGGAAGTGTGATGTAGAACAAGTAGCAGAAGCATACATGCTCAAGAGGGATCACCCGAAATTCAAAGGCAACTGAATTTCGGCAACCGGGGCATCGAAGTCGGAATGCCGCGAAACTCACCGAGTCAAAGCGTTTCGCCGTTTGCGGAAGGAAGTGTGATGTAGAACAAGTAGCAGAAGCATACATGCTCAAGAGGGATCACCCGAAATTCAAAGGCAACTGAATTTCGGCAACCGGGGCATCGAAGTCGGAATGCCGCGAAACTCACCGAGTCAAAGCGTTTCGCCGTTTGCGGAAGGAAGTGTGATGTAGAACAAGTAGCAGAAGCATACATGCTCAAGAGGGATCACCCGAAATTCAAAGGCAACTGAATTTCGGCAACCGGGGCATCGAAGTCGGAATGCCGCGAAACTCACCGAGTCAAAGCGTTTCGCCGTTTGCGGAAGGAAGTGTGATGTAGAACAAGTAGCAGAAGCATACATGCTCAAGAGGGATCACCCGAAATTCAAAGGCAACTGAATTTCGGCAACCGGGGCATCGAAGTCGGAATGCCGCGAAACTCACCGAGTCAAAGCGTTTCGCCGTTTGCGGAAGGAAGTGTGATGTAGAACAAGTAGCAGAAGCATACATGCTCAAGAGGGATCACCCGAAATTCAAAGGCAACTGAATTTCGGCAACCGGGGCATCGAAGTCGGAATGCCGCGAAACTCACCGAGTCAAAGCGTTTCGCCGTTTGCGGAAGGAAGTGTGATGTAGAACAAGTAGCAGAAGCATACATGCTCAAGAGGGATCACCCGAAATTCAAAGGCAACTGAATTTCGGCAACCGGGGCATCGAAGTCGGAATGCCGCGAAACTCACCGAGTCAAAGCGTTTCGCCGTTTGCGGAAGGAAGTGTGATGTAGAACAAGTAGCAGAAGCATACATGCTCAAGAGGGATCACCCGAAATTCAAAGGCAACTGAATTTCGGCAACCGGGGCATCGAAGTCGGAATGCCGCGAAACTCACCGAGTCAAAGCGTTTCGCCGTTTGCGGAAGGAAGTGTGATGTAGAACAAGTAGCAGAAGCATACATGCTCAAGAGGGATCACCCGAAATTCAAAGGCAACTGAATTTCGGCAACCGGGGCATCGAAGTCGGAATGCCGCGAAACTCACCGAGTCAAAGCGTTTCGCCGTTTGCGGAAGGAAGTGTGATGTAGAACAAGTAGCAGAAGCATACATGCTCAAGAGGGATCACCCGAAATTCAAAGGCAACTGAATTTCGGCAACCGGGGCATCGAAGTCGGAATGCCGCGAAACTCACCGAGTCAAAGCGTTTCGCCGTTTGCGGAAGGAAGTGTGATGTAGAACAAGTAGCAGAAGCATACATGCTCAAGAGGGATCACCCGAAATTCAAAGGCAACTGAATTTCGGCAACCGGGGCATCGAAGTCGGAATGCCGCGAAACTCACCGAGTCAAAGCGTTTCGCCGTTTGCGGAAGGAAGTGTGATGTAGAACAAGTAGCAGAAGCATACATGCTCAAGAGGGATCACCCGAAATTCAAAGGCAACTGAATTTCGGCAACCGGGGCATCGAAGTCGGAATGCCGCGAAACTCACCGAGTCAAAGCGTTTCGCCGTTTGCGGAAGGAAGTGTGATGTAGAACAAGTAGCAGAAGCATACATGCTCAAGAGGGATCACCCGAAATTCAAAGGCAACTGAATTTCGGCAACCGGGGCATCGAAGTCGGAATGCCGCGAAACTCACCGAGTCAAAGCGTTTCGCCGTTTGCGGAAGGAAGTGTGATGTAGAACAAGTAGCAGAAGCATACATGCTCAAGAGGGATCACCCGAAATTCAAAGGCAACTGAATTTCGGCAACCGGGGCATCGAAGTCGGAATGCCGCGAAACTCACCGAGTCAAAGCGTTTCGCCGTTTGCGGAAGAAGTGTGATGTAGAACAAGTAGCAGAAGCATACATGCTCAAGAGGGATCACCCGAAATTCAAAGGCAACTGAATTTCGGCAACCGGGGCATCGAAGTCGGAATGCCGCGAAACTCACCGAGTCAAAGCGTTTCGCCGTTTGCGGAAGGAAGTGTGATGTAGAACAAGTAGCAGAAGCATACATGCTCAAGAGGGATCACCCGAAATTCAAAGGCAACTGAATTTCGGCAACCGGGGCATCGAAGTCGGAATGCCGCGAAACTCACCGAGTCAAAGCGTTTCGCCGTTTGCGGAAGGAAGTGTGATGTAGAACAAGTAGCAGAAGCATACATGCTCAAGAGGGATCACCCGAAATTCAAAGGCAACTGAATTTCGGCAACCGGGGCATCGAAGTCGGAATGCCGCGAAACTCACCGAGTCAAAGCGTTTCGCCGTTTGCGGAAGGAAGTGTGATGTAGAACAAGTAGCAGAAGCATACATGCTCAAGAGGGATCACCCGAAATTCAAAGGCAACTGAATTTCGGCAACCGGGGCATCGAAGTCGGAATGCCGCGAAACTCACCGAGTCAAAGCGTTTCGCCGTTTGCGGAAGAAAGTGTGATGTAGAACAAGTAGCAGAAGCATACATGCTCAAGAGGGATCACCCGAAATTCAAAGGCAACTGAATTTCGGCAACCGGGGCATCGAAGTCGGAATGCCGCGAAACTCACCGAGTCAAAGCGTTTCGCCGTTTGCGGAAGGAAGTGTGATGTAGAACAAGTAGCAGAAGCATACATGCTCAAGAGGGATCACCCGAAATTCAAAGGCAACTGAATTTCGGCAACCGGGGCATCGAAGTCGGAATGCCGCGAAACTCACCGAGTCAAAGCGTTTCGCCGTTTGCGGAAGGAAGTGTGATGTAGAACAAGTAGCAGAAGCATACATGCTCAAGAGGGATCACCCGAAATTCAAAGGCAACTGAATTTCGGCAACCGGGGCATCGAAGTCGGAATGCCGCGAAACTCACCGAGTCAAAGCGTTTCGCCGTTTGCGGAAGGAAGTGTGATGTAGAACAAGTAGCAGAAGCATACATGCTCAAGAGGGATCACCCGAAATTCAAAGGCAACTGAATTTCGGCAACCGGGGCATCGAAGTCGGAATGCCGCGAAACTCACCGAGTCAAAGCGTTTCGCCGTTTGCGGAAGAAGTGTGATGTAGAACAAGTAGCAGAAGCATACATGCTCAAGAGGGATCACCCGAAATTCAAAGGCAACTGAATTTCGGCAACCGGGGCATCGAAGTCGGAATGCCGCGAAACTCACCGAGTCAAAGCGTTTCGCCGTTTGCGGAAGGAAGTGTGATGTAGAACAAGTAGCAGAAGCATACATGCTCAAGAGGGATCACCCGAAATTCAAAGGCAACTGAATTTCGGCAACCGGGGCATCGAAGTCGGAATGCCGCGAAACTCACCGAGTCAAAGCGTTTCGCCGTTTGCGGAAGGAAGTGTGATGTAGAACAAGTAGCAGAAGCATACATGCTCAAGAGGGATCACCCGAAATTCAAAGGCAACTGAATTTCGGCAACCGGGGCATCGAAGTCGGAATGCCGCGAAACTCACCGAGTCAAAGCGTTTCGCCGTTTGCGGAAGGAAGTGTGATGTAGAACAAGTAGCAGAAGCATACATGCTCAAGAGGGATCACCCGAAATTCAAAGGCAACTGAATTTCGGCAACCGGGGCATCGAAGTCGGAATGCCGCGAAACTCACCGAGTCAAAGCGTTTCGCCGTTTGCGGAAGGAAGTGTGATGTAGAACAAGTAGCAGAAGCATACATGCTCAAGAGGGATCACCCGAAATTCAAAGGCAACTGAATTTCGGCAACCGGGGCATCGAAGTCGGAATGCCGCGAAACTCACCGAGTCAAAGCGTTTCGCCGTTTGCGGAAGGAAGTGTGATGTAGAACAAGTAGCAGAAGCATACATGCTCAAGAGGGATCACCCGAAATTCAAAGGCAACTGAATTTCGGCAACCGGGGCATCGAAGTCGGAATGCCGCGAAACTCACCGAGTCAAAGCGTTTCGCCGTTTGCGGAAGGAAGTGTGATGTAGAACAAGTAGCAGAAGCATACATGCTCAAGAGGGATCACCCGAAATTCAAAGGCAACTGAATTTCGGCAACCGGGGCATCGAAGTCGGAATGCCGCGAAACTCACCGAGTCAAAGCGTTTCGCCGTTTGCGGAAGGAAGTGTGATGTAGAACAAGTAGCAGAAGCATACATGCTCAAGAGGGATCACCCGAAATTCAAAGGCAACTGAATTTCGGCAACCGGGGCATCGAAGTCGGAATGCCGCGAAACTCACCGAGTCAAAGCGTTTCGCCGTTTGCGGAAGGAAGTGTGATGTAGAACAAGTAGCAGAAGCATACATGCTCAAGAGGGATCACCCGAAATTCAAAGGCAACTGAATTTCGGCAACCGGGGCATCGAAGTCGGAATGCCGCGAAACTCACCGAGTCAAAGCGTTTCGCCGTTTGCGGAAGAAGTGTGATGTAGAACAAGTAGCAGAAGCATACATGCTCAAGAGGGATCACCCGAAATTCAAAGGCAACTGAATTTCGGCAACCGGGGCATCGAAGTCGGAATGCCGCGAAACTCACCGAGTCAAAGCGTTTCGCCGTTTGCGGAAGGAAGTGTGATGTAGAACAAGTAGCAGAAGCATACATGCTCAAGAGGGATCACCCGAAATTCAAAGGCAACTGAATTTCGGCAACCGGGGCATCGAAGTCGGAATGCCGCGAAACTCACCGAGTCAAAGCGTTTCGCCGTTTGCGGAAGAAGTCTGATGTAGAACAAGTAGCAGAAGCATACATGCTCAAGAGGGATCACCCGAAATTCAAAGGCAACTGAATTTCGGCAACCGGGGCATCGAAGTCGGAATGCCGCGAAACTCACCGAGTCAAAGCGTTTCGCCGTTTGCGGAAGAAGTGTGATGTAGAACAAGTAGCAGAAGCATACATGCTCAAGAGGGATCACCCGAAATTCAAAGGCAACTGAATTTCGGCAACCGGGGCATCGAAGTCGGAATGCCGCGAAACTCACCGAGTCAAAGCGTTTCGCCGTTTGCGGAAGGAAGTGTGATGTAGAACAAGTAGCAGAAGCATACATGCTCAAGAGGGATCACCCGAAATTCAAAGGCAACTGAATTTCGGCAACCGGGGCATCGAAGTCGGAATGCCGCGAAACTCACCGAGTCAAAGCGTTTCGCCGTTTGCGGAAGGAAGTGTGATGTAGAACAAGTAGCAGAAGCATACATGCTCAAGAGGGATCACCCGAAATTCAAAGGCAACTGAATTTCGGCAACCGGGCATCGAAGTCGGAATGCCGCGAAACTCACCGAGTCAAAGCGTTTCGCCGTTTGCGGAAGGAAGTGTGATGTAGAACAAGTAGCAGAAGCATACATGCTCAAGAGGGATCACCCGAAATTCAAAGGCAACTGAATTTCGGCAACCGGGGCATCGAAGTCGGAATGCCGCGAAACTCACCGAGTCAAAGCGTTTCGCCGTTTGCGGAAGGAAGTGTGATGTAGAACAAGTAGCAGAAGCATACATGCTCAAGAGGGATCACCCGAAATTCAAAGGCAACTGAATTTCGGCAACCGGGGCATCGAAGTCGGAATGCCGCGAAACTCACCGAGTCAAAGCGTTTCGCCGTTTGCGGAAGAAGTGTGATGTAGAACAAGTAGCAGAAGCATACATGCTCAAGAGGGATCACCCGAAATTCAAAGGCAACTGAATTTCGGCAACCGGGGCATCGAAGTCGGAATGCCGCGAAACTCACCGAGTCAAAGCGTTTCGCCGTTTGCGGAAGGAAGTGTGATGTAGAACAAGTAGCAGAAGCATACATGCTCAAGAGGGATCACCCGAAATTCAAAGGCAACTGAATTTCGGCAACCGGGGCATCGAAGTCGGAATGCCGCGAAACTCACCGAGTCAAAGCGTTTCGCCGTTTGCGGAAGGAAGTGTGATGTAGAACAAGTAGCAGAAGCATACATGCTCAAGAGGGATCACCCGAAATTCAAAGGCAACTGAATTTCGGCAACCGGGGCATCGAAGTCGGAATGCCGCGAAACTCACCGAGTCAAAGCGTTTCGCCGTTTGCGGAAGGAAGTGTGATGTAGAACAAGTAGCAGAAGCATACATGCTCAAGAGGGATCACCCGAAATTCAAAGGCAACTGAATTTCGGCAACCGGGGCATCGAAGTCGGAATGCCGCGAAACTCACCGAGTCAAAGCGTTTCGCCGTTTGCGGAAGGAAGTGTGATGTAGAACAAGTAGCAGAAGCATACATGCTCAAGAGGGATCACCCGAAATTCAAAGGCAACTGAATTTCGGCAACCGGGGCATCGAAGTCGGAATGCCGCGAAACTCACCGAGTCAAAGCGTTTCGCCGTTTGCGGAAGAAAGTGTGATGTAGAACAAGTAGCAGAAGCATACATGCTCAAGAGGGATCACCCGAAATTCAAAGGCAACTGAATTTCGGCAACCGGGGCATCGAAGTCGGAATGCCGCGAAACTCACCGAGTCAAAGCGTTTCGCCGTTTGCGGAAGGAAGTGTGATGTAGAACAAGTAGCAGAAGCATACATGCTCAAGAGGGATCACCCGAAATTCAAAGGCAACTGAATTTCGGCAACCGGGGCATCGAAGTCGGAATGCCGCGAAACTCACCGAGTCAAAGCGTTTCGCCGTTTGCGGAAGAAGTGTGATGTAGAACAAGTAGCAGAAGCATACATGCTCAAGAGGGATCACCCGAAATTCAAAGGCAACTGAATTTCGGCAACCGGGGCATCGAAGTCGGAATGCCGCGAAACTCACCGAGTCAAAGCGTTTCGCCGTTTGCGGAAGGAAGTGTGATGTAGAACAAGTAGCAGAAGCATACATGCTCAAGAGGGATCACCCGAAATTCAAAGGCAACTGAATTTCGGCAACCGGGGCATCGAAGTCGGAATGCCGCGAAACTCACCGAGTCAAAGCGTTTCGCCGTTTGCGGAAGGAAGTCTGATGTAGAACAAGTAGCAGAAGCATACATGCTCAAGAGGGATCACCCGAAATTCAAAGGCAACTGAATTTCGGCAACCGGGGCATCGAAGTCGGAATGCCGCGAAACTCACCGAGTCAAAGCGTTTCGCCGTTTGCGGAAGGAAGTGTGATGTAGAACAAGTAGCAGAAGCATACATGCTCAAGAGGGATCACCCGAAATTCAAAGGCAACTGAATTTCGGCAACCGGGGCATCGAAGTCGGAATGCCGCGAAACTCACCGAGTCAAAGCGTTTCGCCGTTTGCGGAAGAAGTGTGATGTAGAACAAGTAGCAGAAGCATACATGCTCAAGAGGGATCACCCGAAATTCAAAGGCAACTGAATTTCGGCAACCGGGGCATCGAAGTCGGAATGCCGCGAAACTCACCGAGTCAAAGCGTTTCGCCGTTTGCGGAAGGAAGTGTGATGTAGAACAAGTAGCAGAAGCATACATGCTCAAGAGGGATCACCCGAAATTCAAAGGCAACTGAATTTCGGCAACCGGGGCATCGAAGTCGGAATGCCGCGAAACTCACCGAGTCAAAGCGTTTCGCCGTTTGCGGAAGGAAGTGTGATGTAGAACAAGTAGCAGAAGCATACATGCTCAAGAGGGATCACCCGAAATTCAAAGGCAACTGAATTTCGGCAACCGGGGCATCGAAGTCGGAATGCCGCGAAACTCACCGAGTCAAAGCGTTTCGCCGTTTGCGGAAGGAAGTGTGATGTAGAACAAGTAGCAGAAGCATACATGCTCAAGAGGGATCACCCGAAATTCAAAGGCAACTGAATTTCGGCAACCGGGGCATCGAAGTCGGAATGCCGCGAAACTCACCGAGTCAAAGCGTTTCGCCGTTTGCGGAAGGAAGTGTGATGTAGAACAAGTAGCAGAAGCATACATGCTCAAGAGGGATCACCCGAAATTCAAAGGCAACTGAATTTCGGCAACCGGGGCATCGAAGTCGGAATGCCGCGAAACTCACCGAGTCAAAGCGTTTCGCCGTTTGCGGAAGAAGTGTGATGTAGAACAAGTAGCAGAAGCATACATGCTCAAGAGGGATCACCCGAAATTCAAAGGCAACTGAATTTCGGCAACCGGGGCATCGAAGTCGGAATGCCGCGAAACTCACCGAGTCAAAGCGTTTCGCCGTTTGCGGAAGGAAGTGTGATGTAGAACAAGTAGCAGAAGCATACATGCTCAAGAGGGATCACCCGAAATTCAAAGGCAACTGAATTTCGGCAACCGGGGCATCGAAGTCGGAATGCCGCGAAACTCACCGAGTCAAAGCGTTTCGCCGTTTGCGGAAGGAAGTGTGATGTAGAACAAGTAGCAGAAGCATACATGCTCAAGAGGGATCACCCGAAATTCAAAGGCAACTGAATTTCGGCAACCGGGGCATCGAAGTCGGAATGCCGCGAAACTCACCGAGTCAAAGCGTTTCGCCGTTTGCGGAAGAAGTGTGATGTAGAACAAGTAGCAGAAGCATACATGCTCAAGAGGGATCACCCGAAATTCAAAGGCAACTGAATTTCGGCAACCGGGGCATCGAAGTCGGAATGCCGCGAAACTCACCGAGTCAAAGCGTTTCGCCGTTTGCGGAAGGAAGTGTGATGTAGAACAAGTAGCAGAAGCATACATGCTCAAGAGGGATCACCCGAAATTCAAAGGCAACTGAATTTCGGCAACCGGGGCATCGAAGTCGGAATGCCGCGAAACTCACCGAGTCAAAGCGTTTCGCCGTTTGCGGAAGGAAGTGTGATGTAGAACAAGTAGCAGAAGCATACATGCTCAAGAGGGATCACCCGAAATTCAAAGGCAACTGAATTTCGGCAACCGGGGCATCGAAGTCGGAATGCCGCGAAACTCACCGAGTCAAAGCGTTTCGCCGTTTGCGGAAGGAAGTGTGATGTAGAACAAGTAGCAGAAGCATACATGCTCAAGAGGGATCACCCGAAATTCAAAGGCAACTGAATTTCGGCAACCGGGGCATCGAAGTCGGAATGCCGCGAAACTCACCGAGTCAAAGCGTTTCGCCGTTTGCGGAAGAAGTGTGATGTAGAACAAGTAGCAGAAGCATACATGCTCAAGAGGGATCACCCGAAATTCAAAGGCAACTGAATTTCGGCAACCGGGGCATCGAAGTCGGAATGCCGCGAAACTCACCGAGTCAAAGCGTTTCGCCGTTTGCGGAAGAAGTGTGATGTAGAACAAGTAGCAGAAGCATACATGCTCAAGAGGGATCACCCGAAATTCAAAGGCAACTGAATTTCGGCAACCGGGGCATCGAAGTCGGAATGCCGCGAAACTCACCGAGTCAAAGCGTTTCGCCGTTTGCGGAAGAAGTGTGATGTAGAACAAGTAGCAGAAGCATACATGCTCAAGAGGGATCACCCGAAATTCAAAGGCAACTGAATTTCGGCAACCGGGGCATCGAAGTCGGAATGCCGCGAAACTCACCGAGTCAAAGCGTTTCGCCGTTTGCGGAAGAAGTGTGATGTAGAACAAGTAGCAGAAGCATACATGCTCAAGAGGGATCACCCGAAATTCAAAGGCAACTGAATTTCGGCAACCGGGGCATCGAAGTCGGAATGCCGCGAAACTCACCGAGTCAAAGCGTTTCGCCGTTTGCGGAAGGAAGTGTGATGTAGAACAAGTAGCAGAAGCATACATGCTCAAGAGGGATCACCCGAAATTCAAAGGCAACTGAATTTCGGCAACCGGGGCATCGAAGTCGGAATGCCGCGAAACTCACCGAGTCAAAGCGTTTCGCCGTTTGCGGAAGGAAGTGTGATGTAGAACAAGTAGCAGAAGCATACATGCTCAAGAGGGATCACCCGAAATTCAAAGGCAACTGAATTTCGGCAACCGGGGCATCGAAGTCGGAATGCCGCGAAACTCACCGAGTCAAAGCGTTTCGCCGTTTGCGGAAGAAGTGTGATGTAGAACAAGTAGCAGAAGCATACATGCTCAAGAGGGATCACCCGAAATTCAAAGGCAACTGAATTTCGGCAACGGGGCATCGAAGTCGGAATGCCGCGAAACTCACCGAGTCAAAGCGTTTCGCCGTTTGCGGAAGAAGTGTGATGTAGAACAAGTAGCAGAAGCATACATGCTCAAGAGGGATCACCCGAAATTCAAAGGCAACTGAATTTCGGCAACCGGGGCATCGAAGTCGGAATGCCGCGAAACTCACCGAGTCAAAGCGTTTCGCCGTTTGCGGAAGAAGTCTGATGTAGAACAAGTAGCAGAAGCATACATGCTCAAGAGGGATCACCCGAAATTCAAAGGCAACTGAATTTCGGCAACCGGGGCATCGAAGTCGGAATGCCGCGAAACTCACCGAGTCAAAGCGTTTCGCCGTTTGCGGAAGGAAGTGTGATGTAGAACAAGTAGCAGAAGCATACATGCTCAAGAGGGATCACCCGAAATTCAAAGGCAACTGAATTTCGGCAACCGGGGCATCGAAGTCGGAATGCCGCGAAACTCACCGAGTCAAAGCGTTTCGCCGTTTGCGGAAGAAGTGTGATGTAGAACAAGTAGCAGAAGCATACATGCTCAAGAGGGATCACCCGAAATTCAAAGGCAACTGAATTTCGGCAACCGGGGCATCGAAGTCGGAATGCCGCGAAACTCACCGAGTCAAAGCGTTTCGCCGTTTGCGGAAGAAGTGATGTAGAACAAGTAGCAGAAGCATACATGCTCAAGAGGGATCACCCGAAATTCAAAGGCAACTGAATTTCGGCAACCGGGGCATCGAAGTCGGAATGCCGCGAAACTCACCGAGTCAAAGCGTTTCGCCGTTTGCGGAAGGAAGTCTGATGTAGAACAAGTAGCAGAAGCATACATGCTCAAGAGGGATCACCCGAAATTCAAAGGCAACTGAATTTCGGCAACCGGGGCATCGAAGTCGGAATGCCGCGAAACTCACCGAGTCAAAGCGTTTCGCCGTTTGCGGAAGGAAGTGTGATGTAGAACAAGTAGCAGAAGCATACATGCTCAAGAGGGATCACCCGAAATTCAAAGGCAACTGAATTTCGGCAACCGGGCATCGAAGTCGGAATGCCGCGAAACTCACCGAGTCAAAGCGTTTCGCCGTTTGCGGAAGGAAGTGTGATGTAGAACAAGTAGCAGAAGCATACATGCTCAAGAGGGATCACCCGAAATTCAAAGGCAACTGAATTTCGGCAACCGGGGCATCGAAGTCGGAATGCCGCGAAACTCACCGAGTCAAAGCGTTTCGCCGTTTGCGGAAGGAAGTGTGATGTAGAACAAGTAGCAGAAGCATACATGCTCAAGAGGGATCACCCGAAATTCAAAGGCAACTGAATTTCGGCAACCGGGGCATCGAAGTCGGAATGCCGCGAAACTCACCGAGTCAAAGCGTTTCGCCGTTTGCGGAAGGAAGTGTGATGTAGAACAAGTAGCAGAAGCATACATGCTCAAGAGGGATCACCCGAAATTCAAAGGCAACTGAATTTCGGCAACCGGGGCATCGAAGTCGGAATGCCGCGAAACTCACCGAGTCAAAGCGTTTCGCCGTTTGCGGAAGGAAGTCTGATGTAGAACAAGTAGCAGAAGCATACATGCTCAAGAGGGATCACCCGAAATTCAAAGGCAACTGAATTTCGGCAACCGGGGCATCGAAGTCGGAATGCCGCGAAACTCACCGAGTCAAAGCGTTTCGCCGTTTGCGGAAGAAGTGTGATGTAGAACAAGTAGCAGAAGCATACATGCTCAAGAGGGATCACCCGAAATTCAAAGGCAACTGAATTTCGGCAACCGGGGCATCGAAGTCGGAATGCCGCGAAACTCACCGAGTCAAAGCGTTTCGCCGTTTGCGGAAGAAGTTGATGTAGAACAAGTAGCAGAAGCATACATGCTCAAGAGGGATCACCCGAAATTCAAAGGCAACTGAATTTCGGCAACCGGGGCATCGAAGTCGGAATGCCGCGAAACTCACCGAGTCAAAGCGTTTCGCCGTTTGCGGAAGGAAGTGTGATGTAGAACAAGTAGCAGAAGCATACATGCTCAAGAGGGATCACCCGAAATTCAAAGGCAACTGAATTTCGGCAACCGGGGCATCGAAGTCGGAATGCCGCGAAACTCACCGAGTCAAAGCGTTTCGCCGTTTGCGGAAGAAGTGTGATGTAGAACAAGTAGCAGAAGCATACATGCTCAAGAGGGATCACCCGAAATTCAAAGGCAACTGAATTTCGGCAAACGGGGCATCGAAGTCGGAATGCCGCGAAACTCACCGAGTCAAAGCGTTTCGCCGTTTGCGGAAGAAGTCTGATGTAGAACAAGTAGCAGAAGCATACATGCTCAAGAGGGATCACCCGAAATTCAAAGGCAACTGAATTTCGGCAACCGGGGCATCGAAGTCGGAATGCCGCGAAACTCACCGAGTCAAAGCGTTTCGCCGTTTGCGGAAGGAAGTGTGATGTAGAACAAGTAGCAGAAGCATACATGCTCAAGAGGGATCACCCGAAATTCAAAGGCAACTGAATTTCGGCAACGGGGCATCGAAGTCGGAATGCCGCGAAACTCACCGAGTCAAAGCGTTTCGCCGTTTGCGGAAGAAGTGTGATGTAGAACAAGTAGCAGAAGCATACATGCTCAAGAGGGATCACCCGAAATTCAAAGGCAACTGAATTTCGGCAACCGGGGCATCGAAGTCGGAATGCCGCGAAACTCACCGAGTCAAAGCGTTTCGCCGTTTGCGGGAAGTGTGATGTAGAACAAGTAGCAGAAGCATACATGCTCAAGAGGGATCACCGAAATTCAAAGGCAACTGAATTTCGGCAACCGGGGCATCGAAGTCGGAATGCCGCGAAACTCACCGAGTCAAAGCGTTTCGCCGTTTGCGGAAGAAGTCTGATGTAGAACAAGTAGCAGAAGCATACATGCTCAAGAGGGATCACCCGAAATTCAAAGGCAACTGAATTTCGGCAACGGGGCATCGAAGTCGGAATGCCGCGAAACTCACCGAGGGTTTCGCGTTTTGTTTTTGCAAGTTTGATGTATAAAAGTAGCAGAAGATACATGCTCGGGATCACCCGAAATTCAAGCCTTTTTTTTTTCGGCAACCATCGAAGTCTGCCGCGAACTCACCGAGTCAAAGCGTTTCGCCATTTGCGGAATGAAGTGTGATGTAGAACAAGTCGCAGAAGCATACATGCTCAAGAGGGTTCACCCGAAAGTCAAAGGCAACTGAATTTCGGCAATCAGGGCATCGACTTCGAAATGCCGCGAAACTCACCGAGTCAAAACATTTCGTCGTTTGCGGAATGAAGTGTGACGTAGAACAAGTAGCAGAAGCATACATGCTCAAGAGGGATCACCCGAAATTCAAAGGCAACTGAATTTCGGCAAACGGGGCATCGAGTTCAGAATGCCGCGAAACTCACCGAGTCAAAGCGTTTCGCCGTTTGCGGAAGGAAGTGTGACGTAGAACAAGTAGCAGAAGCATACATGCTCACGAGGGATCACCATAAATTCAAAGGCAAGTGAATTTCGGCAACCGGGGCATCGAAGTCGGAATGCCGTGAAACTCACCGAGTCAAAGCGTTTCGCCGTTTGCGGAAGGAGGTGTGACGTAGAACAAGTAGCAGAAGCATACATGCTCACGAGGGATCACCAGAAATTCAAAGGCAACTGAATTTCGCCAACCGGGGCATCGAAGTCGTAATGCCGCGAAACTCACCGAGTGAAAGCGTTTCGCCGTTTGCGGAAGGAAGTGTGATGTAGAACAAGTAGCAGAAGCATACATGCTCAAGAGGGATCACCCGAAATTCAAAGGCAACTGAATTTCGGCAACCGGGGCATCGAAGTCGGAATGCCGCGAAACTCACGAGTCAAAGTTTTCGCCGTTTGCGGAAGAAGTTGATGTAGAACAAGTAGCAGAAGCATACATGCTCAAGAGGGATCACCCGAAATTCAAAGGCAACTGAATTTCGGCAACGGGGCATCGAAGTCGGAATGCCGCGAAACTCACCGAGTCAAAGCGTTTCGCCGTTTGCGGAAGGAAGTGTGATGTAGAACAAGTAGCAGAAGCATACATGCTCAAGAGGGATCACCCGAAATTCAAAGGCAACTGAATTTCGGCAACCGGGGCATCGAAGTCGGATAGTGCGAAACTCACCGAGTCAAAGCGTTTGCCTTTTGCGGAAGAAGTCTGATGTAGAACAAGTAGCAGAAGCATACATGCTCAAGAGGGATC
>CM055350.1:3837564-3875378 GCA_029228515.1 Populus alba x Populus x berolinensis | reverse complement strand
TTTGCGGAAGGAAGTTTTGTTGTAGAACAAGTAGCGAGAAAACATACATGCTCTAGATGGGATCACCCGATATTCAAAGAGCAACTGAAATTTCGGCACCCTGGAGCATCGAAGTAGGAATGCCGCTTAAGTCACCTAAGTCTCAAAGCGTCTTCGCCGTTTCTTTGCGGGAAATGGATAGGAAGTGTGATGTCAAGAACAAGTAGCAGAAGAACATACAATGCTCTCAAGGAGAGATTCGCTCACCCAAATTCTAAAGGCAACTGAATTATTTATGTGGCAACCGGGTGTGGATCGAAGTCGGAAGATTCGGCACTGACTTGTGCTCGGAAACTCACCGATTCCAAAGCGGTTTTTCGCAGTTTGCGGAAGGAGCAAAGTGTGAATGTAGAACAAAGTAGCAGAATGCATACATGCTCCAAGAGGGTATCCACCCGAAATTCAATTAAATAGGCAAACTGAAATTTCAGGCCAACCGGACGGCATTCGAAGTTCGGAAATGCCGCGAAAACTCATCCAAGTCAAAAGCGTGTTCGCGCAGGTTTGCGGAAGGAAAGTGTGATTTGTTATAGAAGAAACAAACGTTAAGCTAGAACTCATACATCGTCGTCGGTGAAGTAGGGATCACCCGACAATTCAAAGGCAAAAACTTGCAAATTTTCGGCAACCGGCGGGACATCGAAGTCGGAAAATGCCGACGGAAAACTCACCGAGGGTCAAAGAGTTTCGCCCTAGTGTGTATTGCGGAAGAAAGATGTGGATGTCCGAGGAACAAAAGTAGAAGAAGCATAACCATGTCCTCAAGACGAGGGAATCACCCGGAAAGTTCAAAGGCAACTGAAATTTCGGCAACCGGGCGGGTGAGGATACGAAGGCCGGAAATGCCTGTGCGATGTCTGTGCATATGAAACTCACCGAGTACTGAAAGGCGTTTCGCCAGTATTCCACGCGGAAGAATAGTGTGAGTGTAGAACATAGTAGCAGAAGCATACTATGCTCAAGACGGAATCACCCCGAAATTCAAAGGCAACATGAATTTCGGCAACAGGGGGGCACATCGAAGTCTGAATCGCCCAGCGAAAAATACCCATGTCAAAGCGTTTTCGCTGTTTGCGGAAGGAAGTGTGATGTTAGAAACAAGTAGCCAAGAAGCATACCTTGCTCCAAGAGGGTATCACACGTAATTCATGGCAACTGTTTAATTTCGGCAACCGAGTTTTTTGTTAGGATTCGTAAGGACGGTATGACACGTATCCGGATCACGTGGGTGTCAAGGCGTTTCGGCCACATTTGAGAAGAAAGAAAGTCTGATGAAGAAAAGTTAGCAGATGAAGCATACATGCTCAAGAGAGGATCACCCCGGGAAATTCAAAGGCTAACTGAATTTCGCCACGGGCGGGACACATCGAAAGTCGGGAATAGTGCCGCAAAAAATCAACCGAGAGTCAAAAGCGTTACGTTGTTTGCGGAAGGAAGTCTGTGGATGATAGAAACAAGTAGCAGAAGCATTAACATTATGCTCAACAGGGGATCACCCCGAAATTCAAGGGAAAATGAAATTTCGGCAACGAGGGCATCGAAGGAAGGATGCCGCGGGAAACTCTCGAGTCAAAGCGTTTCGTCTTGTTTCGGAAGGAAGTGTGATGTAGAAAAAGTAGCAGATAAGCATTAGATGCTAAAGTTTCAGGGATAAACCGAAATTCATAGGCAACTGAATTTCGGCAAACCGGGGGCCATCGAAGTCCGAATGCTCCAGCGAAAGTCACGAAGTCAAAGCGTTTCGCAGTTTGCGGAAGGAAAGTGTGATGTAGAACTAGTAGCAGATGCATACATGCTCAAGACGGATCACCCAAAATTTAAAGGGCAACTGAATTTTTGGCAACCGGGGCATCGAAGTCGGACATTTTGCCAGCGCGAAACTCACCGAGGCCAAAGCCGTTTTCTCCCCCCCCCCCCCCGAAAATGTTTTGCGGAGGAAGGATAGTGTGATGTAGGAAGATGAAGTAGAAAGAAGCATACATGCTCAAGAGGGTATCTCCTGGAAATTTAAATGGCAAACTGAATTTCGGGTTAATCGGGGCATCGATAGTCGGAAGGAATGCTAACATCATCCACAGCGAAACTCACCAAGTCAAAGCGTTTCCCGTTTTGCGGAAGGAGGGATGGAGTGTGATGTAGAACAAGTAAGCAGAAGCATACTATGCTTCATTGACTGGGCATCACCCGAAATTCTTAAGGCAACTTAAATTTCTACAACCGGAGGCGTCGAAATCGGGGAATGCCGCGAAAAACCTCACAATGTCAAAGCGTTTCGCCCTTCAGTTTGCGGAAGGAAGTAGTGATGTAGAAACAGTAGCACAAGCATTACATGCTCAAGAGGTATTCACCCTGAATTATAATTCAAAGGCAACTGAATTTGGGCAAACCGGGGGCATCCTAAGTCGGAATGCCGTGAAAAACTCACCGCATCATAGCGTTTCAGCTGTTTGCGGAAGGAAAGTGTGATGTAGAACAAGTAGCAGAATGAAGCATACATGCTCCAAGAGTATCACACGAAATTCAAAGGCAACTGAATTTCGGCACAACCGGTTGCATCCAAGTCGGAAATTGCCGTTACGAAACTAACCGGAGTCAAAGCGTTCGGCCAAATTTGCAGAAAGAAAGTCTGATGTTAGAATAGATCAATAAGTCAAGCAGAAAGCATACATGCTCAAGACGGGATCCACTGAAATTCAAAGGCAACTGAAATTTCGGAAAACCGGGGGCACATCGAAGTCGGGGGAAACTGTCCGACAAAACTCACCGACAGGTCAATAGCGGTTTCGTTGTTTGCGGAAGGAAGTGTGATGTAGAACAAGTAGCAGAGAAGCATACCAATGATCAACAGGGGATCACCCGAAATTCCAAAAGAAATAAGGAATCTGAAGTTCGGCAACCGGCGTGAGGCATAGAAGGAGGAAGATGCGAGCGTAACTCAAAGAGTCAAAGCGGTTTGTTTGTCTGCGGAAAAAGGAAAGCGTGATGTAGAACAAGTTGCAGCAAGCATACATGACTATAAGAGGGATAGTAACCCGAATTTCAAAAGGGCAACTGTATTTTTCGGCATAATCCGGGGCATAAAGTCGGTATGCACAACGAAACTCCCCGAGGTCAATGCGTATTCGGTGTTTGCGGAAGGACTGAGTTGTGATGTAGAACAAGTAGCAAAAAAAGCATACAATGATCAAGGAGGGAATCAGCCAAAATTCAAAGGCAACTGAATTTCTGCAACCGGGGCCATCGAAGTCGTAATGCCGCGGAATGTCACCTAGTCAACAGCGTTTCGCCCGTTTGCGGGAAGGAAGTGTGATGTAGAACAAGTAGCAGAAGGCATACATGCTAAAGACGGACATCACCAAAATTTAAAGGCAACTGAATTTCGGCAACCGGGGCATCGAAGTCGGAATGCCGCGAAACTCACCGAGTCAAAGCGTTTCGCCGTTTGCGGAAGGAAGTGTGATGTAGAACAAGTAGCAGAAGCATACATGCTCAAGAGGGATCACCCGAAATTCAAAGGCAACTGAATTTCGGCAACCGGGGCATCGAAGTCGGAATGCCGCGAAACTCACCGAGTCAAAGCGTTTCGCCGTTTGCGGAAGGAAGTGTGATGTAGAACAAGTAGCAGAAGCATACATGCTCAAGAGGGATCACCCGAAATTCAAAGGCAACTGAATTTCGGCAACCGGGGCATCGAAGTCGGAATGCCGCGAAACTCACCGAGTCAAAGCGTTTCGCCGTTTGCGGAAGGAAGTGTGATGTAGAACAAGTAGCAGAAGCATACATGCTCAAGAGGGATCACCCGAAATTCAAAGGCAACTGAATTTCGGCAACCGGGGCATCGAAGTCGGAATGCCGCGAAACTCACCGAGTCAAAGCGTTTCGCCGTTTGCGGAAGGAAGTGTGATGTAGAACAAGTAGCAGAAGCATACATGCTCAAGAGGGATCACCCGAAATTCAAAGGCAACTGAATTTCGGCAACGGGGCATCGAAGTCGGAATGCCGCGAAACTCACCGAGTCAAAGCGTTTCGCCTTTGCGGAAGGAAGTGTGATGTAGAACAAGTAGCAGAAGCATACATGCTCAAGAGGGATCACCCGAAATTCAAAGGCAACTGAATTTCGGCAACCGGGGCATCGAAGTCGGAATGCCGCGAAACTCACCGAGTCAAAGCGTTTCGCCGTTTGCGGAAGGAAGTGTGATGTAGAACAAGTAGCAGAAGCATACATGCTCAAGAGGGATCACCCGAAATTCAAAGGCAACTGAATTTCGGCAACCGGGGCATCGAAGTCGGAATGCCGCGAAACTCACCGAGTCAAAGCGTTTCGCCGTTTGCGGAAGGAAGTGTGATGTAGAACAAGTAGCAGAAGCATACATGCTCAAGAGGGATCACCCGAAATTCAAAGGCAACTGAATTTCGGCAACCGGGGCATCGAAGTCGGAATGCCGCGAAACTCACCGAGTCAAAGCGTTTCGCCGTTTGCGGAAGGAAGTGTGATGTAGAACAAGTAGCAGAAGCATACATGCTCAAGAGGGATCACCCGAAATTCAAAGGCAACTGAATTTCGGCAACCGGGGCATCGAAGTCGGAATGCCGCGAAACTCACCGAGTCAAAGCGTTTCGCCGTTTGCGGAAGGAAGTGTGATGTAGAACAAGTAGCAGAAGCATACATGCTCAAGAGGGATCACCCGAAATTCAAAGGCAACTGAATTTCGGCAACCGGGGCATCGAAGTCGGAATGCCGCGAAACTCACCGAGTCAAAGCGTTTCGCCGTTTGCGGAAGGAAGTGTGATGTAGAACAAGTAGCAGAAGCATACATGCTCAAGAGGGATCACCCGAAATTCAAAGGCAACTGAATTTCGGCAACCGGGGCATCGAAGTCGGAATGCCGCGAAACTCACCGAGTCAAAGCGTTTCGCCGTTTGCGGAAGGAAGTGTGATGTAGAACAAGTAGCAGAAGCATACATGCTCAAGAGGGATCACCGAAATTCAAAGGCAACTGAATTTCGGCAACCGGGGCATCGAAGTCGGAATGCCGCGAAACTCACCGAGTCAAAGCGTTTCGCCGTTTGCGGAAGGAAGTGTGATGTAGAACAAGTAGCAGAAGCATACATGCTCAAGAGGGATCACCCGAAATTCAAAGGCAACTGAATTTCGGCAACCGGGGCATCGAAGTCGGAATGCCGCGAAACTCACCGAGTCAAAGCGTTTCGCCTTTGCGGAAGGAAGTGTGATGTAGAACAAGTAGCAGAAGCATACATGCTCAAGAGGGATCACCCGAAATTCAAAGGCAACTGAATTTCGGCAACCGGGGCATCGAAGTCGGAATGCCGCGAAACTCACCGAGTCAAAGCGTTTCGCCGTTTGCGGAAGGAAGTGTGATGTAGAACAAGTAGCAGAAGCATACATGCTCAAGAGGGATCACCCGAAATTCAAAGGCAACTGAATTTCGGCAACCGGGGCATCGAAGTCGGAATGCCGCGAAACTCACCGAGTCAAAGCGTTTCGCCTTTGCGGAAGGAAGTGTGATGTAGAACAAGTAGCAGAAGCATACATGCTCAAGAGGGATCACCCGAAATTCAAAGGCAACTGAATTTCGGCAACCGGGGCATCGAAGTCGGAATGCCGCGAAACTCACCGAGTCAAAGCGTTTCGCCGTTTGCGGAAGGAAGTGTGATGTAGAACAAGTAGCAGAAGCATACATGCTCAAGAGGGATCACCCGAAATTCAAAGGCAACTGAATTTCGGCAACCGGGGCATCGAAGTCGGAATGCCGCGAAACTCACCGAGTCAAAGCGTTTCGCCGTTTGCGGAAGGAAGTGTGATGTAGAACAAGTAGCAGAAGCATACATGCTCAAGAGGGATCACCCGAAATTCAAAGGCAACTGAATTTCGGCAACCGGGGCATCGAAGTCGGAATGCCGCGAAACTCACCGAGTCAAAGCGTTTCGCCGTTTGCGGAAGGAAGTGTGATGTAGAACAAGTAGCAGAAGCATACATGCTCAAGAGGGATCACCCGAAATTCAAAGGCAACTGAATTTCGGCAACCGGGGCATCGAAGTCGGAATGCCGCGAAACTCACCGAGTCAAAGCGTTTCGCCTTTGCGGAAGGAAGTGTGATGTAGAACAAGTAGCAGAAGCATACATGCTCAAGAGGGATCACCCGAAATTCAAAGGCAACTGAATTTCGGCAACCGGGGCATCGAAGTCGGAATGCCGCGAAACTCACCGAGTCAAAGCGTTTCGCCGTTTGCGGAAGGAAGTGTGATGTAGAACAAGTAGCAGAAGCATACATGCTCAAGAGGGATCACCCGAAATTCAAAGGCAACTGAATTTCGGCAACCGGGGCATCGAAGTCGGAATGCCGCGAAACTCACCGAGTCAAAGCGTTTCGCCGTTTGCGGAAGGAAGTGTGATGTAGAACAAGTAGCAGAAGCATACATGCTCAAGAGGGATCACCCGAAATTCAAAGGCAACTGAATTTCGGCAACCGGGGCATCGAAGTCGGAATGCCGCGAAACTCACCGAGTCAAAGCGTTTCGCCTTTGCGGAAGGAAGTGTGATGTAGAACAAGTAGCAGAAGCATACATGCTCAAGAGGGATCACCCGAAATTCAAAGGCAACTGAATTTCGGCAACCGGGGCATCGAAGTCGGAATGCCGCGAAACTCACCGAGTCAAAGCGTTTCGCCGTTTGCGGAAGGAAGTGTGATGTAGAACAAGTAGCAGAAGCATACATGCTCAAGAGGGATCACCCGAAATTCAAAGGCAACTGAATTTCGGCAACCGGGGCATCGAAGTCGGAATGCCGCGAAACTCACCGAGTCAAAGCGTTTCGCCGTTTGCGGAAGGAAGTGTGATGTAGAACAAGTAGCAGAAGCATACATGCTCAAGAGGGATCACCCGAAATTCAAAGGCAACTGAATTTCGGCAACCGGGGCATCGAAGTCGGAATGCCGCGAAACTCACCGAGTCAAAGCGTTTCGCCGTTTGCGGAAGGAAGTGTGATGTAGAACAAGTAGCAGAAGCATACATGCTCAAGAGGGATCACCCGAAATTCAAAGGCAACTGAATTTCGGCAACCGGGGCATCGAAGTCGGAATGCCGCGAAACTCACCGAGTCAAAGCGTTTCGCCGTTTGCGGAAGGAAGTGTGATGTAGAACAAGTAGCAGAAGCATACATGCTCAAGAGGGATCACCCGAAATTCAAAGGCAACTGAATTTCGGCAACCGGGGCATCGAAGTCGGAATGCCGCGAAACTCACCGAGTCAAAGCGTTTCGCCGTTTGCGGAAGGAAGTGTGATGTAGAACAAGTAGCAGAAGCATACATGCTCAAGAGGGATCACCCGAAATTCAAAGGCAACTGAATTTCGGCAACCGGGGCATCGAAGTCGGAATGCCGCGAAACTCACCGAGTCAAAGCGTTTCGCCGTTTGCGGAAGGAAGTGTGATGTAGAACAAGTAGCAGAAGCATACATGCTCAAGAGGGATCACCCGAAATTCAAAGGCAACTGAATTTCGGCAACCGGGGCATCGAAGTCGGAATGCCGCGAAACTCACCGAGTCAAAGCGTTTCGCCGTTTGCGGAAGGAAGTGTGATGTAGAACAAGTAGCAGAAGCATACATGCTCAAGAGGGATCACCCGAAATTCAAAGGCAACTGAATTTCGGCAACCGGGGCATCGAAGTCGGAATGCCGCGAAACTCACCGAGTCAAAGCGTTTCGCCGTTTGCGGAAGGAAGTGTGATGTAGAACAAGTAGCAGAAGCATACATGCTCAAGAGGGATCACCCGAAATTCAAAGGCAACTGAATTTCGGCAACCGGGGCATCGAAGTCGGAATGCCGCGAAACTCACCGAGTCAAAGCGTTTCGCCGTTTGCGGAAGGAAGTGTGATGTAGAACAAGTAGCAGAAGCATACATGCTCAAGAGGGATCACCCGAAATTCAAAGGCAACTGAATTTCGGCAACCGGGGCATCGAAGTCGGAATGCCGCGAAACTCACCGAGTCAAAGCGTTTCGCCGTTTGCGGAAGGAAGTGTGATGTAGAACAAGTAGCAGAAGCATACATGCTCAAGAGGGATCACCCGAAATTCAAAGGCAACTGAATTTCGGCAACCGGGGCATCGAAGTCGGAATGCCGCGAAACTCACCGAGTCAAAGCGTTTCGCCGTTTGCGGAAGGAAGTGTGATGTAGAACAAGTAGCAGAAGCATACATGCTCAAGAGGGATCACCCGAAATTCAAAGGCAACTGAATTTCGGCAACCGGGGCATCGAAGTCGGAATGCCGCGAAACTCACCGAGTCAAAGCGTTTCGCCGTTTGCGGAAGGAAGTGTGATGTAGAACAAGTAGCAGAAGCATACATGCTCAAGAGGGATCACCCGAAATTCAAAGGCAACTGAATTTCGGCAACCGGGGCATCGAAGTCGGAATGCCGCGAAACTCACCGAGTCAAAGCGTTTCGCCGTTTGCGGAAGGAAGTGTGATGTAGAACAAGTAGCAGAAGCATACATGCTCAAGAGGGATCACCCGAAATTCAAAGGCAACTGAATTTCGGCAACCGGGGCATCGAAGTCGGAATGCCGCGAAACTCACCGAGTCAAAGCGTTTCGCCCTTTGCGGAAGGAAGTGTGATGTAGAACAAGTAGCAGAAGCATACATGCTCAAGAGGGATCACCCGAAATTCAAAGGCAACTGAATTTCGGCAACCGGGGCATCGAAGTCGGAATGCCGCGAAACTCACCGAGTCAAAGCGTTTCGCCTTTGCGGAAGGAAGTGTGATGTAGAACAAGTAGCAGAAGCATACATGCTCAAGAGGGATCACCCGAAATTCAAAGGCAACTGAATTTCGGCAACCGGGGCATCGAAGTCGGAATGCCGCGAAACTCACCGAGTCAAAGCGTTTCGCCGTTTGCGGAAGGAAGTGTGATGTAGAACAAGTAGCAGAAGCATACATGCTCAAGAGGGATCACCCGAAATTCAAAGGCAACTGAATTTCGGCAACCGGGGCATCGAAGTCGGAATGCCGCGAAACTCACCGAGTCAAAGCGTTTCGCCGTTTGCGGAAGGAAGTGTGATGTAGAACAAGTAGCAGAAGCATACATGCTCAAGAGGGATCACCCGAAATTCAAAGGCAACTGAATTTCGGCAACCGGGGCATCGAAGTCGGAATGCCGCGAAACTCACCGAGTCAAAGCGTTTCGCCGTTTGCGGAAGGAAGTGTGATGTAGAACAAGTAGCAGAAGCATACATGCTCAAGAGGGATCACCCGAAATTCAAAGGCAACTGAATTTCGGCAACCGGGGCATCGAAGTCGGAATGCCGCGAAACTCACCGAGTCAAAGCGTTTCGCCGTTTGCGGAAGGAAGTGTGATGTAGAACAAGTAGCAGAAGCATACATGCTCAAGAGGGATCACCCGAAATTCAAAGGCAACTGAATTTCGGCAACCGGGGCATCGAAGTCGGAATGCCGCGAAACTCACCGAGTCAAAGCGTTTCGCCTTTGCGGAAGGAAGTGTGATGTAGAACAAGTAGCAGAAGCATACATGCTCAAGAGGGATCACCCGAAATTCAAAGGCAACTGAATTTCGGCAACCGGGGCATCGAAGTCGGAATGCCGCGAAACTCACCGAGTCAAAGCGTTTCGCCGTTTGCGGAAGGAAGTGTGATGTAGAACAAGTAGCAGAAGCATACATGCTCAAGAGGGATCACCCGAAATTCAAAGGCAACTGAATTTCGGCAACCGGGGCATCGAAGTCGGAATGCCGCGAAACTCACCGAGTCAAAGCGTTTCGCCGTTTGCGGAAGGAAGTGTGATGTAGAACAAGTAGCAGAAGCATACATGCTCAAGAGGGATCACCCGAAATTCAAAGGCAACTGAATTTCGGCAACCGGGGCATCGAAGTCGGAATGCCGCGAAACTCACCGAGTCAAAGCGTTTCGCCGTTTGCGGAAGGAAGTGTGATGTAGAACAAGTAGCAGAAGCATACATGCTCAAGAGGGATCACCCGAAATTCAAAGGCAACTGAATTTCGGCAACCGGGGCATCGAAGTCGGAATGCCGCGAAACTCACCGAGTCAAAGCGTTTCGCCTTTGCGGAAGGAAGTGTGATGTAGAACAAGTAGCAGAAGCATACATGCTCAAGAGGGATCACCCGAAATTCAAAGGCAACTGAATTTCGGCAACCGGGGCATCGAAGTCGGAATGCCGCGAAACTCACCGAGTCAAAGCGTTTCGCCGTTTGCGGAAGGAAGTGTGATGTAGAACAAGTAGCAGAAGCATACATGCTCAAGAGGGATCACCCGAAATTCAAAGGCAACTGAATTTCGGCAACCGGGGCATCGAAGTCGGAATGCCGCGAAACTCACCGAGTCAAAGCGTTTCGCCGTTTGCGGAAGGAAGTGTGATGTAGAACAAGTAGCAGAAGCATACATGCTCAAGAGGGATCACCCGAAATTCAAAGGCAACTGAATTTCGGCAACCGGGGCATCGAAGTCGGAATGCCGCGAAACTCACCGAGTCAAAGCGTTTCGCCGTTTGCGGAAGGAAGTGTGATGTAGAACAAGTAGCAGAAGCATACATGCTCAAGAGGGATCACCCGAAATTCAAAGGCAACTGAATTTCGGCAACCGGGGCATCGAAGTCGGAATGCCGCGAAACTCACCGAGTCAAAGCGTTTCGCCGTTTGCGGAAGGAAGTGTGATGTAGAACAAGTAGCAGAAGCATACATGCTCAAGAGGGATCACCCGAAATTCAAAGGCAACTGAATTTCGGCAACCGGGGCATCGAAGTCGGAATGCCGCGAAACTCACCGAGTCAAAGCGTTTCGCCGTTTGCGGAAGGAAGTGTGATGTAGAACAAGTAGCAGAAGCATACATGCTCAAGAGGGATCACCCGAAATTCAAAGGCAACTGAATTTCGGCAACCGGGGCATCGAAGTCGGAATGCCGCGAAACTCACCGAGTCAAAGCGTTTCGCCGTTTGCGGAAGGAAGTGTGATGTAGAACAAGTAGCAGAAGCATACATGCTCAAGAGGGATCACCCGAAATTCAAAGGCAACTGAATTTCGGCAACCGGGGCATCGAAGTCGGAATGCCGCGAAACTCACCGAGTCAAAGCGTTTCGCCGTTTGCGGAAGGAAGTGTGATGTAGAACAAGTAGCAGAAGCATACATGCTCAAGAGGGATCACCCGAAATTCAAAGGCAACTGAATTTCGGCAACCGGGGCATCGAAGTCGGAATGCCGCGAAACTCACCGAGTCAAAGCGTTTCGCCGTTTGCGGAAGGAAGTGTGATGTAGAACAAGTAGCAGAAGCATACATGCTCAAGAGGGATCACCCGAAATTCAAAGGCAACTGAATTTCGGCAACCGGGGCATCGAAGTCGGAATGCCGCGAAACTCACCGAGTCAAAGCGTTTCGCCGTTTGCGGAAGGAAGTGTGATGTAGAACAAGTAGCAGAAGCATACATGCTCAAGAGGGATCACCCGAAATTCAAAGGCAACTGAATTTCGGCAACCGGGGCATCGAAGTCGGAATGCCGCGAAACTCACCGAGTCAAAGCGTTTCGCCGTTTGCGGAAGGAAGTGTGATGTAGAACAAGTAGCAGAAGCATACATGCTCAAGAGGGATCACCCGAAATTCAAAGGCAACTGAATTTCGGCAACCGGGGCATCGAAGTCGGAATGCCGCGAAACTCACCGAGTCAAAGCGTTTCGCCGTTTGCGGAAGGAAGTGTGATGTAGAACAAGTAGCAGAAGCATACATGCTCAAGAGGGATCACCCGAAATTCAAAGGCAACTGAATTTCGGCAACCGGGGCATCGAAGTCGGAATGCCGCGAAACTCACCGAGTCAAAGCGTTTCGCCGTTTGCGGAAGGAAGTGTGATGTAGAACAAGTAGCAGAAGCATACATGCTCAAGAGGGATCACCCGAAATTCAAAGGCAACTGAATTTCGGCAACCGGGGCATCGAAGTCGGAATGCCGCGAAACTCACCGAGTCAAAGCGTTTCGCCGTTTGCGGAAGGAAGTGTGATGTAGAACAAGTAGCAGAAGCATACATGCTCAAGAGGGATCACCCGAAATTCAAAGGCAACTGAATTTCGGCAACCGGGGCATCGAAGTCGGAATGCCGCGAAACTCACCGAGTCAAAGCGTTTCGCCGTTTGCGGAAGAAGTGTGATGTAGAACAAGTAGCAGAAGCATACATGCTCAAGAGGGATCACCCGAAATTCAAAGGCAACTGAATTTCGGCAACCGGGGCATCGAAGTCGGAATGCCGCGAAACTCACCGAGTCAAAGCGTTTCGCCGTTTGCGGAAGGAAGTGTGATGTAGAACAAGTAGCAGAAGCATACATGCTCAAGAGGGATCACCCGAAATTCAAAGGCAACTGAATTTCGGCAACCGGGGCATCGAAGTCGGAATGCCGCGAAACTCACCGAGTCAAAGCGTTTCGCCGTTTGCGGAAGGAAGTGTGATGTAGAACAAGTAGCAGAAGCATACATGCTCAAGAGGGATCACCCGAAATTCAAAGGCAACTGAATTTCGGCAACCGGGGCATCGAAGTCGGAATGCCGCGAAACTCACCGAGTCAAAGCGTTTCGCCGTTTGCGGAAGGAAGTGTGATGTAGAACAAGTAGCAGAAGCATACATGCTCAAGAGGGATCACCCGAAATTCAAAGGCAACTGAATTTCGGCAACCGGGGCATCGAAGTCGGAATGCCGCGAAACTCACCGAGTCAAAGCGTTTCGCCGTTTGCGGAAGGAAGTGTGATGTAGAACAAGTAGCAGAAGCATACATGCTCAAGAGGGATCACCCGAAATTCAAAGGCAACTGAATTTCGGCAACCGGGGCATCGAAGTCGGAATGCCGCGAAACTCACCGAGTCAAAGCGTTTCGCCGTTTGCGGAAGGAAGTGTGATGTAGAACAAGTAGCAGAAGCATACATGCTCAAGAGGGATCACCCGAAATTCAAAGGCAACTGAATTTCGGCAACCGGGGCATCGAAGTCGGAATGCCGCGAAACTCACCGAGTCAAAGCGTTTCGCCGTTTGCGGAAGGAAGTGTGATGTAGAACAAGTAGCAGAAGCATACATGCTCAAGAGGGATCACCCGAAATTCAAAGGCAACTGAATTTCGGCAACCGGGGCATCGAAGTCGGAATGCCGCGAAACTCACCGAGTCAAAGCGTTTCGCCGTTTGCGGAAGGAAGTGTGATGTAGAACAAGTAGCAGAAGCATACATGCTCAAGAGGGATCACCCGAAATTCAAAGGCAACTGAATTTCGGCAACCGGGGCATCGAAGTCGGAATGCCGCGAAACTCACCGAGTCAAAGCGTTTCGCCGTTTGCGGAAGGAAGTGTGATGTAGAACAAGTAGCAGAAGCATACATGCTCAAGAGGGATCACCCGAAATTCAAAGGCAACTGAATTTCGGCAACCGGGGCATCGAAGTCGGAATGCCGCGAAACTCACCGAGTCAAAGCGTTTCGCCGTTTGCGGAAGGAAGTGTGATGTAGAACAAGTAGCAGAAGCATACATGCTCAAGAGGGATCACCCGAAATTCAAAGGCAACTGAATTTCGGCAACCGGGGCATCGAAGTCGGAATGCCGCGAAACTCACCGAGTCAAAGCGTTTCGCCGTTTGCGGAAGGAAGTGTGATGTAGAACAAGTAGCAGAAGCATACATGCTCAAGAGGGATCACCCGAAATTCAAAGGCAACTGAATTTCGGCAACCGGGGCATCGAAGTCGGAATGCCGCGAAACTCACCGAGTCAAAGCGTTTCGCCGTTTGCGGAAGGAAGTGTGATGTAGAACAAGTAGCAGAAGCATACATGCTCAAGAGGGATCACCCGAAATTCAAAGGCAACTGAATTTCGGCAACCGGGGCATCGAAGTCGGAATGCCGCGAAACTCACCGAGTCAAAGCGTTTCGCCGTTTGCGGAAGGAAGTGTGATGTAGAACAAGTAGCAGAAGCATACATGCTCAAGAGGGATCACCCGAAATTCAAAGGCAACTGAATTTCGGCAACCGGGGCATCGAAGTCGGAATGCCGCGAAACTCACCGAGTCAAAGCGTTTCGCCGTTTGCGGAAGGAAGTGTGATGTAGAACAAGTAGCAGAAGCATACATGCTCAAGAGGGATCACCCGAAATTCAAAGGCAACTGAATTTCGGCAACCGGGGCATCGAAGTCGGAATGCCGCGAAACTCACCGAGTCAAAGCGTTTCGCCGTTTGCGGAAGGAAGTGTGATGTAGAACAAGTAGCAGAAGCATACATGCTCAAGAGGGATCACCCGAAATTCAAAGGCAACTGAATTTCGGCAACCGGGGCATCGAAGTCGGAATGCCGCGAAACTCACCGAGTCAAAGCGTTTCGCCGTTTGCGGAAGGAAGTGTGATGTAGAACAAGTAGCAGAAGCATACATGCTCAAGAGGGATCACCCGAAATTCAAAGGCAACTGAATTTCGGCAACCGGGGCATCGAAGTCGGAATGCCGCGAAACTCACCGAGTCAAAGCGTTTCGCCGTTTGCGGAAGGAAGTGTGATGTAGAACAAGTAGCAGAAGCATACATGCTCAAGAGGGATCACCCGAAATTCAAAGGCAACTGAATTTCGGCAACCGGGGCATCGAAGTCGGAATGCCGCGAAACTCACCGAGTCAAAGCGTTTCGCCGTTTGCGGAAGGAAGTGTGATGTAGAACAAGTAGCAGAAGCATACATGCTCAAGAGGGATCACCCGAAATTCAAAGGCAACTGAATTTCGGCAACCGGGGCATCGAAGTCGGAATGCCGCGAAACTCACCGAGTCAAAGCGTTTCGCCGTTTGCGGAAGGAAGTGTGATGTAGAACAAGTAGCAGAAGCATACATGCTCAAGAGGGATCACCCGAAATTCAAAGGCAACTGAATTTCGGCAACCGGGGCATCGAAGTCGGAATGCCGCGAAACTCACCGAGTCAAAGCGTTTCGCCGTTTGCGGAAGGAAGTGTGATGTAGAACAAGTAGCAGAAGCATACATGCTCAAGAGGGATCACCCGAAATTCAAAGGCAACTGAATTTCGGCAACCGGGGCATCGAAGTCGGAATGCCGCGAAACTCACCGAGTCAAAGCGTTTCGCCGTTTGCGGAAGGAAGTGTGATGTAGAACAAGTAGCAGAAGCATACATGCTCAAGAGGGATCACCCGAAATTCAAAGGCAACTGAATTTCGGCAACCGGGGCATCGAAGTCGGAATGCCGCGAAACTCACCGAGTCAAAGCGTTTCGCCGTTTGCGGAAGGAAGTCTGATGTAGAACAAGTAGCAGAAGCATACATGCTCAAGAGGGATCACCCGAAATTCAAAGGCAACTGAATTTCGGCAACGGGGCATCGAAGTCGGAATGCCGCGAAACTCACCGAGTCAAAGCGTTTCGCCGTTTGCGGAAGGAAGTGTGATGTAGAACAAGTAGCAGAAGCATACATGCTCAAGAGGGATCACCCGAAATTCAAAGGCAACTGAATTTCGGCAACCGGGGCATCGAAGTCGGAATGCCGCGAAACTCACCGAGTCAAAGCGTTTCGCCGTTTGCGGAAGGAAGTGTGATGTAGAACAAGTAGCAGAAGCATACATGCTCAAGAGGGATCACCCGAAATTCAAAGGCAACTGAATTTCGGCAACCGGGGCATCGAAGTCGGAATGCCGCGAAACTCACCGAGTCAAAGCGTTTCGCCGTTTGCGGAAGGAAGTGTGATGTAGAACAAGTAGCAGAAGCATACATGCTCAAGAGGGATCACCCGAAATTCAAAGGCAACTGAATTTCGGCAACCGGGGCATCGAAGTCGGAATGCCGCGAAACTCACCGAGTCAAAGCGTTTCGCCGTTTGCGGAAGGAAGTGTGATGTAGAACAAGTAGCAGAAGCATACATGCTCAAGAGGGATCACCCGAAATTCAAAGGCAACTGAATTTCGGCAACCGGGGCATCGAAGTCGGAATGCCGCGAAACTCACCGAGTCAAAGCGTTTCGCCGTTTGCGGAAGGAAGTGTGATGTAGAACAAGTAGCAGAAGCATACATGCTCAAGAGGGATCACCCGAAATTCAAAGGCAACTGAATTTCGGCAACCGGGGCATCGAAGTCGGAATGCCGCGAAACTCACCGAGTCAAAGCGTTTCGCCGTTTGCGGAAGGAAGTGTGATGTAGAACAAGTAGCAGAAGCATACATGCTCAAGAGGGATCACCCGAAATTCAAAGGCAACTGAATTTCGGCAACCGGGGCATCGAAGTCGGAATGCCGCGAAACTCACCGAGTCAAAGCGTTTCGCCGTTTGCGGAAGGAAGTGTGATGTAGAACAAGTAGCAGAAGCATACATGCTCAAGAGGGATCACCCGAAATTCAAAGGCAACTGAATTTCGGCAACCGGGGCATCGAAGTCGGAATGCCGCGAAACTCACCGAGTCAAAGCGTTTCGCCGTTTGCGGAAGGAAGTGTGATGTAGAACAAGTAGCAGAAGCATACATGCTCAAGAGGGATCACCCGAAATTCAAAGGCAACTGAATTTCGGCAACCGGGGCATCGAAGTCGGAATGCCGCGAAACTCACCGAGTCAAAGCGTTTCGCCGTTTGCGGAAGAAAGTGTGATGTAGAACAAGTAGCAGAAGCATACATGCTCAAGAGGGATCACCCGAAATTCAAAGGCAACTGAATTTCGGCAACCGGGGCATCGAAGTCGGAATGCCGCGAAACTCACCGAGTCAAAGCGTTTCGCCGTTTGCGGAAGGAAGTGTGATGTAGAACAAGTAGCAGAAGCATACATGCTCAAGAGGGATCACCCGAAATTCAAAGGCAACTGAATTTCGGCAACCGGGGCATCGAAGTCGGAATGCCGCGAAACTCACCGAGTCAAAGCGTTTCGCCGTTTGCGGAAGGAAGTGTGATGTAGAACAAGTAGCAGAAGCATACATGCTCAAGAGGGATCACCCGAAATTCAAAGGCAACTGAATTTCGGCAACCGGGGCATCGAAGTCGGAATGCCGCGAAACTCACCGAGTCAAAGCGTTTCGCCGTTTGCGGAAGGAAGTGTGATGTAGAACAAGTAGCAGAAGCATACATGCTCAAGAGGGATCACCCGAAATTCAAAGGCAACTGAATTTCGGCAACCGGGGCATCGAAGTCGGAATGCCGCGAAACTCACCGAGTCAAAGCGTTTCGCCGTTTGCGGAAGGAAGTGTGATGTAGAACAAGTAGCAGAAGCATACATGCTCAAGAGGGATCACCCGAAATTCAAAGGCAACTGAATTTCGGCAACCGGGGCATCGAAGTCGGAATGCCGCGAAACTCACCGAGTCAAAGCGTTTCGCCGTTTGCGGAAGGAAGTGTGATGTAGAACAAGTAGCAGAAGCATACATGCTCAAGAGGGATCACCCGAAATTCAAAGGCAACTGAATTTCGGCAACCGGGGCATCGAAGTCGGAATGCCGCGAAACTCACCGAGTCAAAGCGTTTCGCCGTTTGCGGAAGGAAGTGTGATGTAGAACAAGTAGCAGAAGCATACATGCTCAAGAGGGATCACCCGAAATTCAAAGGCAACTGAATTTCGGCAACCGGGGCATCGAAGTCGGAATGCCGCGAAACTCACCGAGTCAAAGCGTTTCGCCGTTTGCGGAAGGAAGTGTGATGTAGAACAAGTAGCAGAAGCATACATGCTCAAGAGGGATCACCCGAAATTCAAAGGCAACTGAATTTCGGCAACGGGGCATCGAAGTCGGAATGCCGCGAAACTCACCGAGTCAAAGCGTTTCGCCGTTTGCGGAAGGAAGTGTGATGTAGAACAAGTAGCAGAAGCATACATGCTCAAGAGGGATCACCCGAAATTCAAAGGCAACTGAATTTCGGCAACCGGGGCATCGAAGTCGGAATGCCGCGAAACTCACCGAGTCAAAGCGTTTCGCCGTTTGCGGAAGGAAGTGTGATGTAGAACAAGTAGCAGAAGCATACATGCTCAAGAGGGATCACCCGAAATTCAAAGGCAACTGAATTTCGGCAACCGGGGCATCGAAGTCGGAATGCCGCGAAACTCACCGAGTCAAAGCGTTTCGCCTTTGCGGAAGGAAGTGTGATGTAGAACAAGTAGCAGAAGCATACATGCTCAAGAGGGATCACCCGAAATTCAAAGGCAACTGAATTTCGGCAACCGGGGCATCGAAGTCGGAATGCCGCGAAACTCACCGAGTCAAAGCGTTTCGCCGTTTGCGGAAGGAAGTGTGATGTAGAACAAGTAGCAGAAGCATACATGCTCAAGAGGGATCACCCGAAATTCAAAGGCAACTGAATTTCGGCAACGGGGCATAGAAGTCGGAATGCCGCGAAACTCACCGAGTCAAAGCGTTTCGCCATTTGCGGAAGGAAGTGTGATGTAGAACAAGTAGCAGAAGCATACATGCTCAAGAGGGATCACCCGAAATTCAAAGGCAACTGAATTTCGGCAACCGGGGCATCGAAGTCGGAATGCCGCGAAACTCATCGAGTCAAAGCGTTACGCCCTTTGCGGAAGGAAGTGTGGTGTAGAACAAGTAGCAGAAGCATACATGCTCAAGAGGGATCACCCGAAATTCAAAGGCAAATGAATTTCGGCAACCGGGGCATAGAAGTTGGAATGCCGCGAAACTCACCGAATCAAAGCGTTTCGCTGTTTGTGGAAGAAAGTCTGATGTAGAACAAGTCGCAGAAGCATACATGCTCTAGAGGGATCACCCAAAATTCAAAGGCACCTGAATTTCAGCAACCGGGCATCGAAGGCGGAATGCCGCGAAACTCACCGAGTCAAAGCGTTCTGCCATTTGCGAAAGGAAGTGTGATGTAGAACAAGTGCCAGAAGCATACATGCTCTAGAGGGATCACCCGAAATTCAAAGGCAACTGAATTTCGGCAACCGGGGCATAGAAGTCGGAATGCCGCGAAACTCACCAAGTCAAAGCGTTTCTCTGTTTGCGAAAGGAAGTGTGATGTAGAACAAGTAGTAGAAGCATACATGCTCAAGAGGGATCAATCGGTACGCCCTTTGCGGAAGGAAGTGCGGTGTAGAAAAAGTAGCAGAAGCATACATTCTGAGGGATCCCCCGAAATTCAAAGGGAACTGAATTTCGGCAACCGGGGCCTTCAAGTCGGAATGCCGCGGGGGGGAAACTAAACGAGTGAAAGCGTTTCGTTGTTTGCGGAAGGAAGTGTGATGGTTAGAACAAGTAGCAGAAGCATACATGCTAAAGAGGGATTCACCCGAAATTCAAAGGCAACTGAATTTCGGCAAACCGGTATCGAAGTCGGACTGTCGCGAAACTAAACGAAGGAAAGCGTTTCGCCGTTTGCGGAAACAGTGTTGATGTAGAAACCAGGTAGCAGAAGCATACTATGGCTCAAGAGGGATCACCCGAAATTCATAGGCAACTGAATTTCGGCAACCGGAATCGATGTCGGAATGCCGTGAAACTCACCGAGTCAAAGCGTTTCGTTGTTTGCGGAAGGAAGTGTGATGTAGTACAAGTAGCAGAAGCATACATGCTCCAAGAGGGATCACCCGAAATTCAAAGGCAACTGAATTGCGGCACACCGGGGCATCGAAGGCGGAATGCCGTGAAACTCACCGAGTCAAAGTGTTTCGTTGTTTGCGGAAGAAGTGTGATGTAGAACAAGTAGCAGAAGCATACATGCTCAAGAGGGATCACCCGAAATTCAAAGGCAACTGAATTTCGGCAACCAGGGCATCGAAATCGGAATGCCGCGAAACTCACCGAGTCAAAGCTTTTCGCCGTTTGCGGAAGGAAGTGTGATGTAGAACAAGTAGCAGAAGCATACATGCTCAAGAGGGATCACCCGAAATTCAAAGGCAACTGAATTTCGGCAACCGGGGCATCGAAGGCGGAATGCCGCGAAACTCACCGAGTCAAAGCGTTTCGCCGTTTGTGGAAGAAAGTTTGATGTAGACCAAGTAGCAGAAGCATACATGCTCAAGAGGGATCACCCGAAATTCAAAGGCAACTGAATTTCGGCAACCGGGGCATCGAAGTCGGAATGCCGCGAAACTCACCGAGTCAAAGCGTTTCGCCGTTTGCGGAAGGAAGTGTGATGTAGAACAAGTAGCAGAAGCATACATGCTCAAGAGGGATCACCCGAAATTCAAAGGCAACTGAATTTCGGCAACCGGGGCATCGAAGTCGGAATGCCGCGAAACTCACCGAGTCAAAGCGTTTCGCCGTTTGCGGAAGGAAGTGTGATGTAGAACAAGTAGCAGAAGCATACATGCTCAAGAGGGATCACCCGAAATTCAAAGGCAACTGAATTTCGGCAACCGGGGCATCGAAGTCGGAATGCCGCGAAACTCACCGAGTCAAAGCGTTTCGCCGTTTGCGGAAGGAAGTGTGATGTAGAACAAGTAGCAGAAGCATACATGCTCAAGAGGGATCACCCGAAATTCAAAGGCAACTGAATTTCGGCAACCGGGGCATCGAAGTCGGAATGCCGCGAAACTCACCGAGTCAAAGCGTTTCGCCGTTTGCGGAAGGAAGTGTGATGTAGAACAAGTAGCAGAAGCATACATGCTCAAGAGGGATCACCCGAAATTCAAAGGCAACTGAATTTCGGCAACCGGGGCATCGAAGTCGGAATGCCGCGAAACTCACCGAGTCAAAGCGTTTCGCCGTTTGCGGAAGGAAGTGTGATGTAGAACAAGTAGCAGAAGCATACATGCTCAAGAGGGATCACCCGAAATTCAAAGGCAACTGAATTTCGGCAACCGGGGCATCGAAGTCGGAATGCCGCGAAACTCACCGAGTCAAAGCGTTTCGCCGTTTGCGGAAGGAAGTGTGATGTAGAACAAGTAGCAGAAGCATACATGCTCAAGAGGGATCACCCGAAATTCAAAGGCAACTGAATTTCGGCAACCGGGGCATCGAAGTCGGAATGCCGCGAAACTCACCGAGTCAAAGCGTTTCGCCGTTTGCGGAAGAAAGTGTGATGTAGAACAAGTAGCAGAAGCATACATGCTCAAGAGGGATCACCCGAAATTCAAAGGCAACTGAATTTCGGCAACCGGGGCATCGAAGTCGGAATGCCGCGAAACTCACCGAGTCAAAGCGTTTCGCCGTTTGCGGAAGGAAGTGTGATGTAGAACAAGTAGCAGAAGCATACATGCTCAAGAGGGATCACCCGAAATTCAAAGGCAACTGAATTTCGGCAACCGGGGCATCGAAGTCGGAATGCCGCGAAACTCACCGAGTCAAAGCGTTTCGCCGTTTGCGGAAGGAAGTGTGATGTAGAACAAGTAGCAGAAGCATACATGCTCAAGAGGGATCACCCGAAATTCAAAGGCAACTGAATTTCGGCAACCGGGGCATCGAAGTCGGAATGCCGCGAAACTCACCGAGTCAAAGCGTTTCGCCGTTTGCGGAAGGAAGTGTGATGTAGAACAAGTAGCAGAAGCATACATGCTCAAGAGGGATCACCCGAAATTCAAAGGCAACTGAATTTCGGCAACCGGGGCATCGAAGTCGGAATGCCGCGAAACTCACCGAGTCAAAGCGTTTCGCCGTTTGCGGAAGGAAGTGTGATGTAGAACAAGTAGCAGAAGCATACATGCTCAAGAGGGATCACCCGAAATTCAAAGGCAACTGAATTTCGGCAACCGGGGCATCGAAGTCGGAATGCCGCGAAACTCACCGAGTCAAAGCGTTTCGCCGTTTGCGGAAGGAAGTGTGATGTAGAACAAGTAGCAGAAGCATACATGCTCAAGAGGGATCACCCGAAATTCAAAGGCAACTGAATTTCGGCAACCGGGGCATCGAAGTCGGAATGCCGCGAAACTCACCGAGTCAAAGCGTTTCGCCGTTTGCGGAAGGAAGTGTGATGTAGAACAAGTAGCAGAAGCATACATGCTCAAGAGGGATCACCCGAAATTCAAAGGCAACTGAATTTCGGCAACCGGGGCATCGAAGTCGGAATGCCGCGAAACTCACCGAGTCAAAGCGTTTCGCCGTTTGCGGAAGGAAGTGTGATGTAGAACAAGTAGCAGAAGCATACATGCTCAAGAGGGATCACCCGAAATTCAAAGGCAACTGAATTTCGGCAACGGGGCATCGAAGTCGGAATGCCGCGAAACTCACCGAGTCAAAGCGTTTCGCCGTTTGCGGAAGGAAGTGTGATGTAGAACAAGTAGCAGAAGCATACATGCTCAAGAGGGATCACCCGAAATTCAAAGGCAACTGAATTTCGGCAACCGGGGCATCGAAGTCGGAATGCCGCGAAACTCACCGAGTCAAAGCGTTTCGCCGTTTGCGGAAGGAAGTGTGATGTAGAACAAGTAGCAGAAGCATACATGCTCAAGAGGGATCACCCGAAATTCAAAGGCAACTGAATTTCGGCAAACGGGGCATCGAAGTCGGAATGCCGCGAAACTCACCGAGTCAAAGCGTTTCGCCGTTTGCGGAAGGAAGTGTGATGTAGAACAAGTAGCAGAAGCATACATGCTCAAGAGGGATCACCCGAAATTCAAAGGCAACTGAATTTCGGCAACCGGGGCATCGAAGTCGGAATGCCGCGAAACTCACCGAGTCAAAGCGTTTCGCCGTTTGCGGAAGGAAGTGTGATGTAGAACAAGTAGCAGAAGCATACATGCTCAAGAGGGATCACCCGAAATTCAAAGGCAACTGAATTTCGGCAACCGGGGCATCGAAGTCGGAATGCCGCGAAACTCACCGAGTCAAAGCGTTTCGCCGTTTGCGGAAGGAAGTGTGATGTAGAACAAGTAGCAGAAGCATACATGCTCAAGAGGGATCACCCGAAATTCAAAGGCAACTGAATTTCGGCAACCGGGGCATCGAAGTCGGAATGCCGCGAAACTCACCGAGTCAAAGCGTTTCGCCGTTTGCGGAAGGAAGTGTGATGTAGAACAAGTAGCAGAAGCATACATGCTCAAGAGGGATCACCCGAAATTCAAAGGCAACTGAATTTCGGCAACCGGGGCATCGAAGTCGGAATGCCGCGAAACTCACCGAGTCAAAGCGTTTCGCCGTTTGCGGAAGGAAGTGTGATGTAGAACAAGTAGCAGAAGCATACATGCTCAAGAGGGATCACCCGAAATTCAAAGGCAACTGAATTTCGGCAACCGGGGCATCGAAGTCGGAATGCCGCGAAACTCACCGAGTCAAAGCGTTTCGCCGTTTGCGGAAGGAAGTGTGATGTAGAACAAGTAGCAGAAGCATACATGCTCAAGAGGGATCACCCGAAATTCAAAGGCAACTGAATTTCGGCAACCGGGGCATCGAAGTCGGAATGCCGCGAAACTCACCGAGTCAAAGCGTTTCGCCGTTTGCGGAAGGAAGTGTGATGTAGAACAAGTAGCAGAAGCATACATGCTCAAGAGGGATCACCCGAAATTCAAAGGCAACTGAATTTCGGCAACCGGGGCATCGAAGTCGGAATGCCGCGAAACTCACCGAGTCAAAGCGTTTCGCCGTTTGCGGAAGGAAGTGTGATGTAGAACAAGTAGCAGAAGCATACATGCTCAAGAGGGATCACCCGAAATTCAAAGGCAACTGAATTTCGGCAACCGGGGCATCGAAGTCGGAATGCCGCGAAACTCACCGAGTCAAAGCGTTTCGCCGTTTGCGGAAGGAAGTGTGATGTAGAACAAGTAGCAGAAGCATACATGCTCAAGAGGGATCACCCGAAATTCAAAGGCAACTGAATTTCGGCAACCGGGGCATCGAAGTCGGAATGCCGCGAAACTCACCGAGTCAAAGCGTTTCGCCGTTTGCGGAAGGAAGTGTGATGTAGAACAAGTAGCAGAAGCATACATGCTCAAGAGGGATCACCCGAAATTCAAAGGCAACTGAATTTCGGCAACCGGGGCATCGAAGTCGGAATGCCGCGAAACTCACCGAGTCAAAGCGTTTCGCCGTTTGCGGAAGGAAGTGTGATGTAGAACAAGTAGCAGAAGCATACATGCTCAAGAGGGATCACCCGAAATTCAAAGGCAACTGAATTTCGGCAACCGGGGCATCGAAGTCGGAATGCCGCGAAACTCACCGAGTCAAAGCGTTTCGCCGTTTGCGGAAGGAAGTGTGATGTAGAACAAGTAGCAGAAGCATACATGCTCAAGAGGGATCACCCGAAATTCAAAGGCAACTGAATTTCGGCAACCGGGGCATCGAAGTCGGAATGCCGCGAAACTCACCGAGTCAAAGCGTTTCGCCGTTTGCGGAAGGAAGTGTGATGTAGAACAAGTAGCAGAAGCATACATGCTCAAGAGGGATCACCCGAAATTCAAAGGCAACTGAATTTCGGCAACCGGGGCATCGAAGTCGGAATGCCGCGAAACTCACCGAGTCAAAGCGTTTCGCCGTTTGCGGAAGGAAGTGTGATGTAGAACAAGTAGCAGAAGCATACATGCTCAAGAGGGATCACCCGAAATTCAAAGGCAACTGAATTTCGGCAACCGGGGCATCGAAGTCGGAATGCCGCGAAACTCACCGAGTCAAAGCGTTTCGCCGTTTGCGGAAGGAAGTGTGATGTAGAACAAGTAGCAGAAGCATACATGCTCAAGAGGGATCACCCGAAATTCAAAGGCAACTGAATTTCGGCAACCGGGGCATCGAAGTCGGAATGCCGCGAAACTCACCGAGTCAAAGCGTTTCGCCGTTTGCGGAAGGAAGTGTGATGTAGAACAAGTAGCAGAAGCATACATGCTCAAGAGGGATCACCCGAAATTCAAAGGCAACTGAATTTCGGCAACCGGGGCATCGAAGTCGGAATGCCGCGAAACTCACCGAGTCAAAGCGTTTCGCCGTTTGCGGAAGAAGTGTGATGTAGAACAAGTAGCAGAAGCATACATGCTCAAGAGGGATCACCCGAAATTCAAAGGCAACTGAATTTCGGCAACCGGGGCATCGAAGTCGGAATGCCGCGAAACTCACCGAGTCAAAGCGTTTCGCCATTTGCGGAAGGAAGTGTGATGTAGAACAAGTAGCAGAAGCATACATGCTCAAGAGGGATCACCCGAAATTCAAAGGCAACTGAATTTCGGCAACCGGGGCATCGAAGTCGGAATGCCGCGAAACTCACCGAGTCAAAGCGTTTCGCCGTTTGCGGAAGGAAGTGTGATGTAGAACAAGTAGCAGAAGCATACATGCTCAAGAGGGATCACCCGAAATTCAAAGGCAACTGAATTTCGGCAACCGGGGCATCGAAGTCGGAATGCCGCGAAACTCACCGAGTCAAAGCGTTTCGCCGTTTGCGGAAGGAAGTGTGATGTAGAACAAGTAGCAGAAGCATACATGCTCAAGAGGGATCACCCGAAATTCAAAGGCAACTGAATTTCGGCAACCGGGGCATCGAAGTCGGAATGCCGCGAAACTCACCGAGTCAAAGCGTTTCGCCGTTTGCGGAAGGAAGTGTGATGTAGAACAAGTAGCAGAAGCATACATGCTCAAGAGGGATCACCCGAAATTCAAAGGCAACTGAATTTCGGCAACCGGGGCATCGAAGTCGGAATGCCGCGAAACTCACCGAGTCAAAGCGTTTCGCCGTTTGCGGAAGGAAGTGTGATGTAGAACAAGTAGCAGAAGCATACATGCTCAAGAGGGATCACCCGAAATTCAAAGGCAACTGAATTTCGGCAACCGGGGCATCGAAGTCGGAATGCCGCGAAACTCACCGAGTCAAAGCGTTTCGCCGTTTGCGGAAGGAAGTGTGATGTAGAACAAGTAGCAGAAGCATACATGCTCAAGAGGGATCACCCGAAATTCAAAGGCAACTGAATTTCGGCAACCGGGGCATCGAAGTCGGAATGCCGCGAAACTCACCGAGTCAAAGCGTTTCGCCATTTGCGGAAGGAAGTGTGATGTAGAACAAGTAGCAGAAGCATACATGCTCAAGAGGGATCACCCGAAATTCAAAGGCAACTGAATTTCGGCAACCGGGGCATCGAAGTCGGAATGCCGCGAAACTCACCGAGTCAAAGCGTTTCGCCGTTTGCGGAAGAAGTGTGATGTAGAACAAGTAGCAGAAGCATACATGCTCAAGAGGGATCACCCGAAATTCAAAGGCAACTGAATTTCGGCAACCGGGGCATCGAAGTCGGAATGCCGCGAAACTCACCGAGTCAAAGCGTTTCGCCGTTTGCGGAAGGAAGTGTGATGTAGAACAAGTAGCAGAAGCATACATGCTCAAGAGGGATCACCCGAAATTCAAAGGCAACTGAATTTCGGCAACCGGGGCATCGAAGTCGGAATGCCGCGAAACTCACCGAGTCAAAGCGTTTCGCCTTTGCGGAAGGAAGTGTGATGTAGAACAAGTAGCAGAAGCATACATGCTCAAGAGGGATCACCCGAAATTCAAAGGCAACTGAATTTCGGCAACCGGGGCATCGAAGTCGGAATGCCGCGAAACTCACCGAGTCAAAGCGTTTCGCCGTTTGCGGAAGGAAGTGTGATGTAGAACAAGTAGCAGAAGCATACATGCTCAAGAGGGATCACCCGAAATTCAAAGGCAACTGAATTTCGGCAACCGGGGCATCGAAGTCGGAATGCCGCGAAACTCACCGAGTCAAAGCGTTTCGCCGTTTGCGGAAGGAAGTGTGATGTAGAACAAGTAGCAGAAGCATACATGCTCAAGAGGGATCACCCGAAATTCAAAGGCAACTGAATTTCGGCAACCGGGGCATCGAAGTCGGAATGCCGCGAAACTCACCGAGTCAAAGCGTTTCGCCGTTTGCGGAAGGAAGTGTGATGTAGAACAAGTAGCAGAAGCATACATGCTCAAGAGGGATCACCCGAAATTCAAAGGCAACTGAATTTCGGCAACCGGGGCATCGAAGTCGGAATGCCGCGAAACTCACCGAGTCAAAGCGTTTCGCCGTTTGCGGAAGGAAGTGTGATGTAGAACAAGTAGCAGAAGCATACATGCTCAAGAGGGATCACCCGAAATTCAAAGGCAACTGAATTTCGGCAACCGGGGCATCGAAGTCGGAATGCCGCGAAACTCACCGAGTCAAAGCGTTTCGCCGTTTGCGGAAGGAAGTGTGATGTAGAACAAGTAGCAGAAGCATACATGCTCAAGAGGGATCACCCGAAATTCAAAGGCAACTGAATTTCGGCAACCGGGGCATCGAAGTCGGAATGCCGCGAAACTCACCGAGTCAAAGCGTTTCGCCGTTTGCGGAAGGAAGTGTGATGTAGAACAAGTAGCAGAAGCATACATGCTCAAGAGGGATCACCCGAAATTCAAAGGCAACTGAATTTCGGCAACCGGGGCATCGAAGTCGGAATGCCGCGAAACTCACCGAGTCAAAGCGTTTCGCCGTTTGCGGAAGGAAGTGTGATGTAGAACAAGTAGCAGAAGCATACATGCTCAAGAGGGATCACCCGAAATTCAAAGGCAACTGAATTTCGGCAACCGGGGCATCGAAGTCGGAATGCCGCGAAACTCACCGAGTCAAAGCGTTTCGCCATTTGCGGAAGGAAGTGTGATGTAGAACAAGTAGCAGAAGCATACATGCTCAAGAGGGATCACCCGAAATTCAAAGGCAACTGAATTTCGGCAACCGGGGCATCGAAGTCGGAATGCCGCGAAACTCACCGAGTCAAAGCGTTTCGCCGTTTGCGGAAGGAAGTGTGATGTAGAACAAGTAGCAGAAGCATACATGCTCAAGAGGGATCACCCGAAATTCAAAGGCAACTGAATTTCGGCAACCGGGGCATCGAAGTCGGAATGCCGCGAAACTCACCGAGTCAAAGCGTTTCGCCGTTTGCGGAAGGAAGTGTGATGTAGAACAAGTAGCAGAAGCATACATGCTCAAGAGGGATCACCCGAAATTCAAAGGCAACTGAATTTCGGCAACCGGGGCATCGAAGTCGGAATGCCGCGAAACTCACCGAGTCAAAGCGTTTCGCCGTTTGCGGAAGGAAGTGTGATGTAGAACAAGTAGCAGAAGCATACATGCTCAAGAGGGATCACCCGAAATTCAAAGGCAACTGAATTTCGGCAACCGGGGCATCGAAGTCGGAATGCCGCGAAACTCACCGAGTCAAAGCGTTTCGCTGTTTGCGGAAGGAAGTGTGATGTAGAACAAGTAGCAGAAGCATACATGCTCAAGAGGGATCACCCGAAATTCAAAGGCAACTGAATTTCGGCAACCGGGGCATCGAAGTCGGAATGCCGCGAAACTCACCGAGTCAAAGCGTTTCGCCATTTGCGGAAGGAAGTGTGATGTAGAACAAGTAGCAGAAGCATACATGCTCAAGAGGGATCACCCGAAATTCAAAGGCAACTGAATTTCGGCAACCGGGGCATCGAAGTCGGAATGCCGCGAAACTCACCGAGTCAAAGCGTTTCGCCGTTTGCGGAAGGAAGTGTGATGTAGAACAAGTAGCAGAAGCATACATGCTCAAGAGGGATCACCCGAAATTCAAAGGCAACTGAATTTCGGCAACCGGGGCATCGAAGTCGGAATGCCGCGAAACTCACCGAGTCAAAGCGTTTCGCCTTTGCGGAAGGAAGTGTGATGTAGAACAAGTAGCAGAAGCATACATGCTCAAGAGGGATCACCCGAAATTCAAAGGCAACTGAATTTCGGCAACCGGGGCATCGAAGTCGGAATGCCGCGAAACTCACCGAGTCAAAGCGTTTCGCCATTTGCGGAAGGAAGTGTGATGTAGAACAAGTAGCAGAAGCATACATGCTCAAGAGGGATCACCCGAAATTCAAAGGCAACTGAATTTCGGCAACGGGGCATCGAAGTCGGAATGCCGCGAAACTCACCGAGTCAAAGCGTTTCGCCTTTGCGGAAGGAAGTGTGATGTAGAACAAGTAGCAGAAGCATACATGCTCAAGAGGGATCACCCGAAATTCAAAGGCAACTGAATTTCGGCAACCGGGGCATCGAAGTCGGAATGCCGCGAAACTCACCGAGTCAAAGCGTTTCGCCATTTGCGGAAGGAAGTGTGATGTAGAACAAGTAGCAGAAGCATACATGCTCAAGAGGGATCACCCGAAATTCAAAGGCAACTGAATTTCGGCAACCGGGGCATCGAAGTCGGAATGCCGCGAAACTCACCGAGTCAAAGCGTTTCGCCATTTGCGGAAGGAAGTGTGATGTAGAACAAGTAGCAGAAGCATACATGCTCAAGAGGGATCACCCGAAATTCAAAGGCAACTGAATTTCGGCAACCGGGGCATCGAAGTCGGAATGCCGCGAAACTCACCGAGTCAAAGCGTTTCGCCATTTGCGGAAGGAAGTGTGATGTAGAACAAGTAGCAGAAGCATACATGCTCAAGAGGGATCACCCGAAATTCAAAGGCAACTGAATTTCGGCAACCGGGGCATCGAAGTCGGAATGCCGCGAAACTCACCGAGTCAAAGCGTTTCGCCGTTTGCGGAAGGAAGTGTGATGTAGAACAAGTAGCAGAAGCATACATGCTCAAGAGGGATCACCCGAAATTCAAAGGCAACTGAATTTCGGCAACCGGGGCATCGAAGTCGGAATGCCGCGAAACTCACCGAGTCAAAGCGTTTCGCCTTTGCGGAAGGAAGTGTGATGTAGAACAAGTAGCAGAAGCATACATGCTCAAGAGGGATCACCCGAAATTCAAAGGCAACTGAATTTCGGCAACGGGGCATCGAAGTCGGAATGCCGCGAAACTCACCGAGTCAAAGCGTTTCGCCATTTGCGGAAGGAAGTGTGATGTAGAACAAGTAGCAGAAGCATACATGCTCAAGAGGGATCACCCGAAATTCAAAGGCAACTGAATTTCGGCAACCGGGGCATCGAAGTCGGAATGCCGCGAAACTCACCGAGTCAAAGCGTTTCGCCGTTTGCGGAAGGAAGTGTGATGTAGAACAAGTAGCAGAAGCATACATGCTCAAGAGGGATCACCCGAAATTCAAAGGCAACTGAATTTCGGCAACCGGGGCATCGAAGTCGGAATGCCGCGAAACTCACCGAGTCAAAGCGTTTCGCCGTTTGCGGAAGGAAGTGTGATGTAGAACAAGTAGCAGAAGCATACATGCTCAAGAGGGATCACCCGAAATTCAAAGGCAACTGAATTTCGGCAACCGGGGCATCGAAGTCGGAATGCCGCGAAACTCACCGAGTCAAAGCGTTTCGCCATTTGCGGAAGGAAGTGTGATGTAGAACAAGTAGCAGAAGCATACATGCTCAAGAGGGATCACCCGAAATTCAAAGGCAACTGAATTTCGGCAACCGGGGCATCGAAGTCGGAATGCCGCGAAACTCACCGAGTCAAAGCGTTTCGCCATTTGCGGAAGGAAGTGTGATGTAGAACAAGTAGCAGAAGCATACATGCTCAAGAGGGATCACCCGAAATTCAAAGGCAACTGAATTTCGGCAACCGGGGCATCGAAGTCGGAATGCCGCGAAACTCACCGAGTCAAAGCGTTTCGCCGTTTGCGGAAGGAAGTGTGATGTAGAACAAGTAGCAGAAGCATACATGCTCAAGAGGGATCACCCGAAATTCAAAGGCAACTGAATTTCGGCAACCGGGGCATCGAAGTCGGAATGCCGCGAAACTCACCGAGTCAAAGCGTTTCGCCATTTGCGGAAGGAAGTGTGATGTAGAACAAGTAGCAGAAGCATACATGCTCAAGAGGGATCACCCGAAATTCAAAGGCAACTGAATTTCGGCAACCGGGGCATCGAAGTCGGAATGCCGCGAAACTCACCGAGTCAAAGCGTTTCGCCGTTTGCGGAAGGAAGTGTGATGTAGAACAAGTAGCAGAAGCATACATGCTCAAGAGGGATCACCCGAAATTCAAAGGCAACTGAATTTCGGCAACCGGGGCATCGAAGTCGGAATGCCGCGAAACTCACCGAGTCAAAGCGTTTCGCCGTTTGCGGAAGGAAGTGTGATGTAGAACAAGTAGCAGAAGCATACATGCTCAAGAGGGATCACCCGAAATTCAAAGGCAACTGAATTTCGGCAACGGGGCATCGAAGTCGGAATGCCGCGAAACTCACCGAGTCAAAGCGTTTCGCCATTTGCGGAAGGAAGTGTGATGTAGAACAAGTAGCAGAAGCATACATGCTCAAGAGGGATCACCCGAAATTCAAAGGCAACTGAATTTCGGCAACGGGGCATCGAAGTCGGAATGCCGCGAAACTCACCGAGTCAAAGCGTTTCGCGTTTGCGGAAGGAAGTGTGATGTAGAACAAGTAGCAGAAGCATACATGCTCAAGAGGGATCACCCGAAATTCAAAGGCAACTGAATTTCGGCAACCGGGGCATCGAAGTCGGAATGCCGCGAAACTCACCGATTCAAAGCGTTTCGCCATTTGCGGAAGGAAGTGTGATGTAGAACAAGTAGCAGAAGTATACATGCTCAAGAGGGATCACCCGAAATTCAAAGGCAACTGAATTTCGGCAACCGGGGCATCGAAGTCGGAATGCCGCGAAACTCACCGAGTCAAAGCGTTTCGCCATTTGCGGAAGGAAGTGTGATGTAGAACAAGTAGCAGAAGCATACATGCTCTAGAGGGATCACCCGAAATTCAAAGGCAACTGAATTTCGGCAACCGGGGCATCGAAGTCGGAATGCCGCGAAACTCACCGAGTCAAAGCGTTTCGCCATTTGCGGAAGGAAGTGTGATGTAGAACAAGTAGCAGAAGCATACATGCTCAAGAGGGATCACCCGAAATTCAAAGGCAACTGAATTTCGGCAACCGGGGCATCGAAGTCGGAATGCCGCGAAACTCACCGAGTCAAAGCGTTTCGCCGTTAGCTAAAGGAAGTGTGGTGTAGAACAAGTAGCAGAAGCATACATGCTCAAGAGGGATAACCCGAAATTCATAGGCAACTGAATTTCGGCAACCGGGGCATCGAAGTCGGAATGCCGCGAAACTCACCGAGTCAAAGCGTTTCGCCGTTAGCGAAAGGAAGTGTGATGTAGAACAAGTAGCAGAAGCATACATGCTCTAGAGGGATCACCCGAAATTCAAAGGCAATAGAATTTCGGCAACGTGGGCATTGAAGTCGGAATGCCGCGAAACTCACCGAGTCAAAGCGTTTCGCCATTTGCGGAAGGAAGTGTGATGTAGAACAAGTAGCAGAACAATACATGCTCTAGAGGGATCACCCGAAATTCAAAGGCAACTGAATTTCGGCAACGGGGGCATCGAAGTCGGAATGCCGCGAAACTCACCAAGTCAAAGCGTTTCGCCATTTGCGGAAGGAAGTGTGCTGTAGAACAAGTAGCAGAACAATACATGCTCAAGAGGGATCACCCGAAATTCAAAGGCAACTGAATTTCGGCAACCGGGGCATCGAAGTCGGAATGCCGCGAAACTCACCGAGTCAAAGCGTTTCGCCATTTGCGGAAGGAAGTGTGATGTAGAACAAGTAGCAGAAGCATACATGCTCAAGAGGGATCACCCGAAATTCAAAGGCAACTGAATTTCGGCAACCGGGGCATCGAAGTCGGAATGCCGCGAAACTCACGAGTCAAAGCGTTTCGCATTTGCGGAAAGAAGTGTGATGTAGAACAAGTAGCAGAAGCATACATGCTCAAGAGGGATCACCGAAATTTCATAGGCAACTGAATTTCGGCAACCGGGGAATCCATAGTCGGGAATCGCGCGAAACTCACCCGTCAATGCGTTTCGCCGTTTGCGGAAGGAAGTGTGGCGTAGAACAAGTAGCAAGGAAACATACATGCTCATAGAGGGATCAACCGAAATTCAAAGGTGTACTGAATTTCGGCAAGGGGAAATCCATGTCGGAATGCCGCGAAAAACTCACCCAGTCAAAGCGTTTTGCTGTTTGCGGAAGTAAGTGTGATGTAGAACAAGTAGCAGATGCATACATGCTCAAGAGGGTATCACCCGAAATTCAAAAGGCAACGGAATTTCGGCAACCGGGGCATCGAAGTCGGAATGCCATGAATATCACGAGTCAAAGCGTTTCGCTCGTTTGGGGAAGAAAAGACTGATGTAGAACAAGTCGCGAGAAGCATACTGTAGGCGGTCAGAGGGATCACCGAAATTCAAAGGCAACTGAATTTCGGCAACCGGGGCATCGAAGTCGGAATGGCCTTGAAAATCCGAGTCAAAGCGTTTCGTGGCCATTTCGCGGAAGGAAGTGTGATGTAGAACAAGTAGCAGAAACATACCATGCTCAAGAGGGATCACCCGAAAATTCAAAAGGGAACTGTATTTTCCGGCATAACTGTGGCATTCGAAGTCCGGAATGCCGCGAAACTCAATCCCAGTCAAAGCGTTAATGCTGTTTGCGGAAGTAAGTGTGATGTAGAAACAAGTAGCAGAAGCATACATGCTCAAGAGGGGGATCACCCGAAATTCAAAGGCAACTGAATATCGGCACCCGGGGCATCGAAGTCGGAATGCCAGAAACTCACCCGAGTCAAAGCGTTTCGCCCCATTTGGGGAAGGAAAGTGTGATGTAAGAACAAGTAGCAGAAGCATACTTGCTCAAGAGGGAGCACTCGAAATTCAAATGGCAACTGAATTTCGTCAAACCGGGGTATCGAAGTCCCCAGAATGCCGCGAAACTCATCGACTCAAAGCGTTACGCCCTTTGCGGAAAGGAAGTGTGGTGTAACAACAAGTAGCAGAAGCATACATGCTCCAAAGGGATTCACACCCGAAATTTCCCAGAGGCAACTGAATTTCTTCAACCAGGGAATCCAAGTCGGAAATGCCGGCGTAACTCAACGAGTCCAAAGCGTATCGATCATTTGCGCAAGGAAGTGTGATTGTAGAACAAGTAGCAGAAAGCATACATGCTGTAGAAGGGATCACCCGTAATTCAAAGGCAACCTTAAATTTCGGCCACCGGGAATATCGAAGTCGGATTCCGCGAAACTCACCCGAATCAAAGCGTTTCGCCGTATGTGGAAGAAAGTCTTCATGTAGAACAAGTCCGCACACGCATACATGCTCAAGAGGGATCACCCGAAATTCAAATGCGACAGACTTTATTCGGCAACCCCGGGCAACGAAGGCGGAATGCCCGCGAAACTAAGCGAGTCAAAGCGTTACGCCCTTTGCGGAAGGAAGTGTGATGGTTTCGAAGCAAGTACCAGAAGCAATACATGCTCAAGAGGGATCACCCGATACTTCAAAGGCAACTGAATTTCGGCAACCGGGGCAAAACGAAGCCGTAATTTCGCGAAACTCACCGACGTCAATGCGTTTCGCCATTTTTGGGAGGAATTGTGATGTACAACTAGTAGCATAAGCATAAATGCTCTTAGAGGGATCACCCGAAATTCAAAGGCAACTTAATTTCGGCAACTGGGGCATCGAAGTCGGAATGCCGCGAAACTCACCGAGTCAAAGCGTTTAGCCGTTAGCTAAAGGAAGTGTGATGTAGAACAAGTAGCAGAAGCTTACATGCTCAAGAGGGATCACCCGAAATTCATAGGCAACTGAATTTCGGCAACCGGGGCATCCAAGTCGGAATGCCGCGAAACTCACCGAGTCAAAGCGTTTCGCCATTTGCGGAAGGAAGTGTGATGTAGTACAAGTAGCAGAACAATACATGCTCTAGAGGGATCACCCGAAATTCAAAGGCAACTTAATTTCGGCAACCGGGGCATCGAAGTCGGAATGCCGCGAAACTCACCGAGTCAAAGCGTTTCGCCATTTGCGGAAGGAAGTGTGATGTAGAACAAATAGCAGAACAATACATGCTCAATAGGGATCACCCGAAATTCAAAGGCAACTGAATTTCGGCAACCGGGGCATCGAAGTCGGAATGCCGCGAAACTCACCGAGTCAAAGCGTTTCGCTGTTTGCGGAAGGAAGTGTGATGTAGAACAAGTAGCAGAAGCATACATGCTCAAGAGGGATCACCCGAAATTCATAGGCAACTGAATTTCGGCAACCGGGGCATCCAAGTCGGAATGCCGCGAAACTCACCGAGTCAAAGCGTTTCGCCATTTGCGGAAGGAAGTGTGATGTAGAACAAGTAGCAGAAGCATACATGCTCAAGAGGGATCACCCGAAATTCAAAGGCAACTGAATTTCGGCAACCGGGGCATCGAAGTCGGAATGCCGCGAAACTCACCGAGTCAAAGCGTTTCGCCATTTGCGGAAGGAAGTGTGATGTAGAACAAGTAGCAGAACAATACATGCTCTAGAGGGATCACCCAAAATTCAAAGGCAACTGAATTTCGGCAACGGGGCATCGAAGTCGGAATGCCGCGAAACTCACGAGTCAAAGCGTTTCGCCATTTGCGGAAGGAAGTGTGATGTAGAACAAGTAGCAGAAGCATACATGCTCAAGAGGGATCACCCGAAATTCAAAGGCAACTGAATTTCGGCAACGGGGCATCGAAGTCGGAATGCCGCGAAACTCACCGAGTCAAAGCGTTTCGCCATTTGCGGAAGGAAGTGTGATGTAGAACAAGTAGCAGAAGCATACATGCTCAAGAGGGATCACCCGAAATTCAAAGGCAACTGAATTTCGGCAACCGGGGCATCGAAGTCGGAATGCCGCGAAACTCACGAGTCAAAGCGTTTCGCCATTTGCGGAAGGAAGTGTGATGTAGAACAAGTAGCAGAAGCATACATGCTCAAGAGGGATCACCCGAAATTCAAAGGCAACTGAATTTCGGCAAAAGGGCGTCGTGAAGTCTTTTGGAATGTCGCGAAACTGACCGAGTCAATGTGTTTCGCATTGTTAGCGGATGAAATTCTGATGTAGAACAAGGAGCAGAAGCATTACATGCTAAAGAGGGACTCACCCGAAATTCACAAGGCAACTAAGATTTCGGCAACTGGGGCATCGAAGTCGGAATGTCGCGAAACTCACCGAGTCAAAGCGTTTCGCCGTTTGCGGATGAAGTCTGATGTAGAACAAGTAGCCGAAAGATACATGCTCAAGAGGGATCACCCGAAATTCAAATGGCAACTGAATTTCGGCTAAAACAGGGCATCGAAGTCGGACTATGCCTGCGAAACTCACTGTGAGTCAAAGCGTTTCGCTGTTTGCGGAAGGAAGTGTGATGTCGAACAAGTAGGTCAGAAGCATACATGCTCAAGGAGGGTATCACCCAAATCTCAAAGGCAATTTAATTTTGGGCAACCGGGCATCGAAGTCGGAATGCCGCGAACTCACCGAGTCAAAGCGTTCGCCGTTTACGGAAGGAAATGTGATGTAGAACAAGTAGCAGAAGCATACTATGCTCAAGAGGGGTCACCCGAAATTCAAAGGCAACTGAATTTCGGCAACATGGGCATCGAAGTCGGAATGCCGCGAAACTCACGAGTCAAAGCGTTTCGCCGTTTGCGGAAGGAAGTTGATGTAGAACAAGTAGCAGAAGCATACATGCTCTAGAGGGATCACCCGAAATTCAAAGGCAACTGAATTTCGGCAACCGGGGCATCGAAGTCGGAATGCCGCGAAACGCACCGAGTCAAAGCGTTTCGCCGTTTGCGGAATGAAGTCTGATGTAGAACAAGTAGCAGAAGCATACATGCTCAAGAGGGATCTCCCGAAATTCAAAGGCAACTGAAATTTGGCAACCGGGGCATCGAAGTTAGAATGCCGCGAAACTCACCGATTCAAAGCGTTTCGCCGTTTGCGGAATTAAGTCTGATGTAGAACAAGTAGCTGAAGCATACATGCTCAAGAGGGATCACCCAAAATTCAAAGGCAACAGAATTTCGGAAATCGGGGCATCGAAGGCGGAATGCCGTGAAACTCACCGAGTCAAAGCGTTTCGCGATTTGCGGCAGGAAGTGTGATGTAGAACAAGTAGCAGAAGCATACATGCTCAAGAGGGATCACCCGAAATTCAAAGGCAACTGAATTTCGGCAACCGGGGCATCGAAGTCGGAATGCCGCGAAACTCACCGAGTCAAAGCGTTTCGCCGTTTGCGGAAGGAAATCTGATGTAGAACAAGTAGCAGATAAGCATACATGCTCAAGAGGAATCACCCGAAATTCAAAGGCAACTTAATTTCGGCAACTGGGGCATCGAAGTCGAATGTCGCGAAACTCACCGAGTCAAAGCGTTTGCCGTTTGCGGAAGAAGTCTGATCTAGAACAAGTAGCAGAAGCATACATGCTCAAGAGGGATCACCCGAAATTCAAAGGCAACTGAATTTACGGCAAACGGGGCATCGAGAAGTCGGAATGCCGCGAAACTCACCGAGTCAAAGCGTTTCGCTGTTTGCGGAAGGAAAGTGTGATGAGTAATTAGAACAAGCTAGCAGAAGCAATACATGGCTCAAGAGGGATCACCCGAGAATTCACAAGGCAACTTTCATTTCGGCCAAACGGGGGATCGAAGTCGAAATGCCGCGAGACACTCACCGATGTCAAATCCCCCCCCCCCCCCCGGCGTTTCGCTGTTTAAGGAAGGAAATGTGATGTAGAACAAGTTGAGGACGCATACTTGCTCAAGAGTGATCACCCGAAATTCAAAGGCAATGAATTTCGGCAACCGGGGCATCGAAGTCGGAATGCCGCGAAACTCACCGAGTCAAAGCGTTTCGCCGTTTGCGGAAGGAAGTGTGATGTAGAACAAGTAGCAGAAGCATACATGCTCAAGAGGGATCACCGAAATTCAAAGGCAACTGAATTTCGGCAACGGGGCATCGAAGTCGGAATGCCGCGAAACTCACCGAGTCAAAGCGTTTCGCCATTTGCGGAAGAAGTGTGATGTAGAACAAGTAGCAGAAGCATACATGCTCAAGAGGGATCACCCGAAATTCAAAGGCAACTGAATTTCGGCAACGGGGCATGAGTCGGAATGCCGCGAAAT
>CM055350.1:3773181-3837464 GCA_029228515.1 Populus alba x Populus x berolinensis | reverse complement strand
CAATTGCTTTGACTCGGTGAGTTTCACGGCATTCCGACTTCCATGCCCTGTTTGCCGAAAATCAGTTGCCTTTGAATTTCGGGTGATCCCTCTTGAGCATGTATGCTTCTGCTACTTGTTCTACATCACATTTCTTCAGCAAAGGCCAAACGCTTTGACTCGATGAGTTTCGCGGCATTCTGACTTCGATGCCCCGGTTGCCGAAATTCAGTTGCCTTTGAATTTCGGGTGATCCCTCTTGAGCATGTATGCTTCTGCTACTTGTTCTACATCACACTTCCTTCCTTAACCAGCGAAACGCTTTGTCTCGGTGAGTTTCGCGGCATTCCGACTTCGATGCCCCGGTTGCCGAAATTCAGTTGCCTTTGAATTTCGGGTGATCCCTCTTGAGCATGTATGCTTCTGCTACTTGTTCTACATCACACTTCTTCCGCAAACAGCGAAACGCTTTGACTCGGTGAGTTTCGCGGCATTCCGACTTCGATGCCCCCGGTTGCCGAAATTCAGTTGCCTTTGAATTTCGGGTGATCCCTCTTGAGCATGTATGCTTCTGCTATTGTTCTACATCACACTTCCTTCCGCAAACGGCGAAACGCTTTGACTCGGTGAGTTTCGCGGCATTCCGACTTCGATGCCCCGGTTGCCGAAATTCAGTTGCCTTTGAATTTCGGGTGATCCCTCTTGAGCATGTATGCTTCTGCTACTTGTTCTACATCACACTTCTTCCGCAAACGCGAAACGCTTTGACTCGGTGAGTTTCGCGGCATTCCGACTTCTATACCCCGGTTGCCGAAATTGAGTTGCCTTTGAATTTCGGGTGATCGCTCTTGAGCATGTATGCTTCTGCTACTTGTTCTACATCACTTTCTTCCGCAAACGGCGAAACGCTTTGACTCGGTGAGTTTCGCGGCCATTCCGACTTCGATGCCCTAGTTGCCGAAAATCTGTTGCCTTTGAATTTCGGGTGATCTCTCTTGAGCATGTATGCTTCTGCTACTTGTTCTACATCACACTTCCTTCCGCAAACGGCGAAACGCTTTGACTCGGTGAGTTTCGCGGCATTCCGACTTCGATGCCCCGGTTGCCGAAATTCAGTTGCCTTTGAATTTCAGGTGATCCCTCTTGAGCATGTATGCTTCTGCTACTTGTTCTACATCACACTTCCTTCCGCAAACGGCGAAACGCTTTGACTCGGTGAGTTTCGCGGCATTCCGACTTCGATGCCCGGTTGCCGAAATTCAGTTGCCTTTGAATTTCGGGTGATCCCTCTTGAGCATGTATGCTTCTGCTACTTGTTCTACATCACACTTTCTTCCGCAAACGGCGAAACGCTTTGACTCGGTGAGTTTCGCGGCATTCGGACTTCGATGCCCCGGTTGCGAAATTCAGTTGCCTTTGAATTTCGGGTGATCCCTCTTGAGCATGTATGCTTCTGCTACTTGTTCTACATCACATTTCTTCCGCAGGCGAAACGCTTTGACTCGGTGAGTTTCGCGGCATTCCGACTTCGATGCCCGGTTGCCGAAATTCAGTTGCCTTTGAATTTCGGGTGATCCCTCTTGAGCATGTATGCTTCTGCGACTTGTTCTACATCAGACTTTCTTCCACAAACGCCGAAACGCTTTGACTAGGTGAGTTTCTCGGCATTCCGACTTCGATGCCCCGGTTGCCGAAATTCAGTTGCCTTTGAATTTCGGGTGATCCCTCTTGAGCATGTATGTTTCTGCTACTTGTTCTACAACACATTTCTTCCGCAAAAGGACAAACGCTTTAACTCGGTGAGTTTCGTGGGATTCCGACTTCGATGCCCCGGTTGCCAAAATTCAGTTTCCTTTGAATTTTGGGGTGATCCCTCTTGATCATGTATGCTTCTGCTACTTGTTCAACATCACACTTCCTTTCGCAAACGGCGAAACGCTTTGACTGGGTGAGTTTCGCGGCATTCCGACTTCGATGCCCCGGTTGCCGAAATTCAGTTGCCTTTGAATTTCGGGTGATCCCTCTAGAGCATGTATGCTTCTGCGACTTGTTCTACATCACACTTCCTTCCGCAAACAGCGAAACGCTTTGACTCGGTGAGTTTCGCGGCATTCCGACTTCGATGCCCCGGTTGCCGAAATTCAGTTGCCTTTGAATTTCGGGTGATCCCTCTTGAGCATGTATGCTTCTGCTACTTGTTCTACATCACACTTTCTTCCACAAACAGCGAAACGCTTTGACTCGGTGAGTTTCGCGGCATTCCGACTTCGATGCCCCGGTTGCCGAAATTCAGTTGCCTTTGAATTTCGGGTGATCCCTCTTGAGCATGTATGCTTCTGCTACTTGTTCTACATCACTCTTCTTCCGCAAATGGCCAAACGCTTTGACTCGGTGAGTTTCAAGGTATTCCGACTTCGATGCCCCGGTTGCCGAAATTCAGTTGTGCCTTTGAATTTCGGGTGATCCCTCTTGAGCATGTATGCTTCTGCTACTTGTTCTACATCACACTTCTTCCACAAACACCGAAACGCTTTGACTCGGTGAGTTTCGCGGCATTCCGACTTCGATGCCCCGGTTGCCGAAATTCAGTTGCCTTTGAATTTCGGGTGATCCCTCTTGAGCATGTATGCTTCTGCTACTTGTTCTACATCACACTTCCTTTCGCAAACGGCGAAACGCTTTGACTGGGTGAGTTTCGCGGCATTCCGACTTCGATGCCCCGGTTGCCGAAATTCAGTTGCCTTTGAATTTCGGGTGATCCCTCTTGAGCATGTATGCTTCTGCTACTTGTTCTACATCACATTTCTTCCGCAAATGGCCAAATGCTTTGACTCGGTGAGTTTCACGGCATTCCGACTTCCATGCCCTGGTTGCCGAAAATCAGTTGCCTTTGAATTTCGGGTGATCCCTCTTGAGCATGTATGCTTCTGCTACTTGTTCTACATCACACTTCCTTCCGCAAATGGCGAAACGCTTTGACTCGGTGAGTTTCGCGGGATTCCGACTTCGATGCCCCGGTTGTCGAAATTCAGTTTCCTTTGAATTTTGGGGTGATCCCTCTTGAGCATGTATGCTTCTGCTACTTGTTCTACATCACACTTCCTTTCGCAAACGGCGAAACGCTTTGACTGGGTGAGTTTCGCGGCATTCCGACTTCGATGCCCCGGTTGCCGAAATTCAGTTGCCTTTGAATTTCGGGTGATCCCTCTTGAGCATGTATGCTTCTGCTACTTGTTCTACATCACACTTCCTTTCGCAAACGGCGAAACGCTTTGACTCGGTGAGTTTCGCGGCATTCCGACTTCGATGCCCGGTTGCCGAAATTCAGTTGCCTTTGAATTTCGGGTGATCCCTCTTGAGCATGTATGCTTCTGCTACTTGTTCTACATCACACTTCCTTCCGCAAATGGCGAAACGCTTTGACTGGGTGAGTTTCGCGGCATTCCGACTTCGATGCCCGGTTGCCGAAATTCAGTTGCCTTTGAATTTCGGGTGATCCCTCTTGAGCATGTATGCTTCTGCTACTTGTTCTACATCACACTTCTTCCGCAAATGGCAAACGCTTTGACTCGGTGAGTTTCGCGGCATTCCGACTTCGATGCCCCGGTTGCCGAAATTCAGTTGCCTTTGAATTTCGGGTGATCCCTCTTGAGCATGTATGCTTCTGCTACTTGTTCTACATCACACTTCTTCCGCAAACGGCGAAACGCTTTGACTCGGTGAGTTTCGCGGCATTCCGACTTCGATGCCCCGGTTGCCGAAATTCAGTTGCCTTTGAATTTCGGGTGATCCCTCTTGAGCATGTATGCTTCTGCTACTTGTTCTACATCACACTTCCTTCCGCAAACGGCGAAACGCTTTGACTCGGTGAGTTTCGCGGCATTCCGACTTCGATGCCCCGGTTGCCGAAATTCAGTTGCCTTTGAATTTCGGGTGATCCCTCTTGAGCATGTATGCTTCTGCTACTTGTTCTACATCACACTTCCTTCCGCAAACGGCGAAACGCTTTGACTCGGTGAGTTTCGCGGCATTCCGACTTCGATGCCCCGGTTGCCGAAATTCAGTTGCCTTTGAATTTCGGGTGATCCCTCTTGAGCATGTATGCTTCTGCTACTTGTTCTACATCACACTTCCTTCCGCAAACAGCGAAACGCTTTGACTCGGTGAGTTTCGCGGCATTCCGACTTCGATGCCCCGGTTGCCGAAATTCAGTTGCCTTTGAATTTCGGGTGATCCCTCTTGAGCATGTATGCTTCTGCTACTTGTTCTACATCACACTTCTTCCGCAAATGGCGAAACGCTTTGACTCGGTGAGTTTCGCGGCATTCCGACTTCGATGCCCGGTTGCCGAAATTCAGTTGCCTTTGAATTTCGGGTGATCCCTCTTGAGCATGTATGCTTCTGCTACTTGTTCTACATCACACTTCCTTCCGCAAATGGCGAAACGCTTTGACTCGGTGAGTTTCGCGGCATTCCGACTTCGATGCCCGGTTGCCGAAATTCAGTTGCCTTTGAATTTCGGGTGATCCCTCTTGAGCATGTATGCTTCTGCTACTTGTTCTACATCACACTTCCTTCCGCAAACGGAAACGCTTTGACTCGGTGAGTTTCGCGGCATTCCGACTTCGATGCCCCGGTTGCCGAAATTCAGTTGCCTTTGAATTTCGGGTGATCCCTCTTGAGCATGTATGCTTCTGCTACTTGTTCTACACCACACTTCCTTCCGCAAATGGCGAAACGCTTTGACTCGGTGAGTTTCGCGGCATTCCGACTTCGATGCCCCGGTTGCCGAAATTCAGTTGCCTTTGAATTTCGGGTGATCCCTCTAGAGCATGTATGCTTCTGCTACTTGTTCTACATCACACTTCCTTCCCCAAATGGCGAAACGCTTTGACTCGGTGAGTTTCGCGGCATTACAACTTCGATGCCCCGGTTGCCGAAATTCAGTTGCCTTTGAATTTCGAATGATCCCTCTTGAGCATGTATGCTTCTGCTACTTGTTCTACATCACACTTCCTTCCGCATATGGCGAAACGCTTTGACTCGGTGAGTTTCGCGGCATTACAACTTCGATGCCCCGGTTGCCGAAATTCAGTTGCCTTTGAATTTCGAATGATCCCTCTTGAGCATGTATGCTTCTGCTACTTGTTCTACACCACACTTCCTTCCGGAAATGGCAAAACGCTTTGACTCGGTGAGTTTCGCGGCATTCCGACGTGGATGCCCCGGTTGCCGAAATTCAGTTGCCTTTGAATATCGGGTGATCCCTCTTGAGCATGTATGCTTCTGCTACTTGTTCTACACCACACTTCTTCCGCAAACGGCGAAACGCTTTGACTCGGTGAGTTTCGCGGCATTCCGACGTGGATGCCCCGGTTGCCGAAATTCAGTTGCCTTTGAATATCGGGTGATCCCTCTTGAGCATGTATGCTTCTGCTACTTGTTCTACACCACACTTCCTTCCGCAAATGGCATAACGCTTTGACTCGGTGAGTTTCGCGGCATTCCGACTTCGATGCCCCGGTTGCCGAAATTCTATTGCCTTTGAATTTCGGGTGAGCCCTCTAGAGCATGTATGCTTCTGCTACTTGATCTACATCACACTTCCTTGCGCAAACGGCGAAACGCTTTGACTCGGTGAGTTTCGCGGCATTCTGACTTTGATTCCCCGGTTGCCGAAATTCAGTTGCCTTTGAATTTTGGGTGATCCCTCAAGAGCATGTATTGTTCTGCTACTTGTTCTACATCACACTTCCTTCCGCAAATGGTGAAACTCTTTGACTCGGTGAGTTTCGCGGCATTCCGACTTGGATGCCCCGGTTGCCGAAATTCAGTTGCCTTTGAATTTCGGGTGATCCCTCTTGAGCATGTATGCTTCTGCTACTTGTTCTACTCCACACTTCCTTCCGCAAATGGCGAAACGCTTTGACTCGGTGAGTTTCGCGGCATTCCGACTTCGATGCCCCGGTTGCCGAAATTCAGTTGCCTTTGAATTTCGGGTGATCCCTCTTGAGCATGTATGCTTCTGCTACTTGTTCTACATCACACTTCCTTCCGCAAATGGTGAAACGCTTTGACTCGGTGAGTTTCGCGGCATTCCGACTTCGATGCCCCGGTTGCCGAAATTCAGTTGCCTTTGAATTTCGGGTGATCCCTCTTGAGCATGTATGCTTCTGCTACTTGTTCTACATCACACTTCCTTCCGCAAACGAAACGCTTTGACTCGGTGAGTTTCGCGGCATTCCAACTTCGATGCCCGGTTGCCGAAATTCAGTTGCCTTTGAATTTCGGGTGATCCCTCTTGAGCATGTATGCTTCTGCTACTTGTTCTACATCAGACTTCTTCCGCAAACGGCGAAACGCTTTGACTCGGTGAGTTTCGCGGCATTCCGACTTCGATGCCCGGTTGCCGAAATTCAGTTGCCTTTGAATTTCGGGGTGATCCCTCTTGAGCATGTATGCTTCTGCTACTTGTTCTACATCACACTTCCTTTCGCAAACGGCGAAACGCTTTGACTCGGTGAGTTTCGCGGCATTCCGACTTCGATGCCCCGGTTGCCGAAATTCAGTTGCCTTTGAATTTCGGGTGATCCCTCTTGAGCATGTATGCTTCTGCTACTTGTTCTACATCACACTTCCTTCCGCAAAGGGCGAAACGCTTTGACTCGGTGAGTTTCGCGGCATTCCGACTTCGATGCCCCGGTTGCCGAAATTCAGTTGCCTTTGAATTTCGGGTGATCCCTCTTGAGCATGTATGCTTCTGCTACTTGTTCTACATCACACTTCTTCCGCAAACGGCGAAACGCTTTGACTCGGTGAGTTTCGCGGCATTCCGACTTCGATGCCCCGGTTGCCGAAATTCAGTTGCCTTTGAATTTCGGGTGATCCCTCTTGAGCATGTATGCTTCTGCTACTTGTTCTACATCACACTCCTTCCGCAAACGGCGAAACACTTTGACTCGGTGAGTTTCGCGGCATTCCGACTTCGATGCCCCGGTTGCCGAAATTCAGTTGCCTTTGAATTTCGGGTGATCCCTCTTGAGCATGTATGCTTCTGCTACTTGTTCTACATCACACTTCCTTCCACAAACGGCGAAACGCTTTGACTCGGTGAGTTTCGCGGCATTCCGACTTCGATGCCCCGGTTGCCGAAATTCAGTTGCCTTTGAATTTCGGGTGATCCCTCTTGAGCATGTATGCTTCTGCTACTTGTTCTACATCACACTTCTTCCGCAAACGGCGAAACGCTTTGACTCGGTGAGTTTCGCGGCATTCCGACTTCGATGCCCCGGTTGCCGAAATTCAGTTGCCTTTGAATTTCGGGTGATCCCTCTTGAGCATGTATGCTTCTGCTACTTGTTCTACATCACACTTCCTTCCGCAAACGGCGAAACGCTTTGACTCGGTGAGTTTCGCGGCATTCCGACTTCGATGCCCTGGTTGCCGAAATTCAGTTGCCTTTGAATTTCGGGTGATCCCTCTTGAGCATGTATGCTTCTGCTACTTGTTCTACATCACACTTCCTTCCGCAAACAGCGAAACGCTTTGACTCGGTGAGTTTCGCGGCATTCCGACTTCGATGCCCTGGTTGCCGAAATTTAGTTGCCTTTGAATTTCGGGTGATCCCTCTTGAGCATGTATGCTTCTGCTACTTGTTCTACATCACACTTCCTTCCGCAAACGGCGAAACGCTTTGACTCGGTGAGTTTCGCGGCATTCCGACTTCGATGCCCCGGTTGCCGAAATTCAGTTGCCTTTGAATTTCTGGTGATCCCTTTTGAGCATGTATGCTTCTGCTACTTGTTCTCACACACTTCCTTCCGCAAACGGCGAAACGCTTTGACTCGGTGAGTTTCGCAGCATTCCGACTTGGATGCCAGGTTGCCGAAATTTAGTTGCCTTTGAATTTCGGGTGATCCCTCTTGAGCATGTATGCTTCTGCTACTTGTTCTACATCACACTTCCTTCCGCAAACGGCGAAACGCTTTGACTCGGTGAGTTTCGCGGCATTCCGACTTCGATGCCTCGGTTGCCGAAATTCAGTTGCCTTTGAATTTCGGGTGATCCCTCTTGAGCATGTATGCTTCTGCTACTTGTTCTACATCACACTTCTTCCTCTAAATGGCAAAACCCTTTGACTCGGTGAGTTTCGCGGCATTCCGACTTCGATGCCCCGGTTGCCGAAATTCAGTTGCCTTTGAATTTCGGTGATCCCCTCTTGAGCATGTATGCTTCTGCTACTTGTTCTACATCACACTATTCTTCCTCAAACAGCGGAACACGCTTTGACGTCGCGGTGAGTTTCGCGGCATTCCGACTTCGATGCCCCGGTTGGCCGAAAAATTTCAGTTGCCCTTCGGAATTTCGGGTGATCCCTCTTGAGCATAGTATGCTTCTGCTACTTGTTCTACATCACACTTCCTTCCGCAAACGGCGAAACGCTTTGACTCGGTGAGTTTTTCCGCAGGCATTCCAGACTTCGATGCCCCGTTGCCCCGAAATATCAGTTGCCCTTTTGAATTTCGGGTGATCCCTCTTGAGCATGTATGCTTCTGCTACTTCTTCTATAACATCACACTTCCTTCCCGCAAACGGCGAATACGCTTTGACCTCGGTGAGTTTCGCGGCAAAGCTGACTTTTGATGCATCCCGGTTGCCGACATGGAGTTGCCTTTGAATTTCGGGTGATCCCTCTTGAGCATGGTTGCTTCTGCTACTTGTTCTACATCACACGTCCTTCCACAAACGGCGAAAAGCTTTTGACACGAGTGAAGTTTCGCGGCATTACCGACTATCGATGCCCCGGTTGCCGAAATTCAATTGCCTTTGAAATTTCCGGTGATCCCTCTTGAGCATGTACCTTCTGCTACTTGTTCTACATCACACTTCCTTCCTCCGCAAATTGGCGAAATGCTTTGACTCGGTGAGTTTCCCTGGCATTCCGACTTCGATTGCTCCCGTTGCCGAAATTCAGTTGCCTTTGAATTTTCGGGTGATCCCTCTTGAGCATGTAATGCTTCTGCGACGTTGTTCTACATCACACTTTCCTTCCCGCAAACGGCGAAACTCTTTGACTCGGTGAGTTTCGCGGACATTCCCAACTTCGATGTGCCCACTCGGTTGCCGAAATTCAGTCGCCTTTTGAATTTCCGGGTTCTCCCTCTTGAACATGTATGCTTCTTCGACTTCTTCTACATCACACTTCCTTCCCGCAAACAGCGATAACGCTTTGACTCCGTGAGTTTCGTCGGCTAATTTCCGACTCTGGATGCCCCGTTGCCGAAATTCAAATTCCTTTGAATTTCGGGTCATCCCTCTTGAGCATAGTATGGTTCTGCTACTTCTTCTACAGCACACTTCCTTCCGCAAACGGCGAAACGCTTTGACTCAGTGAGTTTCGAGCAATTCTGACATCGAGGGGGCCCCGGTTGCCGAAATTGAGTTGCCTTTGAATATCGGGTGATCCCTCTTGAGCATGTTTAGCTTCTGCTACTTGTTCGACATCACACTTCCTTCCACAAACGGCGAAATGCTTTGGACTCGGTGAGTTTCCGCGGCATTCCGACTTCGATGCCAAAACCGTTTGCCCGAAATTCAGTTGCCTTTGAAATTTCGGGTGATCGCTCGTGAGCATTGTATGCCTTCTGCTACTTGTTCTACATCTCACTTCCTTCAACAAAACAGCGAAACGCTTTGACTCGGTGAGTTTCGCGGCATTCCGACTTCGATGCCCCGATTGGTTGCCGAAAGCTGTTGTCTTTGAATTTCGGGTGATCCCTCTTGAGCATGTATCTTTCTTCTGCGACTTGTTCTACATCACTCATTTTCCTACCGCAAATCAGCGAAACGCGTTGACTTGGTGATTTTTGGCGGCATTCCGACTTCGATGCCCTGGTTGCCGAAATTCAGGTGCCTTTGAATTTCGGTTGATCCCTCTTGAGCATGTATGCTTCATCTACATGTTCTACATCACACTTCCAATCCGCAAACAGCGAAAACGCTTTGACTCAGTGGACTTGGCGGCATTCCGACTTCGATGCCCCGGTTGCCGAAATTCAGTTGCCTTTGAATTTCGGGTGATCGCTCTTGACCAATGTATGCTTCTGCTACTCGTTCTACCATCACACTTCTTCCTACCAAATGGACGAAAATGCTTTGACTCGCTGAGTTTCGCGGCATTCAACTTCGATGCTCCCGGTTGCCGTAATTTCAGTTGCCTTTGAATTTCGGCTGATCCCTTTTGAGCATGTATGCTTCTGCGACTTGGTCTAACATCACACTTTCTTCCCCAAAACGGCGAAACTCTTTGACTCTGTGTGTTTCGCGGCATTCAACGTCGATGCCCTGCCGTTGCCGAAAATTCAGTCGCACTTTTGAATTTCGGGTGATCCCTCTAGAGCAATGGGTAAGCTTCTTCTCTGACTTCTTCTACCATCACACTTCTTCCGCAAACACGGAAACGCTTTGACCACGTGAGTTTCGCGGCATTCCAACTTGGGATGCCCCCGGTTGCTGAAATTCAGTTGCCTTTGAATTTCGGGTCATCCCTCTTGAGCATGTATGCTTCTGCAACTTGTTCTACACCACACTTCCTTCCGCCATAGGGCGTAACGCTTTGACTCGTTGTGAGTTTCCCGGCATTCCGACTTCGATGCCCCGGATGCCGAAATTCAGTTGCCTTTGAATTTCGGGTGATCCCTCTTGAGCATGTATGCTTCTGCTACTTGTTCTACATCACACTTCTTCCGCAAACGGCGAAACGCTTTGACTCGGTGAGTTTCGCGGCATTCCGACTTCGATGCCCCGGTTGCCGAAATTCAGTTGCCTTTGAATTTCGGGTGATCCCTCTTGAGCATGTATGCTTCTGCTACTTGTTCTACATCACACTTCCTTCCGCAAACGGCGAAACGCTTTGACTCGGTGAGTTTCGCGGCATTCCGACTTCGATGCCCCGGTTGCCGAAATTCAGTTGCCTTTGAATTTCGGGTGATCCCTCTTGAGCATGTATGCTTCTGCTACTTGTTCTACATCACACTTCTTCCGCAAACGGCGAAACGCTTTGACTCGGTGAGTTTCGCGGCATTCCGACTTCGATGCCCCGGTTGCCGAAATTCAGTTGCCTTTGAATTTCGGGTGATCCCTCTTGAGCATGTATGCTTCTGCTACTTGTTCTACATCACACTTCTTCCGCAAACGGCGAAACGCTTTGACTCGGTGAGTTTCGCGGCATTCCGACTTCGATGCCCCGGTTGCCGAAATTCAGTTGCCTTTGAATTTCGGGTGATCCCTCTTGAGCATGTATGCTTCTGCTACTTGTTCTACATCACACTTCCTTCCGCAAACGGCGAAACGCTTTGACTCGGTGAGTTTCGCGGCATTCCGACTTCGATGCCCGGTTGCCGAAATTCAGTTGCCTTTGAATTTCGGGTGATCCCTCTTGAGCATGTATGCTTCTGCTACTTGTTCTACATCACACTTCTTCCGCAAACGGCGAAACGCTTTGACTCGGTGAGTTTCGCGGCATTCCGACTTCGATGCCCCGGTTGCCGAAATTCAGTTGCCTTTGAATTTCGGGTGATCCCTCTTGAGCATGTATGCTTCTGCTACTTGTTCTACATCACACTTCCTTCCGCAAACGGCGAAACGCTTTGACTCGGTGAGTTTCGCGGCATTCCGACTTCGATGCCCCGGTTGCCGAAATTCAGTTGCCTTTGAATTTCGGGTGATCCCTCTTGAGCATGTATGCTTCTGCTACTTGTTCTACATCACACTTCCTTCCGCAAACGGCGAAACGCTTTGACTCGGTGAGTTTCGCGGCATTCCGACTTCGATGCCCCGGTTGCCGAAATTCAGTTGCCTTTGAATTTCGGGTGATCCCTCTTGAGCATGTATGCTTCTGCTACTTGTTCTACATCACACTTCCTTCCGCAAACGGCGAAACGCTTTGACTCGGTGAGTTTCGCGGCATTCCGACTTCGATGCCCCGGTTGCCGAAATTCAGTTGCCTTTGAATTTCGGGTGATCCCTCTTGAGCATGTATGCTTCTGCTACTTGTTCTACATCACACTTCCTTCCGCAAACGGCGAAACGCTTTGACTCGGTGAGTTTCGCGGCATTCCGACTTCGATGCCCCGGTTGCCGAAATTCAGTTGCCTTTGAATTTCGGGTGATCCCTCTTGAGCATGTATGCTTCTGCTACTTGTTCTACATCACACTTCTTCCGCAAACGGCGAAACGCTTTGACTCGGTGAGTTTCGCGGCATTCCGACTTCGATGCCCCGGTTGCCGAAATTCAGTTGCCTTTGAATTTCGGGTGATCCCTCTTGAGCATGTATGCTTCTGCTACTTGTTCTACATCACACTTCTTCCGCAAACGGCGAAACGCTTTGACTCGGTGAGTTTCGCGGCATTCCGACTTCGATGCCCCGGTTGCCGAAATTCAGTTGCCTTTGAATTTCGGGTGATCCCTCTTGAGCATGTATGCTTCTGCTACTTGTTCTACATCACACTTCCTTCCGCAAACGGCGAAACGCTTTGACTCGGTGAGTTTCGCGGCATTCCGACTTCGATGCCCGGTTGCCGAAATTCAGTTGCCTTTGAATTTCGGGTGATCCCTCTTGAGCATGTATGCTTCTGCTACTTGTTCTACATCACACTTCCTTCCGCAAACGGCGAAACGCTTTGACTCGGTGAGTTTCGCGGCATTCCGACTTCGATGCCCCGGTTGCCGAAATTCAGTTGCCTTTGAATTTCGGGTGATCCCTCTTGAGCATGTATGCTTCTGCTACTTGTTCTACATCACACTTCTTCCGCAAACGGCGAAACGCTTTGACTCGGTGAGTTTCGCGGCATTCCGACTTCGATGCCCCGGTTGCCGAAATTCAGTTGCCTTTGAATTTCGGGTGATCCCTCTTGAGCATGTATGCTTCTGCTACTTGTTCTACATCACACTTCCTTCCGCAAACGGCGAAACGCTTTGACTCGGTGAGTTTCGCGGCATTCCGACTTCGATGCCCCGGTTGCCGAAATTCAGTTGCCTTTGAATTTCGGGTGATCCCTCTTGAGCATGTATGCTTCTGCTACTTGTTCTACATCACACTTCCTTCCGCAAACGGCGAAACGCTTTGACTCGGTGAGTTTCGCGGCATTCCGACTTCGATGCCCCGGTTGCCGAAATTCAGTTGCCTTTGAATTTCGGGTGATCCCTCTTGAGCATGTATGCTTCTGCTACTTGTTCTACATCACACTTCCTTCCGCAAACGGCGAAACGCTTTGACTCGGTGAGTTTCGCGGCATTCCGACTTCGATGCCCGGTTGCCGAAATTCAGTTGCCTTTGAATTTCGGGTGATCCCTCTTGAGCATGTATGCTTCTGCTACTTGTTCTACATCACACTTCTTCCGCAAACGGCGAAACGCTTTGACTCGGTGAGTTTCGCGGCATTCCGACTTCGATGCCCCGGTTGCCGAAATTCAGTTGCCTTTGAATTTCGGGTGATCCCTCTTGAGCATGTATGCTTCTGCTACTTGTTCTACATCACACTTCTTCCGCAAACGGCGAAACGCTTTGACTCGGTGAGTTTCGCGGCATTCCGACTTCGATGCCCCGGTTGCCGAAATTCAGTTGCCTTTGAATTTCGGGTGATCCCTCTTGAGCATGTATGCTTCTGCTACTTGTTCTACATCACACTTCTTCCGCAAACGGCGAAACGCTTTGACTCGGTGAGTTTCGCGGCATTCCGACTTCGATGCCCCGGTTGCCGAAATTCAGTTGCCTTTGAATTTCGGGTGATCCCTCTTGAGCATGTATGCTTCTGCTACTTGTTCTACATCACACTTCTTCCGCAAACGGCGAAACGCTTTGACTCGGTGAGTTTCGCGGCATTCCGACTTCGATGCCCCGGTTGCCGAAATTCAGTTGCCTTTGAATTTCGGGTGATCCCTCTTGAGCATGTATGCTTCTGCTACTTGTTCTACATCACACTTCCTTCCGCAAACGGCGAAACGCTTTGACTCGGTGAGTTTCGCGGCATTCCGACTTCGATGCCCCGGTTGCCGAAATTCAGTTGCCTTTGAATTTCGGGTGATCCCTCTTGAGCATGTATGCTTCTGCTACTTGTTCTACATCACACTTCCTTCCGCAAACGGCGAAACGCTTTGACTCGGTGAGTTTCGCGGCATTCCGACTTCGATGCCCCGGTTGCCGAAATTCAGTTGCCTTTGAATTTCGGGTGATCCCTCTTGAGCATGTATGCTTCTGCTACTTGTTCTACATCACACTTCTTCCGCAAACGGCGAAACGCTTTGACTCGGTGAGTTTCGCGGCATTCCGACTTCGATGCCCCGGTTGCCGAAATTCAGTTGCCTTTGAATTTCGGGTGATCCCTCTTGAGCATGTATGCTTCTGCTACTTGTTCTACATCACACTTTCTTCCGCAAACGGCGAAACGCTTTGACTCGGTGAGTTTCGCGGCATTCCGACTTCGATGCCCCGGTTGCCGAAATTCAGTTGCCTTTGAATTTCGGGTGATCCCTCTTGAGCATGTATGCTTCTGCTACTTGTTCTACATCACACTTCTTCCGCAAACGGCGAAACGCTTTGACTCGGTGAGTTTCGCGGCATTCCGACTTCGATGCCCCGGTTGCCGAAATTCAGTTGCCTTTGAATTTCGGGTGATCCCTCTTGAGCATGTATGCTTCTGCTACTTGTTCTACATCACACTTCTTCCGCAAACGGCGAAACGCTTTGACTCGGTGAGTTTCGCGGCATTCCGACTTCGATGCCCCGGTTGCCGAAATTCAGTTGCCTTTGAATTTCGGGTGATCCCTCTTGAGCATGTATGCTTCTGCTACTTGTTCTACATCACACTTCCTTCCGCAAACGGCGAAACGCTTTGACTCGGTGAGTTTCGCGGCATTCCGACTTCGATGCCCCGGTTGCCGAAATTCAGTTGCCTTTGAATTTCGGGTGATCCCTCTTGAGCATGTATGCTTCTGCTACTTGTTCTACATCACACTTCCTTCCGCAAACGGCGAAACGCTTTGACTCGGTGAGTTTCGCGGCATTCCGACTTCGATGCCCCGGTTGCCGAAATTCAGTTGCCTTTGAATTTCGGGTGATCCCTCTTGAGCATGTATGCTTCTGCTACTTGTTCTACATCACACTTCCTTCCGCAAACGGCGAAACGCTTTGACTCGGTGAGTTTCGCGGCATTCCGACTTCGATGCCCCGGTTGCCGAAATTCAGTTGCCTTTGAATTTCGGGTGATCCCTCTTGAGCATGTATGCTTCTGCTACTTGTTCTACATCACACTTCTTCCGCAAACGGCGAAACGCTTTGACTCGGTGAGTTTCGCGGCATTCCGACTTCGATGCCCCGGTTGCCGAAATTCAGTTGCCTTTGAATTTCGGGTGATCCCTCTTGAGCATGTATGCTTCTGCTACTTGTTCTACATCACACTTTCTTCCGCAAACGGCGAAACGCTTTGACTCGGTGAGTTTCGCGGCATTCCGACTTCGATGCCCCGGTTGCCGAAATTCAGTTGCCTTTGAATTTCGGGTGATCCCTCTTGAGCATGTATGCTTCTGCTACTTGTTCTACATCACACTTCTTCCGCAAACGGCGAAACGCTTTGACTCGGTGAGTTTCGCGGCATTCCGACTTCGATGCCCCGGTTGCCGAAATTCAGTTGCCTTTGAATTTCGGGTGATCCCTCTTGAGCATGTATGCTTCTGCTACTTGTTCTACATCACACTTCCTTCCGCAAACGGCGAAACGCTTTGACTCGGTGAGTTTCGCGGCATTCCGACTTCGATGCCCCGGTTGCCGAAATTCAGTTGCCTTTGAATTTCGGGTGATCCCTCTTGAGCATGTATGCTTCTGCTACTTGTTCTACATCACACTTCCTTCCGCAAACGGCGAAACGCTTTGACTCGGTGAGTTTCGCGGCATTCCGACTTCGATGCCCCGGTTGCCGAAATTCAGTTGCCTTTGAATTTCGGGTGATCCCTCTTGAGCATGTATGCTTCTGCTACTTGTTCTACATCACACTTCTTCCGCAAACGGCGAAACGCTTTGACTCGGTGAGTTTCGCGGCATTCCGACTTCGATGCCCCGGTTGCCGAAATTCAGTTGCCTTTGAATTTCGGGTGATCCCTCTTGAGCATGTATGCTTCTGCTACTTGTTCTACATCACACTTCCTTCCGCAAACGGCGAAACGCTTTGACTCGGTGAGTTTCGCGGCATTCCGACTTCGATGCCCCGGTTGCCGAAATTCAGTTGCCTTTGAATTTCGGGTGATCCCTCTTGAGCATGTATGCTTCTGCTACTTGTTCTACATCACACTTCTTCCGCAAACGGCGAAACGCTTTGACTCGGTGAGTTTCGCGGCATTCCGACTTCGATGCCCCGGTTGCCGAAATTCAGTTGCCTTTGAATTTCGGGTGATCCCTCTTGAGCATGTATGCTTCTGCTACTTGTTCTACATCACACTTCCTTCCGCAAACGGCGAAACGCTTTGACTCGGTGAGTTTCGCGGCATTCCGACTTCGATGCCCCGGTTGCCGAAATTCAGTTGCCTTTGAATTTCGGGTGATCCCTCTTGAGCATGTATGCTTCTGCTACTTGTTCTACATCACACTTCCTTCCGCAAACGGCGAAACGCTTTGACTCGGTGAGTTTCGCGGCATTCCGACTTCGATGCCCCGGTTGCCGAAATTCAGTTGCCTTTGAATTTCGGGTGATCCCTCTTGAGCATGTATGCTTCTGCTACTTGTTCTACATCACACTTTCTTCCGCAAACGGCGAAACGCTTTGACTCGGTGAGTTTCGCGGCATTCCGACTTCGATGCCCCGGTTGCCGAAATTCAGTTGCCTTTGAATTTCGGGTGATCCCTCTTGAGCATGTATGCTTCTGCTACTTGTTCTACATCACACTTCTTCCGCAAACGGCGAAACGCTTTGACTCGGTGAGTTTCGCGGCATTCCGACTTCGATGCCCCGGTTGCCGAAATTCAGTTGCCTTTGAATTTCGGGTGATCCCTCTTGAGCATGTATGCTTCTGCTACTTGTTCTACATCACACTTCCTTCCGCAAACGGCGAAACGCTTTGACTCGGTGAGTTTCGCGGCATTCCGACTTCGATGCCCCGGTTGCCGAAATTCAGTTGCCTTTGAATTTCGGGTGATCCCTCTTGAGCATGTATGCTTCTGCTACTTGTTCTACATCACACTTCTTCCGCAAACGGCGAAACGCTTTGACTCGGTGAGTTTCGCGGCATTCCGACTTCGATGCCCCGGTTGCCGAAATTCAGTTGCCTTTGAATTTCGGGTGATCCCTCTTGAGCATGTATGCTTCTGCTACTTGTTCTACATCACACTTCTTCCGCAAACGGCGAAACGCTTTGACTCGGTGAGTTTCGCGGCATTCCGACTTCGATGCCCCGGTTGCCGAAATTCAGTTGCCTTTGAATTTCGGGTGATCCCTCTTGAGCATGTATGCTTCTGCTACTTGTTCTACATCACACTTCCTTCCGCAAACGGCGAAACGCTTTGACTCGGTGAGTTTCGCGGCATTCCGACTTCGATGCCCCGGTTGCCGAAATTCAGTTGCCTTTGAATTTCGGGTGATCCCTCTTGAGCATGTATGCTTCTGCTACTTGTTCTACATCACACTTTCTTCCGCAAACGGCGAAACGCTTTGACTCGGTGAGTTTCGCGGCATTCCGACTTCGATGCCCCGGTTGCCGAAATTCAGTTGCCTTTGAATTTCGGGTGATCCCTCTTGAGCATGTATGCTTCTGCTACTTGTTCTACATCACACTTCTTCCGCAAACGGCGAAACGCTTTGACTCGGTGAGTTTCGCGGCATTCCGACTTCGATGCCCCGGTTGCCGAAATTCAGTTGCCTTTGAATTTCGGGTGATCCCTCTTGAGCATGTATGCTTCTGCTACTTGTTCTACATCACACTTTCTTCCGCAAACGGCGAAACGCTTTGACTCGGTGAGTTTCGCGGCATTCCGACTTCGATGCCCCGGTTGCCGAAATTCAGTTGCCTTTGAATTTCGGGTGATCCCTCTTGAGCATGTATGCTTCTGCTACTTGTTCTACATCACACTTCTTCCGCAAACGGCGAAACGCTTTGACTCGGTGAGTTTCGCGGCATTCCGACTTCGATGCCCCGGTTGCCGAAATTCAGTTGCCTTTGAATTTCGGGTGATCCCTCTTGAGCATGTATGCTTCTGCTACTTGTTCTACATCACACTTCCTTCCGCAAACGGCGAAACGCTTTGACTCGGTGAGTTTCGCGGCATTCCGACTTCGATGCCCCGGTTGCCGAAATTCAGTTGCCTTTGAATTTCGGGTGATCCCTCTTGAGCATGTATGCTTCTGCTACTTGTTCTACATCACACTTCTTCCGCAAACGGCGAAACGCTTTGACTCGGTGAGTTTCGCGGCATTCCGACTTCGATGCCCCGGTTGCCGAAATTCAGTTGCCTTTGAATTTCGGGTGATCCCTCTTGAGCATGTATGCTTCTGCTACTTGTTCTACATCACACTTCCTTCCGCAAACGGCGAAACGCTTTGACTCGGTGAGTTTCGCGGCATTCCGACTTCGATGCCCCGGTTGCCGAAATTCAGTTGCCTTTGAATTTCGGGTGATCCCTCTTGAGCATGTATGCTTCTGCTACTTGTTCTACATCACACTTCCTTCCGCAAACGGCGAAACGCTTTGACTCGGTGAGTTTCGCGGCATTCCGACTTCGATGCCCCGGTTGCCGAAATTCAGTTGCCTTTGAATTTCGGGTGATCCCTCTTGAGCATGTATGCTTCTGCTACTTGTTCTACATCACACTTCCTTCCGCAAACGGCGAAACGCTTTGACTCGGTGAGTTTCGCGGCATTCCGACTTCGATGCCCCGGTTGCCGAAATTCAGTTGCCTTTGAATTTCGGGTGATCCCTCTTGAGCATGTATGCTTCTGCTACTTGTTCTACATCACACTTCTTCCGCAAACGGCGAAACGCTTTGACTCGGTGAGTTTCGCGGCATTCCGACTTCGATGCCCCGGTTGCCGAAATTCAGTTGCCTTTGAATTTCGGGTGATCCCTCTTGAGCATGTATGCTTCTGCTACTTGTTCTACATCACACTTCCTTCCGCAAACGGCGAAACGCTTTGACTCGGTGAGTTTCGCGGCATTCCGACTTCGATGCCCCGGTTGCCGAAATTCAGTTGCCTTTGAATTTCGGGTGATCCCTCTTGAGCATGTATGCTTCTGCTACTTGTTCTACATCACACTTCCTTCCGCAAACGGCGAAACGCTTTGACTCGGTGAGTTTCGCGGCATTCCGACTTCGATGCCCCGGTTGCCGAAATTCAGTTGCCTTTGAATTTCGGGTGATCCCTCTTGAGCATGTATGCTTCTGCTACTTGTTCTACATCACACTTCCTTCCGCAAACGGCGAAACGCTTTGACTCGGTGAGTTTCGCGGCATTCCGACTTCGATGCCCCGGTTGCCGAAATTCAGTTGCCTTTGAATTTCGGGTGATCCCTCTTGAGCATGTATGCTTCTGCTACTTGTTCTACATCACACTTCCTTCCGCAAACGGCGAAACGCTTTGACTCGGTGAGTTTCGCGGCATTCCGACTTCGATGCCCCGGTTGCCGAAATTCAGTTGCCTTTGAATTTCGGGTGATCCCTCTTGAGCATGTATGCTTCTGCTACTTGTTCTACATCACACTTCTTCCGCAAACGGCGAAACGCTTTGACTCGGTGAGTTTCGCGGCATTCCGACTTCGATGCCCCGGTTGCCGAAATTCAGTTGCCTTTGAATTTCGGGTGATCCCTCTTGAGCATGTATGCTTCTGCTACTTGTTCTACATCACACTTCCTTCCGCAAACGGCGAAACGCTTTGACTCGGTGAGTTTCGCGGCATTCCGACTTCGATGCCCCGGTTGCCGAAATTCAGTTGCCTTTGAATTTCGGGTGATCCCTCTTGAGCATGTATGCTTCTGCTACTTGTTCTACATCACACTTCCTTCCGCAAACGGCGAAACGCTTTGACTCGGTGAGTTTCGCGGCATTCCGACTTCGATGCCCCGGTTGCCGAAATTCAGTTGCCTTTGAATTTCGGGTGATCCCTCTTGAGCATGTATGCTTCTGCTACTTGTTCTACATCACACTTCCTTCCGCAAACGGCGAAACGCTTTGACTCGGTGAGTTTCGCGGCATTCCGACTTCGATGCCCCGGTTGCCGAAATTCAGTTGCCTTTGAATTTCGGGTGATCCCTCTTGAGCATGTATGCTTCTGCTACTTGTTCTACATCACACTTCTTCCGCAAACGGCGAAACGCTTTGACTCGGTGAGTTTCGCGGCATTCCGACTTCGATGCCCCGGTTGCCGAAATTCAGTTGCCTTTGAATTTCGGGTGATCCCTCTTGAGCATGTATGCTTCTGCTACTTGTTCTACATCACACTTCTTCCGCAAACGGCGAAACGCTTTGACTCGGTGAGTTTCGCGGCATTCCGACTTCGATGCCCCGGTTGCCGAAATTCAGTTGCCTTTGAATTTCGGGTGATCCCTCTTGAGCATGTATGCTTCTGCTACTTGTTCTACATCACACTTCCTTCCGCAAACGGCGAAACGCTTTGACTCGGTGAGTTTCGCGGCATTCCGACTTCGATGCCCCGGTTGCCGAAATTCAGTTGCCTTTGAATTTCGGGTGATCCCTCTTGAGCATGTATGCTTCTGCTACTTGTTCTACATCACACTTTCTTCCGCAAACGGCGAAACGCTTTGACTCGGTGAGTTTCGCGGCATTCCGACTTCGATGCCCCGGTTGCCGAAATTCAGTTGCCTTTGAATTTCGGGTGATCCCTCTTGAGCATGTATGCTTCTGCTACTTGTTCTACATCACACTTCTTCCGCAAACGGCGAAACGCTTTGACTCGGTGAGTTTCGCGGCATTCCGACTTCGATGCCCCGGTTGCCGAAATTCAGTTGCCTTTGAATTTCGGGTGATCCCTCTTGAGCATGTATGCTTCTGCTACTTGTTCTACATCACACTTCTTCCGCAAACGGCGAAACGCTTTGACTCGGTGAGTTTCGCGGCATTCCGACTTCGATGCCCCGGTTGCCGAAATTCAGTTGCCTTTGAATTTCGGGTGATCCCTCTTGAGCATGTATGCTTCTGCTACTTGTTCTACATCACACTTCTTCCGCAAACGGCGAAACGCTTTGACTCGGTGAGTTTCGCGGCATTCCGACTTCGATGCCCCGGTTGCCGAAATTCAGTTGCCTTTGAATTTCGGGTGATCCCTCTTGAGCATGTATGCTTCTGCTACTTGTTCTACATCACACTTCTTCCGCAAACGGCGAAACGCTTTGACTCGGTGAGTTTCGCGGCATTCCGACTTCGATGCCCCGGTTGCCGAAATTCAGTTGCCTTTGAATTTCGGGTGATCCCTCTTGAGCATGTATGCTTCTGCTACTTGTTCTACATCACACTTCCTTCCGCAAACGGCGAAACGCTTTGACTCGGTGAGTTTCGCGGCATTCCGACTTCGATGCCCCGGTTGCCGAAATTCAGTTGCCTTTGAATTTCGGGTGATCCCTCTTGAGCATGTATGCTTCTGCTACTTGTTCTACATCACACTTCTTCCGCAAACGGCGAAACGCTTTGACTCGGTGAGTTTCGCGGCATTCCGACTTCGATGCCCCGGTTGCCGAAATTCAGTTGCCTTTGAATTTCGGGTGATCCCTCTTGAGCATGTATGCTTCTGCTACTTGTTCTACATCACACTTCTTCCGCAAACGGCGAAACGCTTTGACTCGGTGAGTTTCGCGGCATTCCGACTTCGATGCCCCGGTTGCCGAAATTCAGTTGCCTTTGAATTTCGGGTGATCCCTCTTGAGCATGTATGCTTCTGCTACTTGTTCTACATCACACTTCCTTCCGCAAACGGCGAAACGCTTTGACTCGGTGAGTTTCGCGGCATTCCGACTTCGATGCCCCGGTTGCCGAAATTCAGTTGCCTTTGAATTTCGGGTGATCCCTCTTGAGCATGTATGCTTCTGCTACTTGTTCTACATCACACTTCTTCCGCAAACGGCGAAACGCTTTGACTCGGTGAGTTTCGCGGCATTCCGACTTCGATGCCCCGGTTGCCGAAATTCAGTTGCCTTTGAATTTCGGGTGATCCCTCTTGAGCATGTATGCTTCTGCTACTTGTTCTACATCACACTTCCTTCCGCAAACGGCGAAACGCTTTGACTCGGTGAGTTTCGCGGCATTCCGACTTCGATGCCCCGGTTGCCGAAATTCAGTTGCCTTTGAATTTCGGGTGATCCCTCTTGAGCATGTATGCTTCTGCTACTTGTTCTACATCACACTTCCTTCCGCAAACGGCGAAACGCTTTGACTCGGTGAGTTTCGCGGCATTCCGACTTCGATGCCCCGGTTGCCGAAATTCAGTTGCCTTTGAATTTCGGGTGATCCCTCTTGAGCATGTATGCTTCTGCTACTTGTTCTACATCACACTTCTTCCGCAAACGGCGAAACGCTTTGACTCGGTGAGTTTCGCGGCATTCCGACTTCGATGCCCCGGTTGCCGAAATTCAGTTGCCTTTGAATTTCGGGTGATCCCTCTTGAGCATGTATGCTTCTGCTACTTGTTCTACATCACACTTCCTTCCGCAAACGGCGAAACGCTTTGACTCGGTGAGTTTCGCGGCATTCCGACTTCGATGCCCCGGTTGCCGAAATTCAGTTGCCTTTGAATTTCGGGTGATCCCTCTTGAGCATGTATGCTTCTGCTACTTGTTCTACATCACACTTCCTTCCGCAAACGGCGAAACGCTTTGACTCGGTGAGTTTCGCGGCATTCCGACTTCGATGCCCCGGTTGCCGAAATTCAGTTGCCTTTGAATTTCGGGTGATCCCTCTTGAGCATGTATGCTTCTGCTACTTGTTCTACATCACACTTCCTTCCGCAAACGGCGAAACGCTTTGACTCGGTGAGTTTCGCGGCATTCCGACTTCGATGCCCCGGTTGCCGAAATTCAGTTGCCTTTGAATTTCGGGTGATCCCTCTTGAGCATGTATGCTTCTGCTACTTGTTCTACATCACACTTCTTCCGCAAACGGCGAAACGCTTTGACTCGGTGAGTTTCGCGGCATTCCGACTTCGATGCCCCGGTTGCCGAAATTCAGTTGCCTTTGAATTTCGGGTGATCCCTCTTGAGCATGTATGCTTCTGCTACTTGTTCTACATCACACTTCCTTCCGCAAACGGCGAAACGCTTTGACTCGGTGAGTTTCGCGGCATTCCGACTTCGATGCCCCGGTTGCCGAAATTCAGTTGCCTTTGAATTTCGGGTGATCCCTCTTGAGCATGTATGCTTCTGCTACTTGTTCTACATCACACTTCTTCCGCAAACGGCGAAACGCTTTGACTCGGTGAGTTTCGCGGCATTCCGACTTCGATGCCCCGGTTGCCGAAATTCAGTTGCCTTTGAATTTCGGGTGATCCCTCTTGAGCATGTATGCTTCTGCTACTTGTTCTACATCACACTTCCTTCCGCAAACGGCGAAACGCTTTGACTCGGTGAGTTTCGCGGCATTCCGACTTCGATGCCCCGGTTGCCGAAATTCAGTTGCCTTTGAATTTCGGGTGATCCCTCTTGAGCATGTATGCTTCTGCTACTTGTTCTACATCACACTTCTTCCGCAAACGGCGAAACGCTTTGACTCGGTGAGTTTCGCGGCATTCCGACTTCGATGCCCCGGTTGCCGAAATTCAGTTGCCTTTGAATTTCGGGTGATCCCTCTTGAGCATGTATGCTTCTGCTACTTGTTCTACATCACACTTCCTTCCGCAAACGGCGAAACGCTTTGACTCGGTGAGTTTCGCGGCATTCCGACTTCGATGCCCCGGTTGCCGAAATTCAGTTGCCTTTGAATTTCGGGTGATCCCTCTTGAGCATGTATGCTTCTGCTACTTGTTCTACATCACACTTCCTTCCGCAAACGGCGAAACGCTTTGACTCGGTGAGTTTCGCGGCATTCCGACTTCGATGCCCCGGTTGCCGAAATTCAGTTGCCTTTGAATTTCGGGTGATCCCTCTTGAGCATGTATGCTTCTGCTACTTGTTCTACATCACACTTCCTTCCGCAAACGGCGAAACGCTTTGACTCGGTGAGTTTCGCGGCATTCCGACTTCGATGCCCCGGTTGCCGAAATTCAGTTGCCTTTGAATTTCGGGTGATCCCTCTTGAGCATGTATGCTTCTGCTACTTGTTCTACATCACACTTCCTTCCGCAAACGGCGAAACGCTTTGACTCGGTGAGTTTCGCGGCATTCCGACTTCGATGCCCCGGTTGCCGAAATTCAGTTGCCTTTGAATTTCGGGTGATCCCTCTTGAGCATGTATGCTTCTGCTACTTGTTCTACATCACACTTCCTTCCGCAAACGGCGAAACGCTTTGACTCGGTGAGTTTCGCGGCATTCCGACTTCGATGCCCCGGTTGCCGAAATTCAGTTGCCTTTGAATTTCGGGTGATCCCTCTTGAGCATGTATGCTTCTGCTACTTGTTCTACATCACACTTCTTCCGCAAACGGCGAAACGCTTTGACTCGGTGAGTTTCGCGGCATTCCGACTTCGATGCCCCGGTTGCCGAAATTCAGTTGCCTTTGAATTTCGGGTGATCCCTCTTGAGCATGTATGCTTCTGCTACTTGTTCTACATCACACTTCCTTCCGCAAACGGCGAAACGCTTTGACTCGGTGAGTTTCGCGGCATTCCGACTTCGATGCCCCGGTTGCCGAAATTCAGTTGCCTTTGAATTTCGGGTGATCCCTCTTGAGCATGTATGCTTCTGCTACTTGTTCTACATCACACTTCCTTCCGCAAACGGCGAAACGCTTTGACTCGGTGAGTTTCGCGGCATTCCGACTTCGATGCCCCGGTTGCCGAAATTCAGTTGCCTTTGAATTTCGGGTGATCCCTCTTGAGCATGTATGCTTCTGCTACTTGTTCTACATCACACTTCCTTCCGCAAACGGCGAAACGCTTTGACTCGGTGAGTTTCGCGGCATTCCGACTTCGATGCCCCGGTTGCCGAAATTCAGTTGCCTTTGAATTTCGGGTGATCCCTCTTGAGCATGTATGCTTCTGCTACTTGTTCTACATCACACTTCTTCCGCAAACGGCGAAACGCTTTGACTCGGTGAGTTTCGCGGCATTCCGACTTCGATGCCCCGGTTGCCGAAATTCAGTTGCCTTTGAATTTCGGGTGATCCCTCTTGAGCATGTATGCTTCTGCTACTTGTTCTACATCACACTTCCTTCCGCAAACGGCGAAACGCTTTGACTCGGTGAGTTTCGCGGCATTCCGACTTCGATGCCCCGGTTGCCGAAATTCAGTTGCCTTTGAATTTCGGGTGATCCCTCTTGAGCATGTATGCTTCTGCTACTTGTTCTACATCACACTTCCTTCCGCAAACGGCGAAACGCTTTGACTCGGTGAGTTTCGCGGCATTCCGACTTCGATGCCCCGGTTGCCGAAATTCAGTTGCCTTTGAATTTCGGGTGATCCCTCTTGAGCATGTATGCTTCTGCTACTTGTTCTACATCACACTTCCTTCCGCAAACGGCGAAACGCTTTGACTCGGTGAGTTTCGCGGCATTCCGACTTCGATGCCCCGGTTGCCGAAATTCAGTTGCCTTTGAATTTCGGGTGATCCCTCTTGAGCATGTATGCTTCTGCTACTTGTTCTACATCACACTTCCTTCCGCAAACGGCGAAACGCTTTGACTCGGTGAGTTTCGCGGCATTCCGACTTCGATGCCCCGGTTGCCGAAATTCAGTTGCCTTTGAATTTCGGGTGATCCCTCTTGAGCATGTATGCTTCTGCTACTTGTTCTACATCACACTTCTTCCGCAAACGGCGAAACGCTTTGACTCGGTGAGTTTCGCGGCATTCCGACTTCGATGCCCCGGTTGCCGAAATTCAGTTGCCTTTGAATTTCGGGTGATCCCTCTTGAGCATGTATGCTTCTGCTACTTGTTCTACATCACACTTCCTTCCGCAAACGGCGAAACGCTTTGACTCGGTGAGTTTCGCGGCATTCCGACTTCGATGCCCCGGTTGCCGAAATTCAGTTGCCTTTGAATTTCGGGTGATCCCTCTTGAGCATGTATGCTTCTGCTACTTGTTCTACATCACACTTCCTTCCGCAAACGGCGAAACGCTTTGACTCGGTGAGTTTCGCGGCATTCCGACTTCGATGCCCCGGTTGCCGAAATTCAGTTGCCTTTGAATTTCGGGTGATCCCTCTTGAGCATGTATGCTTCTGCTACTTGTTCTACATCACACTTCTTCCGCAAACGGCGAAACGCTTTGACTCGGTGAGTTTCGCGGCATTCCGACTTCGATGCCCCGGTTGCCGAAATTCAGTTGCCTTTGAATTTCGGGTGATCCCTCTTGAGCATGTATGCTTCTGCTACTTGTTCTACATCACACTTCTTCCGCAAACGGCGAAACGCTTTGACTCGGTGAGTTTCGCGGCATTCCGACTTCGATGCCCCGGTTGCCGAAATTCAGTTGCCTTTGAATTTCGGGTGATCCCTCTTGAGCATGTATGCTTCTGCTACTTGTTCTACATCACACTTCTTCCGCAAACGGCGAAACGCTTTGACTCGGTGAGTTTCGCGGCATTCCGACTTCGATGCCCCGGTTGCCGAAATTCAGTTGCCTTTGAATTTCGGGTGATCCCTCTTGAGCATGTATGCTTCTGCTACTTGTTCTACATCACACTTCCTTCCGCAAACGGCGAAACGCTTTGACTCGGTGAGTTTCGCGGCATTCCGACTTCGATGCCCCGGTTGCCGAAATTCAGTTGCCTTTGAATTTCGGGTGATCCCTCTTGAGCATGTATGCTTCTGCTACTTGTTCTACATCACACTTCCTTCCGCAAACGGCGAAACGCTTTGACTCGGTGAGTTTCGCGGCATTCCGACTTCGATGCCCCGGTTGCCGAAATTCAGTTGCCTTTGAATTTCGGGTGATCCCTCTTGAGCATGTATGCTTCTGCTACTTGTTCTACATCACACTTCTTCCGCAAACGGCGAAACGCTTTGACTCGGTGAGTTTCGCGGCATTCCGACTTCGATGCCCCGGTTGCCGAAATTCAGTTGCCTTTGAATTTCGGGTGATCCCTCTTGAGCATGTATGCTTCTGCTACTTGTTCTACATCACACTTCCTTCCGCAAACGGCGAAACGCTTTGACTCGGTGAGTTTCGCGGCATTCCGACTTCGATGCCCCGGTTGCCGAAATTCAGTTGCCTTTGAATTTCGGGTGATCCCTCTTGAGCATGTATGCTTCTGCTACTTGTTCTACATCACACTTCCTTCCGCAAACGGCGAAACGCTTTGACTCGGTGAGTTTCGCGGCATTCCGACTTCGATGCCCCGGTTGCCGAAATTCAGTTGCCTTTGAATTTCGGGTGATCCCTCTTGAGCATGTATGCTTCTGCTACTTGTTCTACATCACACTTCTTCCGCAAACGGCGAAACGCTTTGACTCGGTGAGTTTCGCGGCATTCCGACTTCGATGCCCCGGTTGCCGAAATTCAGTTGCCTTTGAATTTCGGGTGATCCCTCTTGAGCATGTATGCTTCTGCTACTTGTTCTACATCACACTTCCTTCCGCAAACGGCGAAACGCTTTGACTCGGTGAGTTTCGCGGCATTCCGACTTCGATGCCCCGGTTGCCGAAATTCAGTTGCCTTTGAATTTCGGGTGATCCCTCTTGAGCATGTATGCTTCTGCTACTTGTTCTACATCACACTTCTTCCGCAAACGGCGAAACGCTTTGACTCGGTGAGTTTCGCGGCATTCCGACTTCGATGCCCCGGTTGCCGAAATTCAGTTGCCTTTGAATTTCGGGTGATCCCTCTTGAGCATGTATGCTTCTGCTACTTGTTCTACATCACACTTCCTTCCGCAAACGGCGAAACGCTTTGACTCGGTGAGTTTCGCGGCATTCCGACTTCGATGCCCCGGTTGCCGAAATTCAGTTGCCTTTGAATTTCGGGTGATCCCTCTTGAGCATGTATGCTTCTGCTACTTGTTCTACATCACACTTCTTCCGCAAACGGCGAAACGCTTTGACTCGGTGAGTTTCGCGGCATTCCGACTTCGATGCCCCGGTTGCCGAAATTCAGTTGCCTTTGAATTTCGGGTGATCCCTCTTGAGCATGTATGCTTCTGCTACTTGTTCTACATCACACTTCCTTCCGCAAACGGCGAAACGCTTTGACTCGGTGAGTTTCGCGGCATTCCGACTTCGATGCCCCGGTTGCCGAAATTCAGTTGCCTTTGAATTTCGGGTGATCCCTCTTGAGCATGTATGCTTCTGCTACTTGTTCTACATCACACTTCCTTCCGCAAACGGCGAAACGCTTTGACTCGGTGAGTTTCGCGGCATTCCGACTTCGATGCCCCGGTTGCCGAAATTCAGTTGCCTTTGAATTTCGGGTGATCCCTCTTGAGCATGTATGCTTCTGCTACTTGTTCTACATCACACTTCCTTCCGCAAACGGCGAAACGCTTTGACTCGGTGAGTTTCGCGGCATTCCGACTTCGATGCCCGGTTGCCGAAATTCAGTTGCCTTTGAATTTCGGGTGATCCCTCTTGAGCATGTATGCTTCTGCTACTTGTTCTACATCACACTTCTTCCGCAAACGGCGAAACGCTTTGACTCGGTGAGTTTCGCGGCATTCCGACTTCGATGCCCCGGTTGCCGAAATTCAGTTGCCTTTGAATTTCGGGTGATCCCTCTTGAGCATGTATGCTTCTGCTACTTGTTCTACATCACACTTTCTTCCGCAAACGGCGAAACGCTTTGACTCGGTGAGTTTCGCGGCATTCCGACTTCGATGCCCCGGTTGCCGAAATTCAGTTGCCTTTGAATTTCGGGTGATCCCTCTTGAGCATGTATGCTTCTGCTACTTGTTCTACATCACACTTCCTTCCGCAAACGGCGAAACGCTTTGACTCGGTGAGTTTCGCGGCATTCCGACTTCGATGCCCCGGTTGCCGAAATTCAGTTGCCTTTGAATTTCGGGTGATCCCTCTTGAGCATGTATGCTTCTGCTACTTGTTCTACATCACACTTCCTTCCGCAAACGGCGAAACGCTTTGACTCGGTGAGTTTCGCGGCATTCCGACTTCGATGCCCCGGTTGCCGAAATTCAGTTGCCTTTGAATTTCGGGTGATCCCTCTTGAGCATGTATGCTTCTGCTACTTGTTCTACATCACACTTCTTCCGCAAACGGCGAAACGCTTTGACTCGGTGAGTTTCGCGGCATTCCGACTTCGATGCCCCGGTTGCCGAAATTCAGTTGCCTTTGAATTTCGGGTGATCCCTCTTGAGCATGTATGCTTCTGCTACTTGTTCTACATCACACTTCCTTCCGCAAACGGCGAAACGCTTTGACTCGGTGAGTTTCGCGGCATTCCGACTTCGATGCCCCGGTTGCCGAAATTCAGTTGCCTTTGAATTTCGGGTGATCCCTCTTGAGCATGTATGCTTCTGCTACTTGTTCTACATCACACTTCCTTCCGCAAACGGCGAAACGCTTTGACTCGGTGAGTTTCGCGGCATTCCGACTTCGATGCCCCGGTTGCCGAAATTCAGTTGCCTTTGAATTTCGGGTGATCCCTCTTGAGCATGTATGCTTCTGCTACTTGTTCTACATCACACTTCCTTCCGCAAACGGCGAAACGCTTTGACTCGGTGAGTTTCGCGGCATTCCGACTTCGATGCCCCGGTTGCCGAAATTCAGTTGCCTTTGAATTTCGGGTGATCCCTCTTGAGCATGTATGCTTCTGCTACTTGTTCTACATCACACTTCCTTCCGCAAACGGCGAAACGCTTTGACTCGGTGAGTTTCGCGGCATTCCGACTTCGATGCCCCGGTTGCCGAAATTCAGTTGCCTTTGAATTTCGGGTGATCCCTCTTGAGCATGTATGCTTCTGCTACTTGTTCTACATCACACTTCCTTCCGCAAACGGCGAAACGCTTTGACTCGGTGAGTTTCGCGGCATTCCGACTTCGATGCCCCGGTTGCCGAAATTCAGTTGCCTTTGAATTTCGGGTGATCCCTCTTGAGCATGTATGCTTCTGCTACTTGTTCTACATCACACTTCCTTCCGCAAACGGCGAAACGCTTTGACTCGGTGAGTTTCGCGGCATTCCGACTTCGATGCCCCGGTTGCCGAAATTCAGTTGCCTTTGAATTTCGGGTGATCCCTCTTGAGCATGTATGCTTCTGCTACTTGTTCTACATCACACTTCTTCCGCAAACGGCGAAACGCTTTGACTCGGTGAGTTTCGCGGCATTCCGACTTCGATGCCCCGGTTGCCGAAATTCAGTTGCCTTTGAATTTCGGGTGATCCCTCTTGAGCATGTATGCTTCTGCTACTTGTTCTACATCACACTTCCTTCCGCAAACGGCGAAACGCTTTGACTCGGTGAGTTTCGCGGCATTCCGACTTCGATGCCCCGGTTGCCGAAATTCAGTTGCCTTTGAATTTCGGGTGATCCCTCTTGAGCATGTATGCTTCTGCTACTTGTTCTACATCACACTTCCTTCCGCAAACGGCGAAACGCTTTGACTCGGTGAGTTTCGCGGCATTCCGACTTCGATGCCCCGGTTGCCGAAATTCAGTTGCCTTTGAATTTCGGGTGATCCCTCTTGAGCATGTATGCTTCTGCTACTTGTTCTACATCACACTTCTTCCGCAAACGGCGAAACGCTTTGACTCGGTGAGTTTCGCGGCATTCCGACTTCGATGCCCCGGTTGCCGAAATTCAGTTGCCTTTGAATTTCGGGTGATCCCTCTTGAGCATGTATGCTTCTGCTACTTGTTCTACATCACACTTCCTTCCGCAAACGGCGAAACGCTTTGACTCGGTGAGTTTCGCGGCATTCCGACTTCGATGCCCCGGTTGCCGAAATTCAGTTGCCTTTGAATTTCGGGTGATCCCTCTTGAGCATGTATGCTTCTGCTACTTGTTCTACATCACACTTCCTTCCGCAAACGGCGAAACGCTTTGACTCGGTGAGTTTCGCGGCATTCCGACTTCGATGCCCCGGTTGCCGAAATTCAGTTGCCTTTGAATTTCGGGTGATCCCTCTTGAGCATGTATGCTTCTGCTACTTGTTCTACATCACACTTCCTTCCGCAAACGGCGAAACGCTTTGACTCGGTGAGTTTCGCGGCATTCCGACTTCGATGCCCCGGTTGCCGAAATTCAGTTGCCTTTGAATTTCGGGTGATCCCTCTTGAGCATGTATGCTTCTGCTACTTGTTCTACATCACACTTCCTTCCGCAAACGGCGAAACGCTTTGACTCGGTGAGTTTCGCGGCATTCCGACTTCGATGCCCCGGTTGCCGAAATTCAGTTGCCTTTGAATTTCGGGTGATCCCTCTTGAGCATGTATGCTTCTGCTACTTGTTCTACATCACACTTCCTTCCGCAAACGGCGAAACGCTTTGACTCGGTGAGTTTCGCGGCATTCCGACTTCGATGCCCCGGTTGCCGAAATTCAGTTGCCTTTGAATTTCGGGTGATCCCTCTTGAGCATGTATGCTTCTGCTACTTGTTCTACATCACACTTCCTTCCGCAAACGGCGAAACGCTTTGACTCGGTGAGTTTCGCGGCATTCCGACTTCGATGCCCCGGTTGCCGAAATTCAGTTGCCTTTGAATTTCGGGTGATCCCTCTTGAGCATGTATGCTTCTGCTACTTGTTCTACATCACACTTCCTTCCGCAAACGGCGAAACGCTTTGACTCGGTGAGTTTCGCGGCATTCCGACTTCGATGCCCCGGTTGCCGAAATTCAGTTGCCTTTGAATTTCGGGTGATCCCTCTTGAGCATGTATGCTTCTGCTACTTGTTCTACATCACACTTCCTTCCGCAAACGGCGAAACGCTTTGACTCGGTGAGTTTCGCGGCATTCCGACTTCGATGCCCCGGTTGCCGAAATTCAGTTGCCTTTGAATTTCGGGTGATCCCTCTTGAGCATGTATGCTTCTGCTACTTGTTCTACATCACACTTCTTCCGCAAACGGCGAAACGCTTTGACTCGGTGAGTTTCGCGGCATTCCGACTTCGATGCCCCGGTTGCCGAAATTCAGTTGCCTTTGAATTTCGGGTGATCCCTCTTGAGCATGTATGCTTCTGCTACTTGTTCTACATCACACTTCCTTCCGCAAACGGCGAAACGCTTTGACTCGGTGAGTTTCGCGGCATTCCGACTTCGATGCCCCGGTTGCCGAAATTCAGTTGCCTTTGAATTTCGGGTGATCCCTCTTGAGCATGTATGCTTCTGCTACTTGTTCTACATCACACTTCTTCCGCAAACGGCGAAACGCTTTGACTCGGTGAGTTTCGCGGCATTCCGACTTCGATGCCCCGGTTGCCGAAATTCAGTTGCCTTTGAATTTCGGGTGATCCCTCTTGAGCATGTATGCTTCTGCTACTTGTTCTACATCACACTTCCTTCCGCAAACGGCGAAACGCTTTGACTCGGTGAGTTTCGCGGCATTCCGACTTCGATGCCCCGGTTGCCGAAATTCAGTTGCCTTTGAATTTCGGGTGATCCCTCTTGAGCATGTATGCTTCTGCTACTTGTTCTACATCACACTTCCTTCCGCAAACGGCGAAACGCTTTGACTCGGTGAGTTTCGCGGCATTCCGACTTCGATGCCCCGGTTGCCGAAATTCAGTTGCCTTTGAATTTCGGGTGATCCCTCTTGAGCATGTATGCTTCTGCTACTTGTTCTACATCACACTTCCTTCCGCAAACGGCGAAACGCTTTGACTCGGTGAGTTTCGCGGCATTCCGACTTCGATGCCCCGGTTGCCGAAATTCAGTTGCCTTTGAATTTCGGGTGATCCCTCTTGAGCATGTATGCTTCTGCTACTTGTTCTACATCACACTTCCTTCCGCAAACGGCGAAACGCTTTGACTCGGTGAGTTTCGCGGCATTCCGACTTCGATGCCCCGGTTGCCGAAATTCAGTTGCCTTTGAATTTCGGGTGATCCCTCTTGAGCATGTATGCTTCTGCTACTTGTTCTACATCACACTTCCTTCCGCAAACGGCGAAACGCTTTGACTCGGTGAGTTTCGCGGCATTCCGACTTCGATGCCCCGGTTGCCGAAATTCAGTTGCCTTTGAATTTCGGGTGATCCCTCTTGAGCATGTATGCTTCTGCTACTTGTTCTACATCACACTTCCTTCCGCAAACGGCGAAACGCTTTGACTCGGTGAGTTTCGCGGCATTCCGACTTCGATGCCCCGGTTGCCGAAATTCAGTTGCCTTTGAATTTCGGGTGATCCCTCTTGAGCATGTATGCTTCTGCTACTTGTTCTACATCACACTTCCTTCCGCAAACGGCGAAACGCTTTGACTCGGTGAGTTTCGCGGCATTCCGACTTCGATGCCCCGGTTGCCGAAATTCAGTTGCCTTTGAATTTCGGGTGATCCCTCTTGAGCATGTATGCTTCTGCTACTTGTTCTACATCACACTTCCTTCCGCAAACGGCGAAACGCTTTGACTCGGTGAGTTTCGCGGCATTCCGACTTCGATGCCCCGGTTGCCGAAATTCAGTTGCCTTTGAATTTCGGGTGATCCCTCTTGAGCATGTATGCTTCTGCTACTTGTTCTACATCACACTTCCTTCCGCAAACGGCGAAACGCTTTGACTCGGTGAGTTTCGCGGCATTCCGACTTCGATGCCCCGGTTGCCGAAATTCAGTTGCCTTTGAATTTCGGGTGATCCCTCTTGAGCATGTATGCTTCTGCTACTTGTTCTACATCACACTTCCTTCCGCAAACGGCGAAACGCTTTGACTCGGTGAGTTTCGCGGCATTCCGACTTCGATGCCCCGGTTGCCGAAATTCAGTTGCCTTTGAATTTCGGGTGATCCCTCTTGAGCATGTATGCTTCTGCTACTTGTTCTACATCACACTTCCTTCCGCAAACGGCGAAACGCTTTGACTCGGTGAGTTTCGCGGCATTCCGACTTCGATGCCCCGGTTGCCGAAATTCAGTTGCCTTTGAATTTCGGGTGATCCCTCTTGAGCATGTATGCTTCTGCTACTTGTTCTACATCACACTTCCTTCCGCAAACGGCGAAACGCTTTGACTCGGTGAGTTTCGCGGCATTCCGACTTCGATGCCCCGGTTGCCGAAATTCAGTTGCCTTTGAATTTCGGGTGATCCCTCTTGAGCATGTATGCTTCTGCTACTTGTTCTACATCACACTTCCTTCCGCAAACGGCGAAACGCTTTGACTCGGTGAGTTTCGCGGCATTCCGACTTCGATGCCCCGGTTGCCGAAATTCAGTTGCCTTTGAATTTCGGGTGATCCCTCTTGAGCATGTATGCTTCTGCTACTTGTTCTACATCACACTTCCTTCCGCAAACGGCGAAACGCTTTGACTCGGTGAGTTTCGCGGCATTCCGACTTCGATGCCCCGGTTGCCGAAATTCAGTTGCCTTTGAATTTCGGGTGATCCCTCTTGAGCATGTATGCTTCTGCTACTTGTTCTACATCACACTTCCTTCCGCAAACGGCGAAACGCTTTGACTCGGTGAGTTTCGCGGCATTCCGACTTCGATGCCCCGGTTGCCGAAATTCAGTTGCCTTTGAATTTCGGGTGATCCCTCTTGAGCATGTATGCTTCTGCTACTTGTTCTACATCACACTTCTTCCGCAAACGGCGAAACGCTTTGACTCGGTGAGTTTCGCGGCATTCCGACTTCGATGCCCCGGTTGCCGAAATTCAGTTGCCTTTGAATTTCGGGTGATCCCTCTTGAGCATGTATGCTTCTGCTACTTGTTCTACATCACACTTCCTTCCGCAAACGGCGAAACGCTTTGACTCGGTGAGTTTCGCGGCATTCCGACTTCGATGCCCCGGTTGCCGAAATTCAGTTGCCTTTGAATTTCGGGTGATCCCTCTTGAGCATGTATGCTTCTGCTACTTGTTCTACATCACACTTCCTTCCGCAAACGGCGAAACGCTTTGACTCGGTGAGTTTCGCGGCATTCCGACTTCGATGCCCCGGTTGCCGAAATTCAGTTGCCTTTGAATTTCGGGTGATCCCTCTTGAGCATGTATGCTTCTGCTACTTGTTCTACATCACACTTCCTTCCGCAAACGGCGAAACGCTTTGACTCGGTGAGTTTCGCGGCATTCCGACTTCGATGCCCCGGTTGCCGAAATTCAGTTGCCTTTGAATTTCGGGTGATCCCTCTTGAGCATGTATGCTTCTGCTACTTGTTCTACATCACACTTCCTTCCGCAAACGGCGAAACGCTTTGACTCGGTGAGTTTCGCGGCATTCCGACTTCGATGCCCCGGTTGCCGAAATTCAGTTGCCTTTGAATTTCGGGTGATCCCTCTTGAGCATGTATGCTTCTGCTACTTGTTCTACATCACACTTCTTCCGCAAACGGCGAAACGCTTTGACTCGGTGAGTTTCGCGGCATTCCGACTTCGATGCCCCGGTTGCCGAAATTCAGTTGCCTTTGAATTTCGGGTGATCCCTCTTGAGCATGTATGCTTCTGCTACTTGTTCTACATCACACTTCCTTCCGCAAACGGCGAAACGCTTTGACTCGGTGAGTTTCGCGGCATTCCGACTTCGATGCCCCGGTTGCCGAAATTCAGTTGCCTTTGAATTTCGGGTGATCCCTCTTGAGCATGTATGCTTCTGCTACTTGTTCTACATCACACTTCCTTCCGCAAACGGCGAAACGCTTTGACTCGGTGAGTTTCGCGGCATTCCGACTTCGATGCCCCGGTTGCCGAAATTCAGTTGCCTTTGAATTTCGGGTGATCCCTCTTGAGCATGTATGCTTCTGCTACTTGTTCTACATCACACTTCCTTCCGCAAACGGCGAAACGCTTTGACTCGGTGAGTTTCGCGGCATTCCGACTTCGATGCCCCGGTTGCCGAAATTCAGTTGCCTTTGAATTTCGGGTGATCCCTCTTGAGCATGTATGCTTCTGCTACTTGTTCTACATCACACTTCCTTCCGCAAACGGCGAAACGCTTTGACTCGGTGAGTTTCGCGGCATTCCGACTTCGATGCCCCGGTTGCCGAAATTCAGTTGCCTTTGAATTTCGGGTGATCCCTCTTGAGCATGTATGCTTCTGCTACTTGTTCTACATCACACTTCCTTCCGCAAACGGCGAAACGCTTTGACTCGGTGAGTTTCGCGGCATTCCGACTTCGATGCCCCGGTTGCCGAAATTCAGTTGCCTTTGAATTTCGGGTGATCCCTCTTGAGCATGTATGCTTCTGCTACTTGTTCTACATCACACTTCCTTCCGCAAACGGCGAAACGCTTTGACTCGGTGAGTTTCGCGGCATTCCGACTTCGATGCCCCGGTTGCCGAAATTCAGTTGCCTTTGAATTTCGGGTGATCCCTCTTGAGCATGTATGCTTCTGCTACTTGTTCTACATCACACTTCCTTCCGCAAACGGCGAAACGCTTTGACTCGGTGAGTTTCGCGGCATTCCGACTTCGATGCCCCGGTTGCCGAAATTCAGTTGCCTTTGAATTTCGGGTGATCCCTCTTGAGCATGTATGCTTCTGCTACTTGTTCTACATCACACTTCTTCCGCAAACGGCGAAACGCTTTGACTCGGTGAGTTTCGCGGCATTCCGACTTCGATGCCCCGGTTGCCGAAATTCAGTTGCCTTTGAATTTCGGGTGATCCCTCTTGAGCATGTATGCTTCTGCTACTTGTTCTACATCACACTTCCTTCCGCAAACGGCGAAACGCTTTGACTCGGTGAGTTTCGCGGCATTCCGACTTCGATGCCCCGGTTGCCGAAATTCAGTTGCCTTTGAATTTCGGGTGATCCCTCTTGAGCATGTATGCTTCTGCTACTTGTTCTACATCACACTTCCTTCCGCAAACGGCGAAACGCTTTGACTCGGTGAGTTTCGCGGCATTCCGACTTCGATGCCCCGGTTGCCGAAATTCAGTTGCCTTTGAATTTCGGGTGATCCCTCTTGAGCATGTATGCTTCTGCTACTTGTTCTACATCACACTTCTTCCGCAAACGGCGAAACGCTTTGACTCGGTGAGTTTCGCGGCATTCCGACTTCGATGCCCCGGTTGCCGAAATTCAGTTGCCTTTGAATTTCGGGTGATCCCTCTTGAGCATGTATGCTTCTGCTACTTGTTCTACATCACACTTCCTTCCGCAAACGGCGAAACGCTTTGACTCGGTGAGTTTCGCGGCATTCCGACTTCGATGCCCCGGTTGCCGAAATTCAGTTGCCTTTGAATTTCGGGTGATCCCTCTTGAGCATGTATGCTTCTGCTACTTGTTCTACATCACACTTCCTTCCGCAAACGGCGAAACGCTTTGACTCGGTGAGTTTCGCGGCATTCCGACTTCGATGCCCCGGTTGCCGAAATTCAGTTGCCTTTGAATTTCGGGTGATCCCTCTTGAGCATGTATGCTTCTGCTACTTGTTCTACATCACACTTCTTCCGCAAACGGCGAAACGCTTTGACTCGGTGAGTTTCGCGGCATTCCGACTTCGATGCCCCGGTTGCCGAAATTCAGTTGCCTTTGAATTTCGGGTGATCCCTCTTGAGCATGTATGCTTCTGCTACTTGTTCTACATCACACTTCCTTCCGCAAACGGCGAAACGCTTTGACTCGGTGAGTTTCGCGGCATTCCGACTTCGATGCCCCGGTTGCCGAAATTCAGTTGCCTTTGAATTTCGGGTGATCCCTCTTGAGCATGTATGCTTCTGCTACTTGTTCTACATCACACTTCCTTCCGCAAACGGCGAAACGCTTTGACTCGGTGAGTTTCGCGGCATTCCGACTTCGATGCCCCGGTTGCCGAAATTCAGTTGCCTTTGAATTTCGGGTGATCCCTCTTGAGCATGTATGCTTCTGCTACTTGTTCTACATCACACTTCCTTCCGCAAACGGCGAAACGCTTTGACTCGGTGAGTTTCGCGGCATTCCGACTTCGATGCCCCGGTTGCCGAAATTCAGTTGCCTTTGAATTTCGGGTGATCCCTCTTGAGCATGTATGCTTCTGCTACTTGTTCTACATCACACTTCCTTCCGCAAACGGCGAAACGCTTTGACTCGGTGAGTTTCGCGGCATTCCGACTTCGATGCCCCGGTTGCCGAAATTCAGTTGCCTTTGAATTTCGGGTGATCCCTCTTGAGCATGTATGCTTCTGCTACTTGTTCTACATCACACTTCCTTCCGCAAACGGCGAAACGCTTTGACTCGGTGAGTTTCGCGGCATTCCGACTTCGATGCCCCGGTTGCCGAAATTCAGTTGCCTTTGAATTTCGGGTGATCCCTCTTGAGCATGTATGCTTCTGCTACTTGTTCTACATCACACTTCCTTCCGCAAACGGCGAAACGCTTTGACTCGGTGAGTTTCGCGGCATTCCGACTTCGATGCCCCGGTTGCCGAAATTCAGTTGCCTTTGAATTTCGGGTGATCCCTCTTGAGCATGTATGCTTCTGCTACTTGTTCTACATCACACTTCCTTCCGCAAACGGCGAAACGCTTTGACTCGGTGAGTTTCGCGGCATTCCGACTTCGATGCCCCGGTTGCCGAAATTCAGTTGCCTTTGAATTTCGGGTGATCCCTCTTGAGCATGTATGCTTCTGCTACTTGTTCTACATCACACTTCCTTCCGCAAACGGCGAAACGCTTTGACTCGGTGAGTTTCGCGGCATTCCGACTTCGATGCCCCGGTTGCCGAAATTCAGTTGCCTTTGAATTTCGGGTGATCCCTCTTGAGCATGTATGCTTCTGCTACTTGTTCTACATCACACTTCCTTCCGCAAACGGCGAAACGCTTTGACTCGGTGAGTTTCGCGGCATTCCGACTTCGATGCCCCGGTTGCCGAAATTCAGTTGCCTTTGAATTTCGGGTGATCCCTCTTGAGCATGTATGCTTCTGCTACTTGTTCTACATCACACTTCCTTCCGCAAACGGCGAAACGCTTTGACTCGGTGAGTTTCGCGGCATTCCGACTTCGATGCCCCGGTTGCCGAAATTCAGTTGCCTTTGAATTTCGGGTGATCCCTCTTGAGCATGTATGCTTCTGCTACTTGTTCTACATCACACTTCCTTCCGCAAACGGCGAAACGCTTTGACTCGGTGAGTTTCGCGGCATTCCGACTTCGATGCCCCGGTTGCCGAAATTCAGTTGCCTTTGAATTTCGGGTGATCCCTCTTGAGCATGTATGCTTCTGCTACTTGTTCTACATCACACTTCCTTCCGCAAACGGCGAAACGCTTTGACTCGGTGAGTTTCGCGGCATTCCGACTTCGATGCCCCGGTTGCCGAAATTCAGTTGCCTTTGAATTTCGGGTGATCCCTCTTGAGCATGTATGCTTCTGCTACTTGTTCTACATCACACTTCCTTCCGCAAACGGCGAAACGCTTTGACTCGGTGAGTTTCGCGGCATTCCGACTTCGATGCCCCGGTTGCCGAAATTCAGTTGCCTTTGAATTTCGGGTGATCCCTCTTGAGCATGTATGCTTCTGCTACTTGTTCTACATCACACTTCCTTCCGCAAACGGCGAAACGCTTTGACTCGGTGAGTTTCGCGGCATTCCGACTTCGATGCCCCGGTTGCCGAAATTCAGTTGCCTTTGAATTTCGGGTGATCCCTCTTGAGCATGTATGCTTCTGCTACTTGTTCTACATCACACTTCCTTCCGCAAACGGCGAAACGCTTTGACTCGGTGAGTTTCGCGGCATTCCGACTTCGATGCCCCGGTTGCCGAAATTCAGTTGCCTTTGAATTTCGGGTGATCCCTCTTGAGCATGTATGCTTCTGCTACTTGTTCTACATCACACTTCCTTCCGCAAACGGCGAAACGCTTTGACTCGGTGAGTTTCGCGGCATTCCGACTTCGATGCCCCGGTTGCCGAAATTCAGTTGCCTTTGAATTTCGGGTGATCCCTCTTGAGCATGTATGCTTCTGCTACTTGTTCTACATCACACTTCCTTCCGCAAACGGCGAAACGCTTTGACTCGGTGAGTTTCGCGGCATTCCGACTTCGATGCCCCGGTTGCCGAAATTCAGTTGCCTTTGAATTTCGGGTGATCCCTCTTGAGCATGTATGCTTCTGCTACTTGTTCTACATCACACTTCCTTCCGCAAACGGCGAAACGCTTTGACTCGGTGAGTTTCGCGGCATTCCGACTTCGATGCCCCGGTTGCCGAAATTCAGTTGCCTTTGAATTTCGGGTGATCCCTCTTGAGCATGTATGCTTCTGCTACTTGTTCTACATCACACTTCTTCCGCAAACGGCGAAACGCTTTGACTCGGTGAGTTTCGCGGCATTCCGACTTCGATGCCCCGGTTGCCGAAATTCAGTTGCCTTTGAATTTCGGGTGATCCCTCTTGAGCATGTATGCTTCTGCTACTTGTTCTACATCACACTTCCTTCCGCAAACGGCGAAACGCTTTGACTCGGTGAGTTTCGCGGCATTCCGACTTCGATGCCCCGGTTGCCGAAATTCAGTTGCCTTTGAATTTCGGGTGATCCCTCTTGAGCATGTATGCTTCTGCTACTTGTTCTACATCACACTTCCTTCCGCAAACGGCGAAACGCTTTGACTCGGTGAGTTTCGCGGCATTCCGACTTCGATGCCCCGGTTGCCGAAATTCAGTTGCCTTTGAATTTCGGGTGATCCCTCTTGAGCATGTATGCTTCTGCTACTTGTTCTACATCACACTTCCTTCCGCAAACGGCGAAACGCTTTGACTCGGTGAGTTTCGCGGCATTCCGACTTCGATGCCCCGGTTGCCGAAATTCAGTTGCCTTTGAATTTCGGGTGATCCCTCTTGAGCATGTATGCTTCTGCTACTTGTTCTACATCACACTTCCTTCCGCAAACGGCGAAACGCTTTGACTCGGTGAGTTTCGCGGCATTCCGACTTCGATGCCCCGGTTGCCGAAATTCAGTTGCCTTTGAATTTCGGGTGATCCCTCTTGAGCATGTATGCTTCTGCTACTTGTTCTACATCACACTTCTTCCGCAAACGGCGAAACGCTTTGACTCGGTGAGTTTCGCGGCATTCCGACTTCGATGCCCCGGTTGCCGAAATTCAGTTGCCTTTGAATTTCGGGTGATCCCTCTTGAGCATGTATGCTTCTGCTACTTGTTCTACATCACACTTCCTTCCGCAAACGGCGAAACGCTTTGACTCGGTGAGTTTCGCGGCATTCCGACTTCGATGCCCCGGTTGCCGAAATTCAGTTGCCTTTGAATTTCGGGTGATCCCTCTTGAGCATGTATGCTTCTGCTACTTGTTCTACATCACACTTCCTTCCGCAAACGGCGAAACGCTTTGACTCGGTGAGTTTCGCGGCATTCCGACTTCGATGCCCCGGTTGCCGAAATTCAGTTGCCTTTGAATTTCGGGTGATCCCTCTTGAGCATGTATGCTTCTGCTACTTGTTCTACATCACACTTCCTTCCGCAAACGGCGAAACGCTTTGACTCGGTGAGTTTCGCGGCATTCCGACTTCGATGCCCCGGTTGCCGAAATTCAGTTGCCTTTGAATTTCGGGTGATCCCTCTTGAGCATGTATGCTTCTGCTACTTGTTCTACATCACACTTCCTTCCGCAAACGGCGAAACGCTTTGACTCGGTGAGTTTCGCGGCATTCCGACTTCGATGCCCCGGTTGCCGAAATTCAGTTGCCTTTGAATTTCGGGTGATCCCTCTTGAGCATGTATGCTTCTGCTACTTGTTCTACATCACACTTCCTTCCGCAAACGGCGAAACGCTTTGACTCGGTGAGTTTCGCGGCATTCCGACTTCGATGCCCCGGTTGCCGAAATTCAGTTGCCTTTGAATTTCGGGTGATCCCTCTTGAGCATGTATGCTTCTGCTACTTGTTCTACATCACACTTCCTTCCGCAAACGGCGAAACGCTTTGACTCGGTGAGTTTCGCGGCATTCCGACTTCGATGCCCCGGTTGCCGAAATTCAGTTGCCTTTGAATTTCGGGTGATCCCTCTTGAGCATGTATGCTTCTGCTACTTGTTCTACATCACACTTCTTCCGCAAACGGCGAAACGCTTTGACTCGGTGAGTTTCGCGGCATTCCGACTTCGATGCCCCGGTTGCCGAAATTCAGTTGCCTTTGAATTTCGGGTGATCCCTCTTGAGCATGTATGCTTCTGCTACTTGTTCTACATCACACTTTCTTCCGCAAACGGCGAAACGCTTTGACTCGGTGAGTTTCGCGGCATTCCGACTTCGATGCCCCGGTTGCCGAAATTCAGTTGCCTTTGAATTTCGGGTGATCCCTCTTGAGCATGTATGCTTCTGCTACTTGTTCTACATCACACTTCCTTCCGCAAACGGCGAAACGCTTTGACTCGGTGAGTTTCGCGGCATTCCGACTTCGATGCCCCGGTTGCCGAAATTCAGTTGCCTTTGAATTTCGGGTGATCCCTCTTGAGCATGTATGCTTCTGCTACTTGTTCTACATCACACTTCCTTCCGCAAACGGCGAAACGCTTTGACTCGGTGAGTTTCGCGGCATTCCGACTTCGATGCCCCGGTTGCCGAAATTCAGTTGCCTTTGAATTTCGGGTGATCCCTCTTGAGCATGTATGCTTCTGCTACTTGTTCTACATCACACTTCCTTCCGCAAACGGCGAAACGCTTTGACTCGGTGAGTTTCGCGGCATTCCGACTTCGATGCCCCGGTTGCCGAAATTCAGTTGCCTTTGAATTTCGGGTGATCCCTCTTGAGCATGTATGCTTCTGCTACTTGTTCTACATCACACTTCCTTCCGCAAACGGCGAAACGCTTTGACTCGGTGAGTTTCGCGGCATTCCGACTTCGATGCCCCGGTTGCCGAAATTCAGTTGCCTTTGAATTTCGGGTGATCCCTCTTGAGCATGTATGCTTCTGCTACTTGTTCTACATCACACTTCCTTCCGCAAACGGCGAAACGCTTTGACTCGGTGAGTTTCGCGGCATTCCGACTTCGATGCCCCGGTTGCCGAAATTCAGTTGCCTTTGAATTTCGGGTGATCCCTCTTGAGCATGTATGCTTCTGCTACTTGTTCTACATCACACTTCCTTCCGCAAACGGCGAAACGCTTTGACTCGGTGAGTTTCGCGGCATTCCGACTTCGATGCCCCGGTTGCCGAAATTCAGTTGCCTTTGAATTTCGGGTGATCCCTCTTGAGCATGTATGCTTCTGCTACTTGTTCTACATCACACTTCCTTCCGCAAACGGCGAAACGCTTTGACTCGGTGAGTTTCGCGGCATTCCGACTTCGATGCCCCGGTTGCCGAAATTCAGTTGCCTTTGAATTTCGGGTGATCCCTCTTGAGCATGTATGCTTCTGCTACTTGTTCTACATCACACTTCCTTCCGCAAACGGCGAAACGCTTTGACTCGGTGAGTTTCGCGGCATTCCGACTTCGATGCCCCGGTTGCCGAAATTCAGTTGCCTTTGAATTTCGGGTGATCCCTCTTGAGCATGTATGCTTCTGCTACTTGTTCTACATCACACTTCTTCCGCAAACGGCGAAACGCTTTGACTCGGTGAGTTTCGCGGCATTCCGACTTCGATGCCCCGGTTGCCGAAATTCAGTTGCCTTTGAATTTCGGGTGATCCCTCTTGAGCATGTATGCTTCTGCTACTTGTTCTACATCACACTTCCTTCCGCAAACGGCGAAACGCTTTGACTCGGTGAGTTTCGCGGCATTCCGACTTCGATGCCCCGGTTGCCGAAATTCAGTTGCCTTTGAATTTCGGGTGATCCCTCTTGAGCATGTATGCTTCTGCTACTTGTTCTACATCACACTTCCTTCCGCAAACGGCGAAACGCTTTGACTCGGTGAGTTTCGCGGCATTCCGACTTCGATGCCCCGGTTGCCGAAATTCAGTTGCCTTTGAATTTCGGGTGATCCCTCTTGAGCATGTATGCTTCTGCTACTTGTTCTACATCACTTCCTTCCGCAAACGGCGAAACGCTTTGACTCGGTGAGTTTCGCGGCATTCCGACTTCGATGCCCCGGTTGCCGAAATTCAGTTGCCTTTGAATTTCGGGTGATCCCTCTTGAGCATGTATGCTTCTGCTACTTGTTCTACATCACACTTCCTTCCGCAAACGGCGAAACGCTTTGACTCGGTGAGTTTCGCGGCATTCCGACTTCGATGCCCCGGTTGCCGAAATTCAGTTGCCTTTGAATTTCGGGTGATCCCTCTTGAGCATGTATGCTTCTGCTACTTGTTCTACATCACACTTCCTTCCGCAAACGGCGAAACGCTTTGACTCGGTGAGTTTCGCGGCATTCCGACTTCGATGCCCCGGTTGCCGAAATTCAGTTGCCTTTGAATTTCGGGTGATCCCTCTTGAGCATGTATGCTTCTGCTACTTGTTCTACATCACACTTCCTTCCGCAAACGGCGAAACGCTTTGACTCGGTGAGTTTCGCGGCATTCCGACTTCGATGCCCCGGTTGCCGAAATTCAGTTGCCTTTGAATTTCGGGTGATCCCTCTTGAGCATGTATGCTTCTGCTACTTGTTCTACATCACACTTCCTTCCGCAAACGGCGAAACGCTTTGACTCGGTGAGTTTCGCGGCATTCCGACTTCGATGCCCCGGTTGCCGAAATTCAGTTGCCTTTGAATTTCGGGTGATCCCTCTTGAGCATGTATGCTTCTGCTACTTGTTCTACATCACACTTCCTTCCGCAAACGGCGAAACGCTTTGACTCGGTGAGTTTCGCGGCATTCCGACTTCGATGCCCCGGTTGCCGAAATTCAGTTGCCTTTGAATTTCGGGTGATCCCTCTTGAGCATGTATGCTTCTGCTACTTGTTCTACATCACACTTCCTTCCGCAAACGGCGAAACGCTTTGACTCGGTGAGTTTCGCGGCATTCCGACTTCGATGCCCCGGTTGCCGAAATTCAGTTGCCTTTGAATTTCGGGTGATCCCTCTTGAGCATGTATGCTTCTGCTACTTGTTCTACATCACACTTCCTTCCGCAAACGGCGAAACGCTTTGACTCGGTGAGTTTCGCGGCATTCCGACTTCGATGCCCCGGTTGCCGAAATTCAGTTGCCTTTGAATTTCGGGTGATCCCTCTTGAGCATGTATGCTTCTGCTACTTGTTCTACATCACACTTCCTTCCGCAAACGGCGAAACGCTTTGACTCGGTGAGTTTCGCGGCATTCCGACTTCGATGCCCCGGTTGCCGAAATTCAGTTGCCTTTGAATTTCGGGTGATCCCTCTTGAGCATGTATGCTTCTGCTACTTGTTCTACATCACACTTCTTCCGCAAACGGCGAAACGCTTTGACTCGGTGAGTTTCGCGGCATTCCGACTTCGATGCCCCGGTTGCCGAAATTCAGTTGCCTTTGAATTTCGGGTGATCCCTCTTGAGCATGTATGCTTCTGCTACTTGTTCTACATCACACTTCCTTCCGCAAACGGCGAAACGCTTTGACTCGGTGAGTTTCGCGGCATTCCGACTTCGATGCCCCGGTTGCCGAAATTCAGTTGCCTTTGAATTTCGGGTGATCCCTCTTGAGCATGTATGCTTCTGCTACTTGTTCTACATCACACTTCTTCCGCAAACGGCGAAACGCTTTGACTCGGTGAGTTTCGCGGCATTCCGACTTCGATGCCCCGGTTGCCGAAATTCAGTTGCCTTTGAATTTCGGGTGATCCCTCTTGAGCATGTATGCTTCTGCTACTTGTTCTACATCACACTTCCTTCCGCAAACGGCGAAACGCTTTGACTCGGTGAGTTTCGCGGCATTCCGACTTCGATGCCCCGGTTGCCGAAATTCAGTTGCCTTTGAATTTCGGGTGATCCCTCTTGAGCATGTATGCTTCTGCTACTTGTTCTACATCACACTTCCTTCCGCAAACGGCGAAACGCTTTGACTCGGTGAGTTTCGCGGCATTCCGACTTCGATGCCCCGGTTGCCGAAATTCAGTTGCCTTTGAATTTCGGGTGATCCCTCTTGAGCATGTATGCTTCTGCTACTTGTTCTACATCACACTTCCTTCCGCAAACGGCGAAACGCTTTGACTCGGTGAGTTTCGCGGCATTCCGACTTCGATGCCCCGGTTGCCGAAATTCAGTTGCCTTTGAATTTCGGGTGATCCCTCTTGAGCATGTATGCTTCTGCTACTTGTTCTACATCACACTTCCTTCCGCAAACGGCGAAACGCTTTGACTCGGTGAGTTTCGCGGCATTCCGACTTCGATGCCCCGGTTGCCGAAATTCAGTTGCCTTTGAATTTCGGGTGATCCCTCTTGAGCATGTATGCTTCTGCTACTTGTTCTACATCACACTTCCTTCCGCAAACGGCGAAACGCTTTGACTCGGTGAGTTTCGCGGCATTCCGACTTCGATGCCCCGGTTGCCGAAATTCAGTTGCCTTTGAATTTCGGGTGATCCCTCTTGAGCATGTATGCTTCTGCTACTTGTTCTACATCACACTTCCTTCCGCAAACGGCGAAACGCTTTGACTCGGTGAGTTTCGCGGCATTCCGACTTCGATGCCCCGGTTGCCGAAATTCAGTTGCCTTTGAATTTCGGGTGATCCCTCTTGAGCATGTATGCTTCTGCTACTTGTTCTACATCACACTTCCTTCCGCAAACGGCGAAACGCTTTGACTCGGTGAGTTTCGCGGCATTCCGACTTCGATGCCCCGGTTGCCGAAATTCAGTTGCCTTTGAATTTCGGGTGATCCCTCTTGAGCATGTATGCTTCTGCTACTTGTTCTACATCACACTTCCTTCCGCAAACGGCGAAACGCTTTGACTCGGTGAGTTTCGCGGCATTCCGACTTCGATGCCCCGGTTGCCGAAATTCAGTTGCCTTTGAATTTCGGGTGATCCCTCTTGAGCATGTATGCTTCTGCTACTTGTTCTACATCACACTTCTTCCGCAAACGGCGAAACGCTTTGACTCGGTGAGTTTCGCGGCATTCCGACTTCGATGCCCCGGTTGCCGAAATTCAGTTGCCTTTGAATTTCGGGTGATCCCTCTTGAGCATGTATGCTTCTGCTACTTGTTCTACATCACACTTCTTCCGCAAACGGCGAAACGCTTTGACTCGGTGAGTTTCGCGGCATTCCGACTTCGATGCCCCGGTTGCCGAAATTCAGTTGCCTTTGAATTTCGGGTGATCCCTCTTGAGCATGTATGCTTCTGCTACTTGTTCTACATCACACTTCCTTCCGCAAACGGCGAAACGCTTTGACTCGGTGAGTTTCGCGGCATTCCGACTTCGATGCCCCGGTTGCCGAAATTCAGTTGCCTTTGAATTTCGGGTGATCCCTCTTGAGCATGTATGCTTCTGCTACTTGTTCTACATCACACTTCCTTCCGCAAACGGCGAAACGCTTTGACTCGGTGAGTTTCGCGGCATTCCGACTTCGATGCCCCGGTTGCCGAAATTCAGTTGCCTTTGAATTTCGGGTGATCCCTCTTGAGCATGTATGCTTCTGCTACTTGTTCTACATCACACTTCCTTCCGCAAACGGCGAAACGCTTTGACTCGGTGAGTTTCGCGGCATTCCGACTTCGATGCCCCGGTTGCCGAAATTCAGTTGCCTTTGAATTTCGGGTGATCCCTCTTGAGCATGTATGCTTCTGCTACTTGTTCTACATCACACTTCCTTCCGCAAACGGCGAAACGCTTTGACTCGGTGAGTTTCGCGGCATTCCGACTTCGATGCCCCGGTTGCCGAAATTCAGTTGCCTTTGAATTTCGGGTGATCCCTCTTGAGCATGTATGCTTCTGCTACTTGTTCTACATCACACTTCCTTCCGCAAACGGCGAAACGCTTTGACTCGGTGAGTTTCGCGGCATTCCGACTTCGATGCCCCGGTTGCCGAAATTCAGTTGCCTTTGAATTTCGGGTGATCCCTCTTGAGCATGTATGCTTCTGCTACTTGTTCTACATCACACTTCCTTCCGCAAACGGCGAAACGCTTTGACTCGGTGAGTTTCGCGGCATTCCGACTTCGATGCCCCGGTTGCCGAAATTCAGTTGCCTTTGAATTTCGGGTGATCCCTCTTGAGCATGTATGCTTCTGCTACTTGTTCTACATCACACTTCCTTCCGCAAACGGCGAAACGCTTTGACTCGGTGAGTTTCGCGGCATTCCGACTTCGATGCCCCGGTTGCCGAAATTCAGTTGCCTTTGAATTTCGGGTGATCCCTCTTGAGCATGTATGCTTCTGCTACTTGTTCTACATCACACTTCTTCCGCAAACGGCGAAACGCTTTGACTCGGTGAGTTTCGCGGCATTCCGACTTCGATGCCCCGGTTGCCGAAATTCAGTTGCCTTTGAATTTCGGGTGATCCCTCTTGAGCATGTATGCTTCTGCTACTTGTTCTACATCACACTTCCTTCCGCAAACGGCGAAACGCTTTGACTCGGTGAGTTTCGCGGCATTCCGACTTCGATGCCCCGGTTGCCGAAATTCAGTTGCCTTTGAATTTCGGGTGATCCCTCTTGAGCATGTATGCTTCTGCTACTTGTTCTACATCACACTTCTTCCGCAAACGGCGAAACGCTTTGACTCGGTGAGTTTCGCGGCATTCCGACTTCGATGCCCCGGTTGCCGAAATTCAGTTGCCTTTGAATTTCGGGTGATCCCTCTTGAGCATGTATGCTTCTGCTACTTGTTCTACATCACACTTCCTTCCGCAAACGGCGAAACGCTTTGACTCGGTGAGTTTCGCGGCATTCCGACTTCGATGCCCCGGTTGCCGAAATTCAGTTGCCTTTGAATTTCGGGTGATCCCTCTTGAGCATGTATGCTTCTGCTACTTGTTCTACATCACACTTCCTTCCGCAAACGGCGAAACGCTTTGACTCGGTGAGTTTCGCGGCATTCCGACTTCGATGCCCCGGTTGCCGAAATTCAGTTGCCTTTGAATTTCGGGTGATCCCTCTTGAGCATGTATGCTTCTGCTACTTGTTCTACATCACACTTCCTTCCGCAAACGGCGAAACGCTTTGACTCGGTGAGTTTCGCGGCATTCCGACTTCGATGCCCCGGTTGCCGAAATTCAGTTGCCTTTGAATTTCGGGTGATCCCTCTTGAGCATGTATGCTTCTGCTACTTGTTCTACATCACACTTCCTTCCGCAAACGGCGAAACGCTTTGACTCGGTGAGTTTCGCGGCATTCCGACTTCGATGCCCCGGTTGCCGAAATTCAGTTGCCTTTGAATTTCGGGTGATCCCTCTTGAGCATGTATGCTTCTGCTACTTGTTCTACATCACACTTCCTTCCGCAAACGGCGAAACGCTTTGACTCGGTGAGTTTCGCGGCATTCCGACTTCGATGCCCCGGTTGCCGAAATTCAGTTGCCTTTGAATTTCGGGTGATCCCTCTTGAGCATGTATGCTTCTGCTACTTGTTCTACATCACACTTCCTTCCGCAAACGGCGAAACGCTTTGACTCGGTGAGTTTCGCGGCATTCCGACTTCGATGCCCCGGTTGCCGAAATTCAGTTGCCTTTGAATTTCGGGTGATCCCTCTTGAGCATGTATGCTTCTGCTACTTGTTCTACATCACACTTCCTTCCGCAAACGGCGAAACGCTTTGACTCGGTGAGTTTCGCGGCATTCCGACTTCGATGCCCCGGTTGCCGAAATTCAGTTGCCTTTGAATTTCGGGTGATCCCTCTTGAGCATGTATGCTTCTGCTACTTGTTCTACATCACACTTCTTCCGCAAACGGCGAAACGCTTTGACTCGGTGAGTTTCGCGGCATTCCGACTTCGATGCCCCGGTTGCCGAAATTCAGTTGCCTTTGAATTTCGGGTGATCCCTCTTGAGCATGTATGCTTCTGCTACTTGTTCTACATCACACTTCCTTCCGCAAACGGCGAAACGCTTTGACTCGGTGAGTTTCGCGGCATTCCGACTTCGATGCCCCGGTTGCCGAAATTCAGTTGCCTTTGAATTTCGGGTGATCCCTCTTGAGCATGTATGCTTCTGCTACTTGTTCTACATCACACTTCCTTCCGCAAACGGCGAAACGCTTTGACTCGGTGAGTTTCGCGGCATTCCGACTTCGATGCCCCGGTTGCCGAAATTCAGTTGCCTTTGAATTTCGGGTGATCCCTCTTGAGCATGTATGCTTCTGCTACTTGTTCTACATCACACTTCCTTCCGCAAACGGCGAAACGCTTTGACTCGGTGAGTTTCGCGGCATTCCGACTTCGATGCCCCGGTTGCCGAAATTCAGTTGCCTTTGAATTTCGGGTGATCCCTCTTGAGCATGTATGCTTCTGCTACTTGTTCTACATCACACTTCCTTCCGCAAACGGCGAAACGCTTTGACTCGGTGAGTTTCGCGGCATTCCGACTTCGATGCCCCGGTTGCCGAAATTCAGTTGCCTTTGAATTTCGGGTGATCCCTCTTGAGCATGTATGCTTCTGCTACTTGTTCTACATCACACTTCTTCCGCAAACGGCGAAACGCTTTGACTCGGTGAGTTTCGCGGCATTCCGACTTCGATGCCCCGGTTGCCGAAATTCAGTTGCCTTTGAATTTCGGGTGATCCCTCTTGAGCATGTATGCTTCTGCTACTTGTTCTACATCACACTTCCTTCCGCAAACGGCGAAACGCTTTGACTCGGTGAGTTTCGCGGCATTCCGACTTCGATGCCCCGGTTGCCGAAATTCAGTTGCCTTTGAATTTCGGGTGATCCCTCTTGAGCATGTATGCTTCTGCTACTTGTTCTACATCACACTTCCTTCCGCAAACGGCGAAACGCTTTGACTCGGTGAGTTTCGCGGCATTCCGACTTCGATGCCCCGGTTGCCGAAATTCAGTTGCCTTTGAATTTCGGGTGATCCCTCTTGAGCATGTATGCTTCTGCTACTTGTTCTACATCACACTTCTTCCGCAAACGGCGAAACGCTTTGACTCGGTGAGTTTCGCGGCATTCCGACTTCGATGCCCGGTTGCCGAAATTCAGTTGCCTTTGAATTTCGGGTGATCCCTCTTGAGCATGTATGCTTCTGCTACTTGTTCTACATCACACTTCCTTCCGCAAACGGCGAAACGCTTTGACTCGGTGAGTTTCGCGGCATTCCGACTTCGATGCCCCGGTTGCCGAAATTCAGTTGCCTTTGAATTTCGGGTGATCCCTCTTGAGCATGTATGCTTCTGCTACTTGTTCTACATCACACTTCCTTCCGCAAACGGCGAAACGCTTTGACTCGGTGAGTTTCGCGGCATTCCGACTTCGATGCCCCGGTTGCCGAAATTCAGTTGCCTTTGAATTTCGGGTGATCCCTCTTGAGCATGTATGCTTCTGCTACTTGTTCTACATCACACTTCCTTCCGCAAACGGCGAAACGCTTTGACTCGGTGAGTTTCGCGGCATTCCGACTTCGATGCCCCGGTTGCCGAAATTCAGTTGCCTTTGAATTTCGGGTGATCCCTCTTGAGCATGTATGCTTCTGCTACTTGTTCTACATCACACTTCCTTCCGCAAACGGCGAAACGCTTTGACTCGGTGAGTTTCGCGGCATTCCGACTTCGATGCCCCGGTTGCCGAAATTCAGTTGCCTTTGAATTTCGGGTGATCCCTCTTGAGCATGTATGCTTCTGCTACTTGTTCTACATCACACTTCCTTCCGCAAACGGCGAAACGCTTTGACTCGGTGAGTTTCGCGGCATTCCGACTTCGATGCCCCGGTTGCCGAAATTCAGTTGCCTTTGAATTTCGGGTGATCCCTCTTGAGCATGTATGCTTCTGCTACTTGTTCTACATCACACTTCCTTCCGCAAACGGCGAAACGCTTTGACTCGGTGAGTTTCGCGGCATTCCGACTTCGATGCCCCGGTTGCCGAAATTCAGTTGCCTTTGAATTTCGGGTGATCCCTCTTGAGCATGTATGCTTCTGCTACTTGTTCTACATCACACTTCCTTCCGCAAACGGCGAAACGCTTTGACTCGGTGAGTTTCGCGGCATTCCGACTTCGATGCCCCGGTTGCCGAAATTCAGTTGCCTTTGAATTTCGGGTGATCCCTCTTGAGCATGTATGCTTCTGCTACTTGTTCTACATCACACTTCTTCCGCAAACGGCGAAACGCTTTGACTCGGTGAGTTTCGCGGCATTCCGACTTCGATGCCCCGGTTGCCGAAATTCAGTTGCCTTTGAATTTCGGGTGATCCCTCTTGAGCATGTATGCTTCTGCTACTTGTTCTACATCACACTTCCTTCCGCAAACGGCGAAACGCTTTGACTCGGTGAGTTTCGCGGCATTCCGACTTCGATGCCCCGGTTGCCGAAATTCAGTTGCCTTTGAATTTCGGGTGATCCCTCTTGAGCATGTATGCTTCTGCTACTTGTTCTACATCACACTTCCTTCCGCAAACGGCGAAACGCTTTGACTCGGTGAGTTTCGCGGCATTCCGACTTCGATGCCCCGGTTGCCGAAATTCAGTTGCCTTTGAATTTCGGGTGATCCCTCTTGAGCATGTATGCTTCTGCTACTTGTTCTACATCACACTTCCTTCCGCAAACGGCGAAACGCTTTGACTCGGTGAGTTTCGCGGCATTCCGACTTCGATGCCCCGGTTGCCGAAATTCAGTTGCCTTTGAATTTCGGGTGATCCCTCTTGAGCATGTATGCTTCTGCTACTTGTTCTACATCACACTTCTTCCGCAAACGGCGAAACGCTTTGACTCGGTGAGTTTCGCGGCATTCCGACTTCGATGCCCCGGTTGCCGAAATTCAGTTGCCTTTGAATTTCGGGTGATCCCTCTTGAGCATGTATGCTTCTGCTACTTGTTCTACATCACACTTCCTTCCGCAAACGGCGAAACGCTTTGACTCGGTGAGTTTCGCGGCATTCCGACTTCGATGCCCCGGTTGCCGAAATTCAGTTGCCTTTGAATTTCGGGTGATCCCTCTTGAGCATGTATGCTTCTGCTACTTGTTCTACATCACACTTCCTTCCGCAAACGGCGAAACGCTTTGACTCGGTGAGTTTCGCGGCATTCCGACTTCGATGCCCCGGTTGCCGAAATTCAGTTGCCTTTGAATTTCGGGTGATCCCTCTTGAGCATGTATGCTTCTGCTACTTGTTCTACATCACACTTCCTTCCGCAAACGGCGAAACGCTTTGACTCGGTGAGTTTCGCGGCATTCCGACTTCGATGCCCCGGTTGCCGAAATTCAGTTGCCTTTGAATTTCGGGTGATCCCTCTTGAGCATGTATGCTTCTGCTACTTGTTCTACATCACACTTCCTTCCGCAAACGGCGAAACGCTTTGACTCGGTGAGTTTCGCGGCATTCCGACTTCGATGCCCCGGTTGCCGAAATTCAGTTGCCTTTGAATTTCGGGTGATCCCTCTTGAGCATGTATGCTTCTGCTACTTGTTCTACATCACACTTCTTCCGCAAACGGCGAAACGCTTTGACTCGGTGAGTTTCGCGGCATTCCGACTTCGATGCCCCGGTTGCCGAAATTCAGTTGCCTTTGAATTTCGGGTGATCCCTCTTGAGCATGTATGCTTCTGCTACTTGTTCTACATCACACTTCCTTCCGCAAACGGCGAAACGCTTTGACTCGGTGAGTTTCGCGGCATTCCGACTTCGATGCCCCGGTTGCCGAAATTCAGTTGCCTTTGAATTTCGGGTGATCCCTCTTGAGCATGTATGCTTCTGCTACTTGTTCTACATCACACTTCCTTCCGCAAACGGCGAAACGCTTTGACTCGGTGAGTTTCGCGGCATTCCGACTTCGATGCCCCGGTTGCCGAAATTCAGTTGCCTTTGAATTTCGGGTGATCCCTCTTGAGCATGTATGCTTCTGCTACTTGTTCTACATCACACTTCTTCCGCAAACGGCGAAACGCTTTGACTCGGTGAGTTTCGCGGCATTCCGACTTCGATGCCCCGGTTGCCGAAATTCAGTTGCCTTTGAATTTCGGGTGATCCCTCTTGAGCATGTATGCTTCTGCTACTTGTTCTACATCACACTTCCTTCCGCAAACGGCGAAACGCTTTGACTCGGTGAGTTTCGCGGCATTCCGACTTCGATGCCCCGGTTGCCGAAATTCAGTTGCCTTTGAATTTCGGGTGATCCCTCTTGAGCATGTATGCTTCTGCTACTTGTTCTACATCACACTTCTTCCGCAAACGGCGAAACGCTTTGACTCGGTGAGTTTCGCGGCATTCCGACTTCGATGCCCCGGTTGCCGAAATTCAGTTGCCTTTGAATTTCGGGTGATCCCTCTTGAGCATGTATGCTTCTGCTACTTGTTCTACATCACACTTCCTTCCGCAAACGGCGAAACGCTTTGACTCGGTGAGTTTCGCGGCATTCCGACTTCGATGCCCCGGTTGCCGAAATTCAGTTGCCTTTGAATTTCGGGTGATCCCTCTTGAGCATGTATGCTTCTGCTACTTGTTCTACATCACACTTCTTCCGCAAACGGCGAAACGCTTTGACTCGGTGAGTTTCGCGGCATTCCGACTTCGATGCCCCGGTTGCCGAAATTCAGTTGCCTTTGAATTTCGGGTGATCCCTCTTGAGCATGTATGCTTCTGCTACTTGTTCTACATCACACTTCCTTCCGCAAACGGCGAAACGCTTTGACTCGGTGAGTTTCGCGGCATTCCGACTTCGATGCCCCGGTTGCCGAAATTCAGTTGCCTTTGAATTTCGGGTGATCCCTCTTGAGCATGTATGCTTCTGCTACTTGTTCTACATCACACTTCCTTCCGCAAACGGCGAAACGCTTTGACTCGGTGAGTTTCGCGGCATTCCGACTTCGATGCCCCGGTTGCCGAAATTCAGTTGCCTTTGAATTTCGGGTGATCCCTCTTGAGCATGTATGCTTCTGCTACTTGTTCTACATCACACTTCCTTCCGCAAACGGCGAAACGCTTTGACTCGGTGAGTTTCGCGGCATTCCGACTTCGATGCCCCGGTTGCCGAAATTCAGTTGCCTTTGAATTTCGGGTGATCCCTCTTGAGCATGTATGCTTCTGCTACTTGTTCTACATCACACTTCTTCCGCAAACGGCGAAACGCTTTGACTCGGTGAGTTTCGCGGCATTCCGACTTCGATGCCCCGGTTGCCGAAATTCAGTTGCCTTTGAATTTCGGGTGATCCCTCTTGAGCATGTATGCTTCTGCTACTTGTTCTACATCACACTTCCTTCCGCAAACGGCGAAACGCTTTGACTCGGTGAGTTTCGCGGCATTCCGACTTCGATGCCCGGTTGCCGAAATTCAGTTGCCTTTGAATTTCGGGTGATCCCTCTTGAGCATGTATGCTTCTGCTACTTGTTCTACATCACACTTCCTTCCGCAAACGGCGAAACGCTTTGACTCGGTGAGTTTCGCGGCATTCCGACTTCGATGCCCCGGTTGCCGAAATTCAGTTGCCTTTGAATTTCGGGTGATCCCTCTTGAGCATGTATGCTTCTGCTACTTGTTCTACATCACACTTCCTTCCGCAAACGGCGAAACGCTTTGACTCGGTGAGTTTCGCGGCATTCCGACTTCGATGCCCCGGTTGCCGAAATTCAGTTGCCTTTGAATTTCGGGTGATCCCTCTTGAGCATGTATGCTTCTGCTACTTGTTCTACATCACACTTCTTCCGCAAACGGCGAAACGCTTTGACTCGGTGAGTTTCGCGGCATTCCGACTTCGATGCCCCGGTTGCCGAAATTCAGTTGCCTTTGAATTTCGGGTGATCCCTCTTGAGCATGTATGCTTCTGCTACTTGTTCTACATCACACTTCCTTCCGCAAACGGCGAAACGCTTTGACTCGGTGAGTTTCGCGGCATTCCGACTTCGATGCCCCGGTTGCCGAAATTCAGTTGCCTTTGAATTTCGGGTGATCCCTCTTGAGCATGTATGCTTCTGCTACTTGTTCTACATCACACTTCCTTCCGCAAACGGCGAAACGCTTTGACTCGGTGAGTTTCGCGGCATTCCGACTTCGATGCCCCGGTTGCCGAAATTCAGTTGCCTTTGAATTTCGGGTGATCCCTCTTGAGCATGTATGCTTCTGCTACTTGTTCTACATCACACTTCCTTCCGCAAACGGCGAAACGCTTTGACTCGGTGAGTTTCGCGGCATTCCGACTTCGATGCCCCGGTTGCCGAAATTCAGTTGCCTTTGAATTTCGGGTGATCCCTCTTGAGCATGTATGCTTCTGCTACTTGTTCTACATCACACTTCCTTCCGCAAACGGCGAAACGCTTTGACTCGGTGAGTTTCGCGGCATTCCGACTTCGATGCCCCGGTTGCCGAAATTCAGTTGCCTTTGAATTTCGGGTGATCCCTCTTGAGCATGTATGCTTCTGCTACTTGTTCTACATCACACTTCCTTCCGCAAACGGCGAAACGCTTTGACTCGGTGAGTTTCGCGGCATTCCGACTTCGATGCCCCGGTTGCCGAAATTCAGTTGCCTTTGAATTTCGGGTGATCCCTCTTGAGCATGTATGCTTCTGCTACTTGTTCTACATCACACTTCCTTCCGCAAACGGCGAAACGCTTTGACTCGGTGAGTTTCGCGGCATTCCGACTTCGATGCCCCGGTTGCCGAAATTCAGTTGCCTTTGAATTTCGGGTGATCCCTCTTGAGCATGTATGCTTCTGCTACTTGTTCTACATCACACTTCCTTCCGCAAAGGGCGAAACGCTTTGACTCGGTGAGTTTCGCGGCATTCCGACTTCGATGCCCCGGTTGCCGAAATTCAGTTGCCTTTGAATTTCGGGTGATCCCTCTTGAGCATGTATGCTTCTGCTACTTGTTCTACATCACACTTCCTTCCGCAAACGGCGAAACGCTTTGACTCGGTGAGTTTCGCGGCATTCCGACTTCGATGCCCCGGTTGCCGAAATTCAGTTGCCTTTGAATTTCGGGTGATCCCTCTTGAGCATGTATGCTTCTGCTACTTGTTCTACATCACACTTCCTTCCGCAAACGGCGAAACGCTTTGACTCGGTGAGTTTCGCGGCATTCCGACTTCGATGCCCCGGTTGCCGAAATTCAGTTGCCTTTGAATTTCGGGTGATCCCTCTTGAGCATGTATGCTTCTGCTACTTGTTCTACATCACACTTCCTTCCGCAAACGGCGAAACGCTTTGACTCGGTGAGTTTCGCGGCATTCCGACTTCGATGCCCCGGTTGCCGAAATTCAGTTGCCTTTGAATTTCGGGTGATCCCTCTTGAGCATGTATGCTTCTGCTACTTGTTCTACATCACACTTCCTTCCGCAAACGGCGAAACGCTTTGACTGGTGAGTTTCGCGGCATTCCGACTTCGATGCCCCGGTTGCCGAAATTCAGTTGCCTTTGAATTTCGGGTGATCCCTCTTGAGCATGTATGCTTCTGCTACTTGTTCTACATCACACTTCCTTCCGCAAAAGCGAAACGCTTTGACTCGGTGAGTTTCGCGGCATTCCGACTTCGATGCCCCGGTTGCCGAAATTCAGTTGCCTTTGAATTTCGGGTGATCCCTCTTGAGCATGTATGCTTCTGCTACTTGTTCTACATCACACTTCCTTCCGCAAACGGCGAAACGCTTTGACTCGGTGAGTTTCGCGGCATTCCGACTTCGATGCCCCGGTTGCCGAAATTCAGTTGCCTTTGAATTTCGGGTGATCCCTCTTGAGCATGTATGCTTCTGCTACTTGTTCTACATCACACTTCTTCCGCAAACGGCGAAACGCTTTGACTCGGTGAGTTTCGCGGCATTCCGACTTCGATGCCCCGGTTGCCGAAATTCAGTTGCCTTTGAATTTCGGGTGATCCCTCTTGAGCATGTATGCTTCTGCTACTTGTTCTACATCACACTTCTTCCGCAAACGGCGAAACGCTTTGACTCGGTGAGTTTCGCGGCATTCCGACTTCGATGCCCCGGTTGCCGAAATTCAGTTGCCTTTGAATTTCGGGTGATCCCTCTTGAGCATGTATGCTTCTGCTACTTGTTCTACATCACACTTCCTTCCGCAAACGGCGAAACGCTTTGACTCGGTGAGTTTCGCGGCATTCCGACTTCGATGCCCCGGTTGCCGAAATTCAGTTGCCTTTGAATTTCGGGTGATCCCTCTTGAGCATGTATGCTTCTGCTACTTGTTCTACATCACTTCCTTCCGCAAACGGCGAAACGCTTTGACTCGGTGAGTTTCGCGGCATTCCGACTTCGATGCCCCGGTTGCCGAAATTCAGTTGCCTTTGAATTTCGGGTGATCCCTCTTGAGCATGTATGCTTCTGCTACTTGTTCTACATCACACTTCCTTCCGCAAACGGCGAAACGCTTTGACTCGGTGAGTTTCGCGGCATTCCGACTTCGATGCCCCGGTTGCCGAAATTCAGTTGCCTTTGAATTTCGGGTGATCCCTCTTGAGCATGTATGCTTCTGCTACTTGTTCTACATCACACTTCCTTCCGCAAACGGCGAAACGCTTTGACTCGGTGAGTTTCGCGGCATTCCGACTTCGATGCCCGGTTGCCGAAATTCAGTTGCCTTTGAATTTCGGGTGATCCCTCTTGAGCATGTATGCTTCTGCTACTTGTTCTACATCACACTTCCTTCCGCAAACGGCGAAACGCTTTGACTCGGTGAGTTTCGCGGCATTCCGACTTCGATGCCCCGGTTGCCGAAATTCAGTTGCCTTTGAATTTCGGGTGATCCCTCTTGAGCATGTATGCTTCTGCTACTTGTTCTACATCACACTTCTTCCGCAAACGGCGAAACGCTTTGACTCGGTGAGTTTCGCGGCATTCCGACTTCGATGCCCCGGTTGCCGAAATTCAGTTGCCTTTGAATTTCGGGTGATCCCTCTTGAGCATGTATGCTTCTGCTACTTGTTCTACATCACACTTCCTTCCGCAAACGGCGAAACGCTTTGACTCGGTGAGTTTCGCGGCATTCCGACTTCGATGCCCCGGTTGCCGAAATTCAGTTGCCTTTGAATTTCGGGTGATCCCTCTTGAGCATGTATGCTTCTGCTACTTGTTCTACATCACACTTCTTCCGCAAACGGCGAAACGCTTTGACTCGGTGAGTTTCGCGGCATTCCGACTTCGATGCCCCGGTTGCCGAAATTCAGTTGCCTTTGAATTTCGGGTGATCCCTCTTGAGCATGTATGCTTCTGCTACTTGTTCTACATCACACTTCCTTCCGCAAACGGCGAAACGCTTTGACTCGGTGAGTTTCGCGGCATTCCGACTTCGATGCCCCGGTTGCCGAAATTCAGTTGCCTTTGAATTTCGGGTGATCCCTCTTGAGCATGTATGCTTCTGCTACTTGTTCTACATCACACTTCCTTCCGCAAACGGCGAAACGCTTTGACTCGGTGAGTTTCGCGGCATTCCGACTTCGATGCCCCGGTTGCCGAAATTCAGTTGCCTTTGAATTTCGGGTGATCCCTCTTGAGCATGTATGCTTCTGCTACTTGTTCTACATCACACTTCCTTCCGCAAACGGCGAAACGCTTTGACTCGGTGAGTTTCGCGGCATTCCGACTTCGATGCCCCGGTTGCCGAAATTCAGTTGCCTTTGAATTTCGGGTGATCCCTCTTGAGCATGTATGCTTCTGCTACTTGTTCTACATCACACTTCCTTCCGCAAACGGCGAAACGCTTTGACTCGGTGAGTTTCGCGGCATTCCGACTTCGATGCCCGGTTGCCGAAATTCAGTTGCCTTTGAATTTCGGGTGATCCCTCTTGAGCATGTATGCTTCTGCTACTTGTTCTACATCACACTTCCTTCCGCAAACGGCGAAACGCTTTGACTCGGTGAGTTTCGCGGCATTCCGACTTCGATGCCCCGGTTGCCGAAATTCAGTTGCCTTTGAATTTCGGGTGATCCCTCTTGAGCATGTATGCTTCTGCTACTTGTTCTACATCACACTTCTTCCGCAAACGGCGAAACGCTTTGACTCGGTGAGTTTCGCGGCATTCCGACTTCGATGCCCCGGTTGCCGAAATTCAGTTGCCTTTGAATTTCGGGTGATCCCTCTTGAGCATGTATGCTTCTGCTACTTGTTCTACATCACACTTCCTTCCGCAAAAGCGAAACGCTTTGACTCGGTGAGTTTCGCGGCATTCCGACTTCGATTGCCCCGGTTGCGTAGATATTTCAGTTGCCTTTGATAAATTGGCGGTGATCCCTCTTGAGCATGTATGCTTGTCCTACTTGTTCTACATCGCATTCCTTCCGCAAAACAATGAAACGCTTTGACTCGGTTAGAGTTTCGCGGCATTCCCCAACCCCTTCGATGCCCCGTGTTGACGAAATTCAGTTGCCTTTGAATTTCGGTTGTGAATCCTCTTGAGCATGTATGCTTATGATAAGTTCTACATCACAACTTCCTTCCCCAAAAAAGAGAAATACGCTTTACACTCACGGTGATGTTTCAACGGCAATTAGGTATTACGATGCCCGGTTTGCCGAAATTCTAGTTGCCCTTTGAATTTGGAAATAGGTGATCCCTCTTGAGCATGTATGCTTCTAGTATATGACTTGTTCCTACATCACACTTCCTCCCGCAAAAAGCGAATCGCTTTCACTCGGTTGAGTTTCGCGGCATTCCTGAACTTCGATGCCCCGGTTGCCAGAATTCAGTTGCCTTTGAATTTCGGGTGATCCCTACTTCTTGAGCATGATAAGCTTCTGCTAGTGGTTCTACATCACACTTCCTATCAACAAACAACGAAACGCTTTGGCTCGGTGAGTTTCGCGGCATTCCGACTTCGATGCCCCGGTTGCCGAATATTCAATTTGCCTTTGAATTTCGGGTGATGACCTTCTTGAGGCATGTACGCTGTTGCTAGACTTGTTCTACATCACACTTCCTTCCCCAAAAAAGAGATACGCTTCACTCGGTGTGAGTTTACGGCATTCCGATCTTCGATGACCCGGGGTTGCCGATAATTCAGTGTGCCCTTTGAATTTCGGGTGATCGCCTCTTGAGCAATGTAGAGTGTGATGTGATATGATACTTGTTCTACATCACGCTACCTTCCCAAAAAAGAGGAAACGCTTTCACTCGGTGAGTTTCGCGGTTTCCGACTTCGATTGCCTGGTTGCCGATAATTCAGTTGCCTATGAATTACTGGTGATCCCTCTTGAGCAAGTATGGATTCTGCTTACTGGTTCTGATCTATCTAACACTTCCTTCCGCAATGGCGGAACGCTTTGAATCGGTGTGTGTTTTCAGAGTATTTCTGACTGTTCTATGCACAGATTGCACGAAAATTCAAGTGGCCGTTGAAATTGGAGTGTACACTCTTGAGCACAGTGTTTGCCTTTGCTGCTTGTTCTATAGATGATAGATATATCTTCTTCCCGATAACAATGTAACGTCTTTGACTCGGTAAGTTTCGACGGCATTCCGCCTCTCGATGCCCCGGTTTGACATGATAATTGCAGTTGCCTTTTGAATGATCAGGTGATCCATCTTGAGCATGTATGCTTTGTTGCTACTTGTTCTACATCCACTCTTCCTTCCCACAAACAGCGAAACGCCTTTCACTTGGGGGTGAAGAGTTTTCGCTGGCATTCCGACTTTGATTGCCCCGGTTGTGCCGAAATTCAGTTGCCTTTGAATTTCGGGTGATCCCTCTTGAGCATGTATGTGTCTGCTACTTGGTCTACATCACACTTCCTTCCGCCAAACAACGGAAACGCTATGATACTCGGTGAGTTTCGCGGCATTCCGACTTCGATGCCCCGGTTGCCGACATTCAAGTTGCCTTTGAATTAGGGTGATCCCTCTTGAGCATGTATATGCTTCTTGACTACTTGGTCTACATCTACACTTCCTATCAGCCAAAATGGCGAAACGCTTTGACTCGGTGAGGTTCGCGGCATTTCTGAACTTCTATGCCCCAAGATTTGCCGAAATTCAGTTGCCTTTGAAATTGGAGTGATGGACCTCTTGGAGCATGTATGATTCAGCTGCTTGTTCTACATCACACTTCCTTCCGCCAAACAATGAAACGCTTTGACTCGGTAAGTTTCGCGGCATTCCGCCTTCGATGCACCGGTTGCCGAAGATTCAGTTGCCTTTTGAATTTCAGGTGATCACCTCTTGTGTGCATTTATTGATTCTGCATACTTGTTCTACATCACACTTCACTTCCCCAAAAAAGCGAAACGCTTTCACTCTGGTGAGTTTCGCGGCCAATTCCGACTTCGATGCACACGAGTTGCCGAATATTCTGTTGCCTTTGAATTTAGGGTGATCCCTCTTGAGCATGTATGCTTCTGCTTTTTGGTCTACATCACACTTCCTTCCGCAAACAGCGAAACGCTTTGGACTCGCGTGAGTTTCGCGGCATTCCGGACTTCGGATGCCCCCGGTTGCCGATAAAAAAATTCAGTTTGCCTTTGAAAATGGGTTGATCCCTCTTGAGCATGTATGCTTCTGATTCTTGTTCTACATCACACTTCCTTCCGCAAAACAACGAAACGCTTTGACTCGGTGAGTTTCGTTGGCATTCCGACTTCGGATGTCCATGTTGCACGAAAGTCAGTTGCCTTTGAATTTCGGGGTGTTCCCTCTTGAGCTTGTCGTATGCTTCTGCTACTTGTTCTACTTCACACTTCCTTCCCCCAAAAAAGCGAAACGTCTTTTCACTCGAGTGAGTTTCGCGGCATTCCGACTTCGATGCCCCCACGGTTGCCGAAATTCAGGTTTGCCTGTGAATTTCGGGTGATCCATCTTGAGCATGTATGCTTCTGCTACTTGGTCTACATCACACTTCCTTCCGCAAACAACGAAACGCTTTGACTCGGGTGAGTTTGCGGCATTCCGACTTCGAATTGCCCCGGAATTGCCGTAATTCAGTTTGCCTTTGAATTTCGGGTGATCCCTCTTGAGCTTGTATTGCTTCTGCTACTTATTCTACATAACACTTCCTTCACAAAAAGCGAAACGCTTTCACTCGGTTGAGGTTTGCGGCATTCCGACTTCGGATGGCCCGGTTGGCGAAATTCAGTTGCCTTTGAAATTTGGGTGAAGCCTCTTGAGCATGGTATTCCTTCTGCTACTTGGTTTTTTTTTCTTTTTTATATCACACTTCCTTCCCCATAAAGCAAAACGACTTTCACTCGGTGAGTTTCGCGGCATTCCGCCCCTTCGATGCCCCGGTTGCCGAAATTCAGGTGCCTTTGAATTTCGGGTGATCCCTTCTTGAGCATGTATGCTTCTGCTATTGTTCTACATCCAAAATTCCTACCGCAAAATGGCGAACGCTTTGACTCGGGTGAGGTTCGCTGGCATTCTGACTTTCCGATGCCCCCAGGGTTGCCCGAAAATCAGTTGCCTTTGTGAAAATTGGGGTGATTCCTCTTGAGCATGTATGCTTGTGCTACTTGTTCTTACATGCACTTACCTTTCCGCAAAACAATGGAAACGCTTTGAACTCGGTGAGTTTTGGCGGCATTCCAACTTCGATTGCCCCGTTTCGCCGAAATTCAGTTGCCTCTTGAATTTCGGGTGGATCCCCTCTTGAGCATGTATGCTTCTGCTACTTGTTTCTACATCACACTTCCTTCCCCAAAAAGAGAAACGCTTTCACTCGGTGAGTTTTCACGGGCATTCCGGACTTCGATGCACGGTTTGCCGAAACATTCTGTTTGCCTTTGAATTTCGGGTGATCCCTCTTGAGCATGTATGCTTCTGCTACTTGTTCTACAATCACAATTCCTTCCCCAAAAAGCTTAAACGCTTTCAATACTTGGTGAGTTTCGCGAGCATTCCGACTTCGATGACCCGGTTGACCGAAATTCCAGTTGACTTTGAATTTCGGGTCGATCCCTCTTGAAGCATGTATATGCTTCTGCGACTTGTTCTACATCACACTTCCTTCCGTAACAAACGGCGAAACCGCTTTGACTCGGGTTGAGTTTCGCAGGCTTTCCAACTTCGATGCCCCGGTTGCCGAAAGTTTGAGTTTGCCTCTTGAATTTCGGGTGATCCCTCTTGAGCATGTATGTTTCTGCTACTTGTTCTACATCACACTTCCTTCCCCAAACAGCGAAACGCTTTGACTCGGTGAGTTTCGCGGCATTCCGACTTCGATGCCCCGGTTGCCGAAATTCAGTTGCCTCTTGAATTTCGGAGGTGATCCCTTTG
>CM055350.1:3737096-3773081 GCA_029228515.1 Populus alba x Populus x berolinensis | reverse complement strand
TGTAGAACAAGTAGCAGAAGCATACATGCTCAAGAGGGATCACCCGAAATTCAAAGGCAACTGAATTTCGCAACCGGGGCATCGAAGTCGGAATGCCGCGAAACTCACCGAGTCAAAGCGTTTCGCCGTTTGCGGAAGGAAGTGTGATGTAGAACAAGTAGCAGAAGCATACATGCTCAAGAGGGATCACCCGAAATTCAAAGGCAACTGAATTTCGGCAACCGGGGCTCGAAGTCGGAATGCCGCGAAACTCACCGAGTCAAAGCGTTTCGCCTTTTGCGGAAGGAAGTGTGATGTAGAACAAGTAGCAGAAGCATACATGCTCAAGAGGGATCACCCGAAATTCAAAGGCAACTGAATTTCGGCAACCGGGGCATCGAAGTCGGAATGCCGCGAAACTCACCGAGTCAAAGCGTTTCGCTGTTTGCGGAAGGAAGTGTGATGTAGAACAAGTAGCAGAAGCATACATGCTCAAGAGGGATCACCCGAAATTCAAAGGCAACTGAATTTCGGCAACCGGGGCATCGAAGTCGGAATGCCGCGAAACTCACCGAGTCAAAGCGTTTCGCCGTTTGCGGAAGAAGTGTGATGTAGAACAAGTAGCAGAAGCATACATGCTCAAGAGGGATCACCCGAAATTCAAAGGCAACTGAATTTCGGCAACCGGGGCATCGAAGTCGGAATGCCGCGAAACTCACCGAGTCAAAGCGTTTCGCCGTTTGCGGAAGGAAGTGTGATGTAGAACAAGTAGCAGAAGCATACATGCTCAAGAGGGATCACCCGAAATTCAAAGGCAACTGAATTTCGGCAACCGGGGCATCGAAGTCGGAATGCCGCGAAACTCACCGAGTCAAAGCGTTTCGCCGTTTGCGGAAGGAAGTGTGATGTAGAACAAGTAGCAGAAGCATACATGCTCAAGAGGGATCACCCGAAATTCAAAGGCAACTGAATTTCGGCAACCGGGGCATCGAAGTCGGAATGCCGCGAAACTCACCGAGTCAAAGCGTTTCGCCGTTTGCGGAAGGAAGTGTGATGTAGAACAAGTAGCAGAAGCATACATGCTCAAGAGGGATCACCCGAAATTCAAAGGCAACTGAATTTCGGCAACCGGGGCATCGAAGTCGGAATGCCGCGAAACTCACCGAGTCAAAGCGTTTCGCCGTTTGCGGAAGGAAGTGTGATGTAGAACAAGTAGCAGAAGCATACATGCTCAAGAGGGATCACCCGAAATTCAAAGGCAACTGAATTTCGGCAACCGGGGCATCGAAGTCGGAATGCCGCGAAACTCACCGAGTCAAAGCGTTTCGCCGTTTGCGGAAGAAGTGTGATGTAGAACAAGTAGCAGAAGCATACATGCTCAAGAGGGATCACCCGAAATTCAAAGGCAACTGAATTTCGGCAACCGGGGCATCGAAGTCGGAATGCCGCGAAACTCACCGAGTCAAAGCGTTTCGCCGTTTGCGGAAGGAAGTGTGATGTAGAACAAGTAGCAGAAGCATACATGCTCAAGAGGGATCACCCGAAATTCAAAGGCAACTGAATTTCGGCAACCGGGCATCGAAGTCGGAATGCCGCGAAACTCACCGAGTCAAAGCGTTTCGCCGTTTGCGGAAGAAGTGTGATGTAGAACAAGTAGCAGAAGCATACATGCTCAAGAGGGATCACCCGAAATTCAAAGGCAACTGAATTTCGGCAACCGGGGCATCGAAGTCGGAATGCCGCGAAACTCACCGAGTCAAAGCGTTTCGCCGTTTGCGGAAGAAGTGTGATGTAGAACAAGTAGCAGAAGCATACATGCTCAAGAGGGATCACCCGAAATTCAAAGGCAACTGAATTTCGGCAACCGGGGCATCGAAGTCGGAATGCCGCGAAACTCACCGAGTCAAAGCGTTTCGCCGTTTGCGGAAGGAAGTGTGATGTAGAACAAGTAGCAGAAGCATACATGCTCAAGAGGGATCACCCGAAATTCAAAGGCAACTGAATTTCGGCAACCGGGGCATCGAAGTCGGAATGCCGCGAAACTCACCGAGTCAAAGCGTTTCGCCGTTTGCGGAAGGAAGTGTGATGTAGAACAAGTAGCAGAAGCATACATGCTCAAGAGGGATCACCCGAAATTCAAAGGCAACTGAATTTCGGCAACCGGGGCATCGAAGTCGGAATGCCGCGAAACTCACCGAGTCAAAGCGTTTCGCCGTTTGCGGAAGAAGTGTGATGTAGAACAAGTAGCAGAAGCATACATGCTCAAGAGGGATCACCCGAAATTCAAAGGCAACTGAATTTCGGCAACCGGGGCATCGAAGTCGGAATGCCGCGAAACTCACCGAGTCAAAGCGTTTCGCCGTTTGCGGAAGGAAGTGTGATGTAGAACAAGTAGCAGAAGCATACATGCTCAAGAGGGATCACCCGAAATTCAAAGGCAACTGAATTTCGGCAACCGGGGCATCGAAGTCGGAATGCCGCGAAACTCACCGAGTCAAAGCGTTTCGCCGTTTGCGGAAGGAAGTGTGATGTAGAACAAGTAGCAGAAGCATACATGCTCAAGAGGGATCACCCGAAATTCAAAGGCAACTGAATTTCGGCAACCGGGGCATCGAAGTCGGAATGCCGCGAAACTCACCGAGTCAAAGCGTTTCGCCGTTTGCGGAAGGAAGTGTGATGTAGAACAAGTAGCAGAAGCATACATGCTCAAGAGGGATCACCCGAAATTCAAAGGCAACTGAATTTCGGCAACCGGGGCATCGAAGTCGGAATGCCGCGAAACTCACCGAGTCAAAGCGTTTCGCCGTTTGCGGAAGGAAGTGTGATGTAGAACAAGTAGCAGAAGCATACATGCTCAAGAGGGATCACCCGAAATTCAAAGGCAACTGAATTTCGGCAACCGGGGCATCGAAGTCGGAATGCCGCGAAACTCACCGAGTCAAAGCGTTTCGCCGTTTGCGGAAGGAAGTGTGATGTAGAACAAGTAGCAGAAGCATACATGCTCAAGAGGGATCACCCGAAATTCAAAGGCAACTGAATTTCGGCAACCGGGGCATCGAAGTCGGAATGCCGCGAAACTCACCGAGTCAAAGCGTTTCGCCGTTTGCGGAAGGAAGTGTGATGTAGAACAAGTAGCAGAAGCATACATGCTCAAGAGGGATCACCCGAAATTCAAAGGCAACTGAATTTCGGCAACCGGGGCATCGAAGTCGGAATGCCGCGAAACTCACCGAGTCAAAGCGTTTCGCCGTTTGCGGAAGGAAGTGTGATGTAGAACAAGTAGCAGAAGCATACATGCTCAAGAGGGATCACCCGAAATTCAAAGGCAACTGAATTTCGGCAACCGGGGCATCGAAGTCGGAATGCCGCGAAACTCACCGAGTCAAAGCGTTTCGCCGTTTGCGGAAGGAAGTGTGATGTAGAACAAGTAGCAGAAGCATACATGCTCAAGAGGGATCACCCGAAATTCAAAGGCAACTGAATTTCGGCAACCGGGCATCGAAGTCGGAATGCCGCGAAACTCACCGAGTCAAAGCGTTTCGCCGTTTGCGGAAGGAAGTGTGATGTAGAACAAGTAGCAGAAGCATACATGCTCAAGAGGGATCACCCGAAATTCAAAGGCAACTGAATTTCGGCAACCGGGGCATCGAAGTCGGAATGCCGCGAAACTCACCGAGTCAAAGCGTTTCGCCGTTTGCGGAAGGAAGTGTGATGTAGAACAAGTAGCAGAAGCATACATGCTCAAGAGGGATCACCCGAAATTCAAAGGCAACTGAATTTCGGCAACCGGGGCATCGAAGTCGGAATGCCGCGAAACTCACCGAGTCAAAGCGTTTCGCCGTTTGCGGAAGGAAGTGTGATGTAGAACAAGTAGCAGAAGCATACATGCTCAAGAGGGATCACCCGAAATTCAAAGGCAACTGAATTTCGGCAACCGGGCATCGAAGTCGGAATGCCGCGAAACTCACCGAGTCAAAGCGTTTCGCCGTTTGCGGAAGGAAGTGTGATGTAGAACAAGTAGCAGAAGCATACATGCTCAAGAGGGATCACCCGAAATTCAAAGGCAACTGAATTTCGGCAACCGGGGCATCGAAGTCGGAATGCCGCGAAACTCACCGAGTCAAAGCGTTTCGCCGTTTGCGGAAGGAAGTGTGATGTAGAACAAGTAGCAGAAGCATACATGCTCAAGAGGGATCACCCGAAATTCAAAGGCAACTGAATTTCGGCAACCGGGGCATCGAAGTCGGAATGCCGCGAAACTCACCGAGTCAAAGCGTTTCGCCGTTTGCGGAAGGAAGTGTGATGTAGAACAAGTAGCAGAAGCATACATGCTCAAGAGGGATCACCCGAAATTCAAAGGCAACTGAATTTCGGCAACCGGGGCATCGAAGTCGGAATGCCGCGAAACTCACCGAGTCAAAGCGTTTCGCCGTTTGCGGAAGGAAGTGTGATGTAGAACAAGTAGCAGAAGCATACATGCTCAAGAGGGATCACCCGAAATTCAAAGGCAACTGAATTTCGGCAACCGGGGCATCGAAGTCGGAATGCCGCGAAACTCACCGAGTCAAAGCGTTTCGCCGTTTGCGGAAGGAAGTGTGATGTAGAACAAGTAGCAGAAGCATACATGCTCAAGAGGGATCACCCGAAATTCAAAGGCAACTGAATTTCGGCAACCGGGGCATCGAAGTCGGAATGCCGCGAAACTCACCGAGTCAAAGCGTTTCGCCGTTTGCGGAAGGAAGTGTGATGTAGAACAAGTAGCAGAAGCATACATGCTCAAGAGGGATCACCCGAAATTCAAAGGCAACTGAATTTCGGCAACCGGGGCATCGAAGTCGGAATGCCGCGAAACTCACCGAGTCAAAGCGTTTCGCCGTTTGCGGAAGGAAGTGTGATGTAGAACAAGTAGCAGAAGCATACATGCTCAAGAGGGATCACCCGAAATTCAAAGGCAACTGAATTTCGGCAACCGGGGCATCGAAGTCGGAATGCCGCGAAACTCACCGAGTCAAAGCGTTTCGCCGTTTGCGGAAGGAAGTGTGATGTAGAACAAGTAGCAGAAGCATACATGCTCAAGAGGGATCACCCGAAATTCAAAGGCAACTGAATTTCGGCAACCGGGGCATCGAAGTCGGAATGCCGCGAAACTCACCGAGTCAAAGCGTTTCGCCGTTTGCGGAAGGAAGTGTGATGTAGAACAAGTAGCAGAAGCATACATGCTCAAGAGGGATCACCCGAAATTCAAAGGCAACTGAATTTCGGCAACCGGGGCATCGAAGTCGGAATGCCGCGAAACTCACCGAGTCAAAGCGTTTCGCCGTTTGCGGAAGGAAGTGTGATGTAGAACAAGTAGCAGAAGCATACATGCTCAAGAGGGATCACCCGAAATTCAAAGGCAACTGAATTTCGGCAACCGGGGCATCGAAGTCGGAATGCCGCGAAACTCACCGAGTCAAAGCGTTTCGCCGTTTGCGGAAGGAAGTGTGATGTAGAACAAGTAGCAGAAGCATACATGCTCAAGAGGGATCACCCGAAATTCAAAGGCAACTGAATTTCGGCAACCGGGGCATCGAAGTCGGAATGCCGCGAAACTCACCGAGTCAAAGCGTTTCGCCGTTTGCGGAAGGAAGTGTGATGTAGAACAAGTAGCAGAAGCATACATGCTCAAGAGGGATCACCCGAAATTCAAAGGCAACTGAATTTCGGCAACCGGGGCATCGAAGTCGGAATGCCGCGAAACTCACCGAGTCAAAGCGTTTCGCCGTTTGCGGAAGGAAGTGTGATGTAGAACAAGTAGCAGAAGCATACATGCTCAAGAGGGATCACCCGAAATTCAAAGGCAACTGAATTTCGGCAACCGGGGCATCGAAGTCGGAATGCCGCGAAACTCACCGAGTCAAAGCGTTTCGCCGTTTGCGGAAGGAAGTGTGATGTAGAACAAGTAGCAGAAGCATACATGCTCAAGAGGGATCACCCGAAATTCAAAGGCAACTGAATTTCGGCAACCGGGGCATCGAAGTCGGAATGCCGCGAAACTCACCGAGTCAAAGCGTTTCGCCGTTTGCGGAAGGAAGTGTGATGTAGAACAAGTAGCAGAAGCATACATGCTCAAGAGGGATCACCCGAAATTCAAAGGCAACTGAATTTCGGCAACCGGGGCATCGAAGTCGGAATGCCGCGAAACTCACCGAGTCAAAGCGTTTCGCCGTTTGCGGAAGGAAGTGTGATGTAGAACAAGTAGCAGAAGCATACATGCTCAAGAGGGATCACCCGAAATTCAAAGGCAACTGAATTTCGGCAACCGGGGCATCGAAGTCGGAATGCCGCGAAACTCACCGAGTCAAAGCGTTTCGCCGTTTGCGGAAGGAAGTGTGATGTAGAACAAGTAGCAGAAGCATACATGCTCAAGAGGGATCACCCGAAATTCAAAGGCAACTGAATTTCGGCAACCGGGGCATCGAAGTCGGAATGCCGCGAAACTCACCGAGTCAAAGCGTTTCGCCGTTTGCGGAAGAAGTGTGATGTAGAACAAGTAGCAGAAGCATACATGCTCAAGAGGGATCACCCGAAATTCAAAGGCAACTGAATTTCGGCAACCGGGGCATCGAAGTCGGAATGCCGCGAAACTCACCGAGTCAAAGCGTTTCGCCGTTTGCGGAAGGAAGTGTGATGTAGAACAAGTAGCAGAAGCATACATGCTCAAGAGGGATCACCCGAAATTCAAAGGCAACTGAATTTCGGCAACCGGGGCATCGAAGTCGGAATGCCGCGAAACTCACCGAGTCAAAGCGTTTCGCCGTTTGCGGAAGAAGTGTGATGTAGAACAAGTAGCAGAAGCATACATGCTCAAGAGGGATCACCCGAAATTCAAAGGCAACTGAATTTCGGCAACCGGGGCATCGAAGTCGGAATGCCGCGAAACTCACCGAGTCAAAGCGTTTCGCCGTTTGCGGAAGGAAGTGTGATGTAGAACAAGTAGCAGAAGCATACATGCTCAAGAGGGATCACCCGAAATTCAAAGGCAACTGAATTTCGGCAACCGGGGCATCGAAGTCGGAATGCCGCGAAACTCACCGAGTCAAAGCGTTTCGCCGTTTGCGGAAGGAAGTGTGATGTAGAACAAGTAGCAGAAGCATACATGCTCAAGAGGGATCACCCGAAATTCAAAGGCAACTGAATTTCGGCAACCGGGGCATCGAAGTCGGAATGCCGCGAAACTCACCGAGTCAAAGCGTTTCGCCGTTTGCGGAAGGAAGTGTGATGTAGAACAAGTAGCAGAAGCATACATGCTCAAGAGGGATCACCCGAAATTCAAAGGCAACTGAATTTCGGCAACCGGGGCATCGAAGTCGGAATGCCGCGAAACTCACCGAGTCAAAGCGTTTCGCCGTTTGCGGAAGGAAGTGTGATGTAGAACAAGTAGCAGAAGCATACATGCTCAAGAGGGATCACCCGAAATTCAAAGGCAACTGAATTTCGGCAACCGGGGCATCGAAGTCGGAATGCCGCGAAACTCACCGAGTCAAAGCGTTTCGCCGTTTGCGGAAGGAAGTGTGATGTAGAACAAGTAGCAGAAGCATACATGCTCAAGAGGGATCACCCGAAATTCAAAGGCAACTGAATTTCGGCAACCGGGGCATCGAAGTCGGAATGCCGCGAAACTCACCGAGTCAAAGCGTTTCGCCGTTTGCGGAAGGAAGTGTGATGTAGAACAAGTAGCAGAAGCATACATGCTCAAGAGGGATCACCCGAAATTCAAAGGCAACTGAATTTCGGCAACCGGGGCATCGAAGTCGGAATGCCGCGAAACTCACCGAGTCAAAGCGTTTCGCCGTTTGCGGAAGGAAGTGTGATGTAGAACAAGTAGCAGAAGCATACATGCTCAAGAGGGATCACCCGAAATTCAAAGGCAACTGAATTTCGGCAACCGGGGCATCGAAGTCGGAATGCCGCGAAACTCACCGAGTCAAAGCGTTTCGCCGTTTGCGGAAGGAAGTGTGATGTAGAACAAGTAGCAGAAGCATACATGCTCAAGAGGGATCACCCGAAATTCAAAGGCAACTGAATTTCGGCAACCGGGGCATCGAAGTCGGAATGCCGCGAAACTCACCGAGTCAAAGCGTTTCGCCGTTTGCGGAAGGAAGTGTGATGTAGAACAAGTAGCAGAAGCATACATGCTCAAGAGGGATCACCCGAAATTCAAAGGCAACTGAATTTCGGCAACCGGGCATCGAAGTCGGAATGCCGCGAAACTCACCGAGTCAAAGCGTTTCGCCGTTTGCGGAAGAAGTGTGATGTAGAACAAGTAGCAGAAGCATACATGCTCAAGAGGGATCACCCGAAATTCAAAGGCAACTGAATTTCGGCAACCGGGGCATCGAAGTCGGAATGCCGCGAAACTCACCGAGTCAAAGCGTTTCGCCGTTTGCGGAAGGAAGTGTGATGTAGAACAAGTAGCAGAAGCATACATGCTCAAGAGGGATCACCCGAAATTCAAAGGCAACTGAATTTCGGCAACCGGGGCATCGAAGTCGGAATGCCGCGAAACTCACCGAGTCAAAGCGTTTCGCCGTTTGCGGAAGGAAGTGTGATGTAGAACAAGTAGCAGAAGCATACATGCTCAAGAGGGATCACCCGAAATTCAAAGGCAACTGAATTTCGGCAACCGGGGCATCGAAGTCGGAATGCCGCGAAACTCACCGAGTCAAAGCGTTTCGCCGTTTGCGGAAGGAAGTGTGATGTAGAACAAGTAGCAGAAGCATACATGCTCAAGAGGGATCACCCGAAATTCAAAGGCAACTGAATTTCGGCAACCGGGGCATCGAAGTCGGAATGCCGCGAAACTCACCGAGTCAAAGCGTTTCGCCGTTTGCGGAAGGAAGTGTGATGTAGAACAAGTAGCAGAAGCATACATGCTCAAGAGGGATCACCCGAAATTCAAAGGCAACTGAATTTCGGCAACCGGGGCATCGAAGTCGGAATGCCGCGAAACTCACCGAGTCAAAGCGTTTCGCCGTTTGCGGAAGGAAGTGTGATGTAGAACAAGTAGCAGAAGCATACATGCTCAAGAGGGATCACCCGAAATTCAAAGGCAACTGAATTTCGGCAACCGGGGCATCGAAGTCGGAATGCCGCGAAACTCACCGAGTCAAAGCGTTTCGCCGTTTGCGGAAGGAAGTGTGATGTAGAACAAGTAGCAGAAGCATACATGCTCAAGAGGGATCACCCGAAATTCAAAGGCAACTGAATTTCGGCAACCGGGGCATCGAAGTCGGAATGCCGCGAAACTCACCGAGTCAAAGCGTTTCGCCGTTTGCGGAAGGAAGTGTGATGTAGAACAAGTAGCAGAAGCATACATGCTCAAGAGGGATCACCCGAAATTCAAAGGCAACTGAATTTCGGCAACCGGGGCATCGAAGTCGGAATGCCGCGAAACTCACCGAGTCAAAGCGTTTCGCCGTTTGCGGAAGGAAGTGTGATGTAGAACAAGTAGCAGAAGCATACATGCTCAAGAGGGATCACCCGAAATTCAAAGGCAACTGAATTTCGGCAACCGGGGCATCGAAGTCGGAATGCCGCGAAACTCACCGAGTCAAAGCGTTTCGCCGTTTGCGGAAGGAAGTGTGATGTAGAACAAGTAGCAGAAGCATACATGCTCAAGAGGGATCACCCGAAATTCAAAGGCAACTGAATTTCGGCAACCGGGGCATCGAAGTCGGAATGCCGCGAAACTCACCGAGTCAAAGCGTTTCGCCGTTTGCGGAAGGAAGTGTGATGTAGAACAAGTAGCAGAAGCATACATGCTCAAGAGGGATCACCCGAAATTCAAAGGCAACTGAATTTCGGCAACCGGGGCATCGAAGTCGGAATGCCGCGAAACTCACCGAGTCAAAGCGTTTCGCCGTTTGCGGAAGGAAGTGTGATGTAGAACAAGTAGCAGAAGCATACATGCTCAAGAGGGATCACCCGAAATTCAAAGGCAACTGAATTTCGGCAACCGGGGCATCGAAGTCGGAATGCCGCGAAACTCACCGAGTCAAAGCGTTTCGCCGTTTGCGGAAGAAGTGTGATGTAGAACAAGTAGCAGAAGCATACATGCTCAAGAGGGATCACCCGAAATTCAAAGGCAACTGAATTTCGGCAACCGGGGCATCGAAGTCGGAATGCCGCGAAACTCACCGAGTCAAAGCGTTTCGCCGTTTGCGGAAGAAGTGTGATGTAGAACAAGTAGCAGAAGCATACATGCTCAAGAGGGATCACCCGAAATTCAAAGGCAACTGAATTTCGGCAACCGGGGCATCGAAGTCGGAATGCCGCGAAACTCACCGAGTCAAAGCGTTTCGCCGTTTGCGGAAGAAGTGTGATGTAGAACAAGTAGCAGAAGCATACATGCTCAAGAGGGATCACCCGAAATTCAAAGGCAACTGAATTTCGGCAACCGGGGCATCGAAGTCGGAATGCCGCGAAACTCACCGAGTCAAAGCGTTTCGCCGTTTGCGGAAGGAAGTGTGATGTAGAACAAGTAGCAGAAGCATACATGCTCAAGAGGGATCACCCGAAATTCAAAGGCAACTGAATTTCGGCAACCGGGGCATCGAAGTCGGAATGCCGCGAAACTCACCGAGTCAAAGCGTTTCGCCGTTTGCGGAAGGAAGTGTGATGTAGAACAAGTAGCAGAAGCATACATGCTCAAGAGGGATCACCCGAAATTCAAAGGCAACTGAATTTCGGCAACCGGGGCATCGAAGTCGGAATGCCGCGAAACTCACCGAGTCAAAGCGTTTCGCCGTTTGCGGAAGGAAGTGTGATGTAGAACAAGTAGCAGAAGCATACATGCTCAAGAGGGATCACCCGAAATTCAAAGGCAACTGAATTTCGGCAACCGGGGCATCGAAGTCGGAATGCCGCGAAACTCACCGAGTCAAAGCGTTTCGCCGTTTGCGGAAGGAAGTGTGATGTAGAACAAGTAGCAGAAGCATACATGCTCAAGAGGGATCACCCGAAATTCAAAGGCAACTGAATTTCGGCAACCGGGGCATCGAAGTCGGAATGCCGCGAAACTCACCGAGTCAAAGCGTTTCGCCGTTTGCGGAAGGAAGTGTGATGTAGAACAAGTAGCAGAAGCATACATGCTCAAGAGGGATCACCCGAAATTCAAAGGCAACTGAATTTCGGCAACCGGGGCATCGAAGTCGGAATGCCGCGAAACTCACCGAGTCAAAGCGTTTCGCCGTTTGCGGAAGGAAGTGTGATGTAGAACAAGTAGCAGAAGCATACATGCTCAAGAGGGATCACCCGAAATTCAAAGGCAACTGAATTTCGGCAACCGGGGCATCGAAGTCGGAATGCCGCGAAACTCACCGAGTCAAAGCGTTTCGCCGTTTGCGGAAGGAAGTGTGATGTAGAACAAGTAGCAGAAGCATACATGCTCAAGAGGGATCACCCGAAATTCAAAGGCAACTGAATTTCGGCAACCGGGGCATCGAAGTCGGAATGCCGCGAAACTCACCGAGTCAAAGCGTTTCGCCGTTTGCGGAAGGAAGTGTGATGTAGAACAAGTAGCAGAAGCATACATGCTCAAGAGGGATCACCCGAAATTCAAAGGCAACTGAATTTCGGCAACCGGGGCATCGAAGTCGGAATGCCGCGAAACTCACCGAGTCAAAGCGTTTCGCCGTTTGCGGAAGGAAGTGTGATGTAGAACAAGTAGCAGAAGCATACATGCTCAAGAGGGATCACCCGAAATTCAAAGGCAACTGAATTTCGGCAACCGGGGCATCGAAGTCGGAATGCCGCGAAACTCACCGAGTCAAAGCGTTTCGCCGTTTGCGGAAGGAAGTGTGATGTAGAACAAGTAGCAGAAGCATACATGCTCAAGAGGGATCACCCGAAATTCAAAGGCAACTGAATTTCGGCAACCGGGGCATCGAAGTCGGAATGCCGCGAAACTCACCGAGTCAAAGCGTTTCGCCGTTTGCGGAAGGAAGTGTGATGTAGAACAAGTAGCAGAAGCATACATGCTCAAGAGGGATCACCCGAAATTCAAAGGCAACTGAATTTCGGCAACCGGGGCATCGAAGTCGGAATGCCGCGAAACTCACCGAGTCAAAGCGTTTCGCCGTTTGCGGAAGGAAGTGTGATGTAGAACAAGTAGCAGAAGCATACATGCTCAAGAGGGATCACCCGAAATTCAAAGGCAACTGAATTTCGGCAACCGGGGCATCGAAGTCGGAATGCCGCGAAACTCACCGAGTCAAAGCGTTTCGCCGTTTGCGGAAGGAAGTGTGATGTAGAACAAGTAGCAGAAGCATACATGCTCAAGAGGGATCACCCGAAATTCAAAGGCAACTGAATTTCGGCAACCGGGGCATCGAAGTCGGAATGCCGCGAAACTCACCGAGTCAAAGCGTTTCGCCGTTTGCGGAAGGAAGTGTGATGTAGAACAAGTAGCAGAAGCATACATGCTCAAGAGGGATCACCCGAAATTCAAAGGCAACTGAATTTCGGCAACCGGGGCATCGAAGTCGGAATGCCGCGAAACTCACCGAGTCAAAGCGTTTCGCCGTTTGCGGAAGGAAGTGTGATGTAGAACAAGTAGCAGAAGCATACATGCTCAAGAGGGATCACCCGAAATTCAAAGGCAACTGAATTTCGGCAACCGGGGCATCGAAGTCGGAATGCCGCGAAACTCACCGAGTCAAAGCGTTTCGCCGTTTGCGGAAGGAAGTGTGATGTAGAACAAGTAGCAGAAGCATACATGCTCAAGAGGGATCACCCGAAATTCAAAGGCAACTGAATTTCGGCAACCGGGGCATCGAAGTCGGAATGCCGCGAAACTCACCGAGTCAAAGCGTTTCGCCGTTTGCGGAAGGAAGTGTGATGTAGAACAAGTAGCAGAAGCATACATGCTCAAGAGGGATCACCCGAAATTCAAAGGCAACTGAATTTCGGCAACCGGGGCATCGAAGTCGGAATGCCGCGAAACTCACCGAGTCAAAGCGTTTCGCCGTTTGCGGAAGGAAGTGTGATGTAGAACAAGTAGCAGAAGCATACATGCTCAAGAGGGATCACCCGAAATTCAAAGGCAACTGAATTTCGGCAACCGGGGCATCGAAGTCGGAATGCCGCGAAACTCACCGAGTCAAAGCGTTTCGCCGTTTGCGGAAGAAGTGTGATGTAGAACAAGTAGCAGAAGCATACATGCTCAAGAGGGATCACCCGAAATTCAAAGGCAACTGAATTTCGGCAACCGGGGCATCGAAGTCGGAATGCCGCGAAACTCACCGAGTCAAAGCGTTTCGCCGTTTGCGGAAGGAAGTGTGATGTAGAACAAGTAGCAGAAGCATACATGCTCAAGAGGGATCACCCGAAATTCAAAGGCAACTGAATTTCGGCAACCGGGGCATCGAAGTCGGAATGCCGCGAAACTCACCGAGTCAAAGCGTTTCGCCGTTTGCGGAAGGAAGTGTGATGTAGAACAAGTAGCAGAAGCATACATGCTCAAGAGGGATCACCCGAAATTCAAAGGCAACTGAATTTCGGCAACCGGGGCATCGAAGTCGGAATGCCGCGAAACTCACCGAGTCAAAGCGTTTCGCCGTTTGCGGAAGGAAGTGTGATGTAGAACAAGTAGCAGAAGCATACATGCTCAAGAGGGATCACCCGAAATTCAAAGGCAACTGAATTTCGGCAACCGGGGCATCGAAGTCGGAATGCCGCGAAACTCACCGAGTCAAAGCGTTTCGCCGTTTGCGGAAGAAGTGTGATGTAGAACAAGTAGCAGAAGCATACATGCTCAAGAGGGATCACCCGAAATTCAAAGGCAACTGAATTTCGGCAACCGGGGCATCGAAGTCGGAATGCCGCGAAACTCACCGAGTCAAAGCGTTTCGCCGTTTGCGGAAGGAAGTGTGATGTAGAACAAGTAGCAGAAGCATACATGCTCAAGAGGGATCACCCGAAATTCAAAGGCAACTGAATTTCGGCAACCGGGGCATCGAAGTCGGAATGCCGCGAAACTCACCGAGTCAAAGCGTTTCGCCGTTTGCGGAAGGAAGTGTGATGTAGAACAAGTAGCAGAAGCATACATGCTCAAGAGGGATCACCCGAAATTCAAAGGCAACTGAATTTCGGCAACCGGGGCATCGAAGTCGGAATGCCGCGAAACTCACCGAGTCAAAGCGTTTCGCCGTTTGCGGAAGGAAGTGTGATGTAGAACAAGTAGCAGAAGCATACATGCTCAAGAGGGATCACCCGAAATTCAAAGGCAACTGAATTTCGGCAACCGGGGCATCGAAGTCGGAATGCCGCGAAACTCACCGAGTCAAAGCGTTTCGCCGTTTGCGGAAGGAAGTGTGATGTAGAACAAGTAGCAGAAGCATACATGCTCAAGAGGGATCACCCGAAATTCAAAGGCAACTGAATTTCGGCAACCGGGGCATCGAAGTCGGAATGCCGCGAAACTCACCGAGTCAAAGCGTTTCGCCGTTTGCGGAAGGAAGTGTGATGTAGAACAAGTAGCAGAAGCATACATGCTCAAGAGGGATCACCCGAAATTCAAAGGCAACTGAATTTCGGCAACCGGGGCATCGAAGTCGGAATGCCGCGAAACTCACCGAGTCAAAGCGTTTCGCCGTTTGCGGAAGGAAGTGTGATGTAGAACAAGTAGCAGAAGCATACATGCTCAAGAGGGATCACCCGAAATTCAAAGGCAACTGAATTTCGGCAACCGGGGCATCGAAGTCGGAATGCCGCGAAACTCACCGAGTCAAAGCGTTTCGCCGTTTGCGGAAGGAAGTGTGATGTAGAACAAGTAGCAGAAGCATACATGCTCAAGAGGGATCACCCGAAATTCAAAGGCAACTGAATTTCGGCAACCGGGGCATCGAAGTCGGAATGCCGCGAAACTCACCGAGTCAAAGCGTTTCGCCGTTTGCGGAAGGAAGTGTGATGTAGAACAAGTAGCAGAAGCATACATGCTCAAGAGGGATCACCCGAAATTCAAAGGCAACTGAATTTCGGCAACCGGGGCATCGAAGTCGGAATGCCGCGAAACTCACCGAGTCAAAGCGTTTCGCCGTTTGCGGAAGGAAGTGTGATGTAGAACAAGTAGCAGAAGCATACATGCTCAAGAGGGATCACCCGAAATTCAAAGGCAACTGAATTTCGGCAACCGGGGCATCGAAGTCGGAATGCCGCGAAACTCACCGAGTCAAAGCGTTTCGCCGTTTGCGGAAGGAAGTGTGATGTAGAACAAGTAGCAGAAGCATACATGCTCAAGAGGGATCACCCGAAATTCAAAGGCAACTGAATTTCGGCAACCGGGGCATCGAAGTCGGAATGCCGCGAAACTCACCGAGTCAAAGCGTTTCGCCGTTTGCGGAAGGAAGTGTGATGTAGAACAAGTAGCAGAAGCATACATGCTCAAGAGGGATCACCCGAAATTCAAAGGCAACTGAATTTCGGCAACCGGGGCATCGAAGTCGGAATGCCGCGAAACTCACCGAGTCAAAGCGTTTCGCCGTTTGCGGAAGGAAGTGTGATGTAGAACAAGTAGCAGAAGCATACATGCTCAAGAGGGATCACCCGAAATTCAAAGGCAACTGAATTTCGGCAACCGGGGCATCGAAGTCGGAATGCCGCGAAACTCACCGAGTCAAAGCGTTTCGCCGTTTGCGGAAGGAAGTGTGATGTAGAACAAGTAGCAGAAGCATACATGCTCAAGAGGGATCACCCGAAATTCAAAGGCAACTGAATTTCGGCAACCGGGGCATCGAAGTCGGAATGCCGCGAAACTCACCGAGTCAAAGCGTTTCGCCGTTTGCGGAAGGAAGTGTGATGTAGAACAAGTAGCAGAAGCATACATGCTCAAGAGGGATCACCCGAAATTCAAAGGCAACTGAATTTCGGCAACCGGGGCATCGAAGTCGGAATGCCGCGAAACTCACCGAGTCAAAGCGTTTCGCCGTTTGCGGAAGGAAGTGTGATGTAGAACAAGTAGCAGAAGCATACATGCTCAAGAGGGATCACCCGAAATTCAAAGGCAACTGAATTTCGGCAACCGGGGCATCGAAGTCGGAATGCCGCGAAACTCACCGAGTCAAAGCGTTTCGCCGTTTGCGGAAGGAAGTGTGATGTAGAACAAGTAGCAGAAGCATACATGCTCAAGAGGGATCACCCGAAATTCAAAGGCAACTGAATTTCGGCAACCGGGGCATCGAAGTCGGAATGCCGCGAAACTCACCGAGTCAAAGCGTTTCGCCGTTTGCGGAAGGAAGTGTGATGTAGAACAAGTAGCAGAAGCATACATGCTCAAGAGGGATCACCCGAAATTCAAAGGCAACTGAATTTCGGCAACCGGGCATCGAAGTCGGAATGCCGCGAAACTCACCGAGTCAAAGCGTTTCGCCGTTTGCGGAAGGAAGTGTGATGTAGAACAAGTAGCAGAAGCATACATGCTCAAGAGGGATCACCCGAAATTCAAAGGCAACTGAATTTCGGCAACCGGGGCATCGAAGTCGGAATGCCGCGAAACTCACCGAGTCAAAGCGTTTCGCCGTTTGCGGAAGGAAGTGTGATGTAGAACAAGTAGCAGAAGCATACATGCTCAAGAGGGATCACCCGAAATTCAAAGGCAACTGAATTTCGGCAACCGGGGCATCGAAGTCGGAATGCCGCGAAACTCACCGAGTCAAAGCGTTTCGCCGTTTGCGGAAGGAAGTGTGATGTAGAACAAGTAGCAGAAGCATACATGCTCAAGAGGGATCACCCGAAATTCAAAGGCAACTGAATTTCGGCAACCGGGCATCGAAGTCGGAATGCCGCGAAACTCACCGAGTCAAAGCGTTTCGCCGTTTGCGGAAGGAAGTGTGATGTAGAACAAGTAGCAGAAGCATACATGCTCAAGAGGGATCACCCGAAATTCAAAGGCAACTGAATTTCGGCAACCGGGGCATCGAAGTCGGAATGCCGCGAAACTCACCGAGTCAAAGCGTTTCGCCGTTTGCGGAAGGAAGTGTGATGTAGAACAAGTAGCAGAAGCATACATGCTCAAGAGGGATCACCCGAAATTCAAAGGCAACTGAATTTCGGCAACCGGGGCATCGAAGTCGGAATGCCGCGAAACTCACCGAGTCAAAGCGTTTCGCCGTTTGCGGAAGAAAGTGTGATGTAGAACAAGTAGCAGAAGCATACATGCTCAAGAGGGATCACCCGAAATTCAAAGGCAACTGAATTTCGGCAACCGGGGCATCGAAGTCGGAATGCCGCGAAACTCACCGAGTCAAAGCGTTTCGCCGTTTGCGGAAGAAAGTGTGATGTAGAACAAGTAGCAGAAGCATACATGCTCAAGAGGGATCACCCGAAATTCAAAGGCAACTGAATTTCGGCAACCGGGGCATCGAAGTCGGAATGCCGCGAAACTCACCGAGTCAAAGCGTTTCGCCGTTTGCGGAAGGAAGTGTGATGTAGAACAAGTAGCAGAAGCATACATGCTCAAGAGGGATCACCCGAAATTCAAAGGCAACTGAATTTCGGCAACCGGGGCATCGAAGTCGGAATGCCGCGAAACTCACCGAGTCAAAGCGTTTCGCCGTTTGCGGAAGGAAGTGTGATGTAGAACAAGTAGCAGAAGCATACATGCTCAAGAGGGATCACCCGAAATTCAAAGGCAACTGAATTTCGGCAACCGGGGCATCGAAGTCGGAATGCCGCGAAACTCACCGAGTCAAAGCGTTTCGCCGTTTGCGGAAGGAAGTGTGATGTAGAACAAGTAGCAGAAGCATACATGCTCAAGAGGGATCACCCGAAATTCAAAGGCAACTGAATTTCGGCAACCGGGGCATCGAAGTCGGAATGCCGCGAAACTCACCGAGTCAAAGCGTTTCGCCGTTTGCGGAAGGAAGTGTGATGTAGAACAAGTAGCAGAAGCATACATGCTCAAGAGGGATCACCCGAAATTCAAAGGCAACTGAATTTCGGCAACCGGGGCATCGAAGTCGGAATGCCGCGAAACTCACCGAGTCAAAGCGTTTCGCCGTTTGCGGAAGGAAGTGTGATGTAGAACAAGTAGCAGAAGCATACATGCTCAAGAGGGATCACCCGAAATTCAAAGGCAACTGAATTTCGGCAACCGGGGCATCGAAGTCGGAATGCCGCGAAACTCACCGAGTCAAAGCGTTTCGCCGTTTGCGGAAGAAGTGTGATGTAGAACAAGTAGCAGAAGCATACATGCTCAAGAGGGATCACCCGAAATTCAAAGGCAACTGAATTTCGGCAACCGGGGCATCGAAGTCGGAATGCCGCGAAACTCACCGAGTCAAAGCGTTTCGCCGTTTGCGGAAGGAAGTGTGATGTAGAACAAGTAGCAGAAGCATACATGCTCAAGAGGGATCACCCGAAATTCAAAGGCAACTGAATTTCGGCAACCGGGGCATCGAAGTCGGAATGCCGCGAAACTCACCGAGTCAAAGCGTTTCGCCGTTTGCGGAAGGAAGTGTGATGTAGAACAAGTAGCAGAAGCATACATGCTCAAGAGGGATCACCCGAAATTCAAAGGCAACTGAATTTCGGCAACCGGGGCATCGAAGTCGGAATGCCGCGAAACTCACCGAGTCAAAGCGTTTCGCCGTTTGCGGAAGGAAGTGTGATGTAGAACAAGTAGCAGAAGCATACATGCTCAAGAGGGATCACCCGAAATTCAAAGGCAACTGAATTTCGGCAACCGGGGCATCGAAGTCGGAATGCCGCGAAACTCACCGAGTCAAAGCGTTTCGCCGTTTGCGGAAGGAAGTGTGATGTAGAACAAGTAGCAGAAGCATACATGCTCAAGAGGGATCACCCGAAATTCAAAGGCAACTGAATTTCGGCAACCGGGGCATCGAAGTCGGAATGCCGCGAAACTCACCGAGTCAAAGCGTTTCGCCGTTTGCGGAAGGAAGTGTGATGTAGAACAAGTAGCAGAAGCATACATGCTCAAGAGGGATCACCCGAAATTCAAAGGCAACTGAATTTCGGCAACCGGGGCATCGAAGTCGGAATGCCGCGAAACTCACCGAGTCAAAGCGTTTCGCCGTTTGCGGAAGGAAGTGTGATGTAGAACAAGTAGCAGAAGCATACATGCTCAAGAGGGATCACCCGAAATTCAAAGGCAACTGAATTTCGGCAACCGGGGCATCGAAGTCGGAATGCCGCGAAACTCACCGAGTCAAAGCGTTTCGCCGTTTGCGGAAGGAAGTGTGATGTAGAACAAGTAGCAGAAGCATACATGCTCAAGAGGGATCACCCGAAATTCAAAGGCAACTGAATTTCGGCAACCGGGCATCGAAGTCGGAATGCCGCGAAACTCACCGAGTCAAAGCGTTTCGCCGTTTGCGGAAGGAAGTGTGATGTAGAACAAGTAGCAGAAGCATACATGCTCAAGAGGGATCACCCGAAATTCAAAGGCAACTGAATTTCGGCAACCGGGGCATCGAAGTCGGAATGCCGCGAAACTCACCGAGTCAAAGCGTTTCGCCGTTTGCGGAAGGAAGTGTGATGTAGAACAAGTAGCAGAAGCATACATGCTCAAGAGGGATCACCCGAAATTCAAAGGCAACTGAATTTCGGCAACCGGGGCATCGAAGTCGGAATGCCGCGAAACTCACCGAGTCAAAGCGTTTCGCCGTTTGCGGAAGGAAGTGTGATGTAGAACAAGTAGCAGAAGCATACATGCTCAAGAGGGATCACCCGAAATTCAAAGGCAACTGAATTTCGGCAACCGGGGCATCGAAGTCGGAATGCCGCGAAACTCACCGAGTCAAAGCGTTTCGCCGTTTGCGGAAGGAAGTGTGATGTAGAACAAGTAGCAGAAGCATACATGCTCAAGAGGGATCACCCGAAATTCAAAGGCAACTGAATTTCGGCAACCGGGGCATCGAAGTCGGAATGCCGCGAAACTCACCGAGTCAAAGCGTTTCGCCGTTTGCGGAAGGAAGTGTGATGTAGAACAAGTAGCAGAAGCATACATGCTCAAGAGGGATCACCCGAAATTCAAAGGCAACTGAATTTCGGCAACCGGGGCATCGAAGTCGGAATGCCGCGAAACTCACCGAGTCAAAGCGTTTCGCCGTTTGCGGAAGGAAGTGTGATGTAGAACAAGTAGCAGAAGCATACATGCTCAAGAGGGATCACCCGAAATTCAAAGGCAACTGAATTTCGGCAACCGGGGCATCGAAGTCGGAATGCCGCGAAACTCACCGAGTCAAAGCGTTTCGCCGTTTGCGGAAGGAAGTGTGATGTAGAACAAGTAGCAGAAGCATACATGCTCAAGAGGGATCACCCGAAATTCAAAGGCAACTGAATTTCGGCAACCGGGGCATCGAAGTCGGAATGCCGCGAAACTCACCGAGTCAAAGCGTTTCGCCGTTTGCGGAAGGAAGTGTGATGTAGAACAAGTAGCAGAAGCATACATGCTCAAGAGGGATCACCCGAAATTCAAAGGCAACTGAATTTCGGCAACCGGGGCATCGAAGTCGGAATGCCGCGAAACTCACCGAGTCAAAGCGTTTCGCCGTTTGCGGAAGAAGTGTGATGTAGAACAAGTAGCAGAAGCATACATGCTCAAGAGGGATCACCCGAAATTCAAAGGCAACTGAATTTCGGCAACCGGGGCATCGAAGTCGGAATGCCGCGAAACTCACCGAGTCAAAGCGTTTCGCCGTTTGCGGAAGAAGTGTGATGTAGAACAAGTAGCAGAAGCATACATGCTCAAGAGGGATCACCCGAAATTCAAAGGCAACTGAATTTCGGCAACCGGGGCATCGAAGTCGGAATGCCGCGAAACTCACCGAGTCAAAGCGTTTCGCCGTTTGCGGAAGAAGTGTGATGTAGAACAAGTAGCAGAAGCATACATGCTCAAGAGGGATCACCCGAAATTCAAAGGCAACTGAATTTCGGCAACCGGGGCATCGAAGTCGGAATGCCGCGAAACTCACCGAGTCAAAGCGTTTCGCCGTTTGCGGAAGGAAGTGTGATGTAGAACAAGTAGCAGAAGCATACATGCTCAAGAGGGATCACCCGAAATTCAAAGGCAACTGAATTTCGGCAACCGGGGCATCGAAGTCGGAATGCCGCGAAACTCACCGAGTCAAAGCGTTTCGCCGTTTGCGGAAGAAGTGTGATGTAGAACAAGTAGCAGAAGCATACATGCTCAAGAGGGATCACCCGAAATTCAAAGGCAACTGAATTTCGGCAACCGGGGCATCGAAGTCGGAATGCCGCGAAACTCACCGAGTCAAAGCGTTTCGCCGTTTGCGGAAGGAAGTGTGATGTAGAACAAGTAGCAGAAGCATACATGCTCAAGAGGGATCACCCGAAATTCAAAGGCAACTGAATTTCGGCAACCGGGGCATCGAAGTCGGAATGCCGCGAAACTCACCGAGTCAAAGCGTTTCGCCGTTTGCGGAAGAAGTGTGATGTAGAACAAGTAGCAGAAGCATACATGCTCAAGAGGGATCACCCGAAATTCAAAGGCAACTGAATTTCGGCAACCGGGGCATCGAAGTCGGAATGCCGCGAAACTCACCGAGTCAAAGCGTTTCGCCGTTTGCGGAAGGAAGTGTGATGTAGAACAAGTAGCAGAAGCATACATGCTCAAGAGGGATCACCCGAAATTCAAAGGCAACTGAATTTCGGCAACCGGGGCATCGAAGTCGGAATGCCGCGAAACTCACCGAGTCAAAGCGTTTCGCCGTTTGCGGAAGGAAGTGTGATGTAGAACAAGTAGCAGAAGCATACATGCTCAAGAGGGATCACCCGAAATTCAAAGGCAACTGAATTTCGGCAACCGGGGCATCGAAGTCGGAATGCCGCGAAACTCACCGAGTCAAAGCGTTTCGCCGTTTGCGGAAGGAAGTGTGATGTAGAACAAGTAGCAGAAGCATACATGCTCAAGAGGGATCACCCGAAATTCAAAGGCAACTGAATTTCGGCAACCGGGGCATCGAAGTCGGAATGCCGCGAAACTCACCGAGTCAAAGCGTTTCGCCGTTTGCGGAAGGAAGTGTGATGTAGAACAAGTAGCAGAAGCATACATGCTCAAGAGGGATCACCCGAAATTCAAAGGCAACTGAATTTCGGCAACCGGGGCATCGAAGTCGGAATGCCGCGAAACTCACCGAGTCAAAGCGTTTCGCCGTTTGCGGAAGGAAGTGTGATGTAGAACAAGTAGCAGAAGCATACATGCTCAAGAGGGATCACCCGAAATTCAAAGGCAACTGAATTTCGGCAACCGGGGCATCGAAGTCGGAATGCCGCGAAACTCACCGAGTCAAAGCGTTTCGCCGTTTGCGGAAGGAAGTGTGATGTAGAACAAGTAGCAGAAGCATACATGCTCAAGAGGGATCACCCGAAATTCAAAGGCAACTGAATTTCGGCAACCGGGGCATCGAAGTCGGAATGCCGCGAAACTCACCGAGTCAAAGCGTTTCGCCGTTTGCGGAAGGAAGTGTGATGTAGAACAAGTAGCAGAAGCATACATGCTCAAGAGGGATCACCCGAAATTCAAAGGCAACTGAATTTCGGCAACCGGGGCATCGAAGTCGGAATGCCGCGAAACTCACCGAGTCAAAGCGTTTCGCCGTTTGCGGAAGGAAGTGTGATGTAGAACAAGTAGCAGAAGCATACATGCTCAAGAGGGATCACCCGAAATTCAAAGGCAACTGAATTTCGGCAACCGGGGCATCGAAGTCGGAATGCCGCGAAACTCACCGAGTCAAAGCGTTTCGCCGTTTGCGGAAGAAGTGTGATGTAGAACAAGTAGCAGAAGCATACATGCTCAAGAGGGATCACCCGAAATTCAAAGGCAACTGAATTTCGGCAACCGGGGCATCGAAGTCGGAATGCCGCGAAACTCACCGAGTCAAAGCGTTTCGCCGTTTGCGGAAGAAGTGTGATGTAGAACAAGTAGCAGAAGCATACATGCTCAAGAGGGATCACCCGAAATTCAAAGGCAACTGAATTTCGGCAACCGGGGCATCGAAGTCGGAATGCCGCGAAACTCACCGAGTCAAAGCGTTTCGCCGTTTGCGGAAGGAAGTGTGATGTAGAACAAGTAGCAGAAGCATACATGCTCAAGAGGGATCACCCGAAATTCAAAGGCAACTGAATTTCGGCAACCGGGGCATCGAAGTCGGAATGCCGCGAAACTCACCGAGTCAAAGCGTTTCGCCGTTTGCGGAAGAAGTGTGATGTAGAACAAGTAGCAGAAGCATACATGCTCAAGAGGGATCACCCGAAATTCAAAGGCAACTGAATTTCGGCAACCGGGGCATCGAAGTCGGAATGCCGCGAAACTCACCGAGTCAAAGCGTTTCGCCGTTTGCGGAAGGAAGTGTGATGTAGAACAAGTAGCAGAAGCATACATGCTCAAGAGGGATCACCCGAAATTCAAAGGCAACTGAATTTCGGCAACCGGGGCATCGAAGTCGGAATGCCGCGAAACTCACCGAGTCAAAGCGTTTCGCCGTTTGCGGAAGAAGTGTGATGTAGAACAAGTAGCAGAAGCATACATGCTCAAGAGGGATCACCCGAAATTCAAAGGCAACTGAATTTCGGCAACCGGGGCATCGAAGTCGGAATGCCGCGAAACTCACCGAGTCAAAGCGTTTCGCCGTTTGCGGAAGAAGTGTGATGTAGAACAAGTAGCAGAAGCATACATGCTCAAGAGGGATCACCCGAAATTCAAAGGCAACTGAATTTCGGCAACCGGGGCATCGAAGTCGGAATGCCGCGAAACTCACCGAGTCAAAGCGTTTCGCCGTTTGCGGAAGAAGTGTGATGTAGAACAAGTAGCAGAAGCATACATGCTCAAGAGGGATCACCCGAAATTCAAAGGCAACTGAATTTCGGCAACCGGGGCATCGAAGTCGGAATGCCGCGAAACTCACCGAGTCAAAGCGTTTCGCCGTTTGCGGAAGGAAGTGTGATGTAGAACAAGTAGCAGAAGCATACATGCTCAAGAGGGATCACCCGAAATTCAAAGGCAACTGAATTTCGGCAACCGGGGCATCGAAGTCGGAATGCCGCGAAACTCACCGAGTCAAAGCGTTTCGCCGTTTGCGGAAGGAAGTGTGATGTAGAACAAGTAGCAGAAGCATACATGCTCAAGAGGGATCACCCGAAATTCAAAGGCAACTGAATTTCGGCAACCGGGGCATCGAAGTCGGAATGCCGCGAAACTCACCGAGTCAAAGCGTTTCGCCGTTTGCGGAAGGAAGTGTGATGTAGAACAAGTAGCAGAAGCATACATGCTCAAGAGGGATCACCCGAAATTCAAAGGCAACTGAATTTCGGCAACCGGGGCATCGAAGTCGGAATGCCGCGAAACTCACCGAGTCAAAGCGTTTCGCCGTTTGCGGAAGGAAGTGTGATGTAGAACAAGTAGCAGAAGCATACATGCTCAAGAGGGATCACCCGAAATTCAAAGGCAACTGAATTTCGGCAACCGGGGCATCGAAGTCGGAATGCCGCGAAACTCACCGAGTCAAAGCGTTTCGCCGTTTGCGGAAGGAAGTGTGATGTAGAACAAGTAGCAGAAGCATACATGCTCAAGAGGGATCACCCGAAATTCAAAGGCAACTGAATTTCGGCAACCGGGGCATCGAAGTCGGAATGCCGCGAAACTCACCGAGTCAAAGCGTTTCGCCGTTTGCGGAAGAAGTGTGATGTAGAACAAGTAGCAGAAGCATACATGCTCAAGAGGGATCACCCGAAATTCAAAGGCAACTGAATTTCGGCAACCGGGGCATCGAAGTCGGAATGCCGCGAAACTCACCGAGTCAAAGCGTTTCGCCGTTTGCGGAAGGAAGTGTGATGTAGAACAAGTAGCAGAAGCATACATGCTCAAGAGGGATCACCCGAAATTCAAAGGCAACTGAATTTCGGCAACCGGGGCATCGAAGTCGGAATGCCGCGAAACTCACCGAGTCAAAGCGTTTCGCCGTTTGCGGAAGGAAGTGTGATGTAGAACAAGTAGCAGAAGCATACATGCTCAAGAGGGATCACCCGAAATTCAAAGGCAACTGAATTTCGGCAACCGGGGCATCGAAGTCGGAATGCCGCGAAACTCACCGAGTCAAAGCGTTTCGCCGTTTGCGGAAGGAAGTGTGATGTAGAACAAGTAGCAGAAGCATACATGCTCAAGAGGGATCACCCGAAATTCAAAGGCAACTGAATTTCGGCAACCGGGGCATCGAAGTCGGAATGCCGCGAAACTCACCGAGTCAAAGCGTTTCGCCGTTTGCGGAAGAAGTGTGATGTAGAACAAGTAGCAGAAGCATACATGCTCAAGAGGGATCACCCGAAATTCAAAGGCAACTGAATTTCGGCAACCGGGGCATCGAAGTCGGAATGCCGCGAAACTCACCGAGTCAAAGCGTTTCGCCGTTTGCGGAAGGAAGTGTGATGTAGAACAAGTAGCAGAAGCATACATGCTCAAGAGGGATCACCCGAAATTCAAAGGCAACTGAATTTCGGCAACCGGGGCATCGAAGTCGGAATGCCGCGAAACTCACCGAGTCAAAGCGTTTCGCCGTTTGCGGAAGGAAGTGTGATGTAGAACAAGTAGCAGAAGCATACATGCTCAAGAGGGATCACCCGAAATTCAAAGGCAACTGAATTTCGGCAACCGGGGCATCGAAGTCGGAATGCCGCGAAACTCACCGAGTCAAAGCGTTTCGCCGTTTGCGGAAGAAGTGTGATGTAGAACAAGTAGCAGAAGCATACATGCTCAAGAGGGATCACCCGAAATTCAAAGGCAACTGAATTTCGGCAACCGGGGCATCGAAGTCGGAATGCCGCGAAACTCACCGAGTCAAAGCGTTTCGCCGTTTGCGGAAGGAAGTGTGATGTAGAACAAGTAGCAGAAGCATACATGCTCAAGAGGGATCACCCGAAATTCAAAGGCAACTGAATTTCGGCAACCGGGGCATCGAAGTCGGAATGCCGCGAAACTCACCGAGTCAAAGCGTTTCGCCGTTTGCGGAAGGAAGTGTGATGTAGAACAAGTAGCAGAAGCATACATGCTCAAGAGGGATCACCCGAAATTCAAAGGCAACTGAATTTCGGCAACCGGGGCATCGAAGTCGGAATGCCGCGAAACTCACCGAGTCAAAGCGTTTCGCCGTTTGCGGAAGGAAGTGTGATGTAGAACAAGTAGCAGAAGCATACATGCTCAAGAGGGATCACCCGAAATTCAAAGGCAACTGAATTTCGGCAACCGGGGCATCGAAGTCGGAATGCCGCGAAACTCACCGAGTCAAAGCGTTTCGCCTTTGCGGAAGGAAGTGTGATGTAGAACAAGTAGCAGAAGCATACATGCTCAAGAGGGATCACCCGAAATTCAAAGGCAACTGAATTTCGGCAACCGGGGCATCGAAGTCGGAATGCCGCGAAACTCACCGAGTCAAAGCGTTTCGCCGTTTGCGGAAGGAAGTGTGATGTAGAACAAGTAGCAGAAGCATACATGCTCAAGAGGGATCACCCGAAATTCAAAGGCAACTGAATTTCGGCAACCGGGGCATCGAAGTCGGGAATGCCGCGAAACTCACCGAGTCAAAGCGTTGTTATCCGTTTGCGGAAGGAAGTGTGATGTAGAACAAGTAAGCAGAAGCATACATGCACAAGAGGGATCACCCGAAATTCAAAGGCAACTGAATTTCGGCAACCGGGGCATCGAAGTCGGAATGCCGCGAAACTCACCGAGTCAAAGCGTTTTCGCCATTTGCGGAAGGAAGTGTGCTGTAGAACAAGTAGCAGAAGCATACATGCTCAAGAGGGATCACCCGAAATTCAAAGGCAACTGAATTTCGGCAACCGGGGCATCGAAGTCGGAATGCCGCGAAACTCACCGAGTCAAAGCGTTTCGCCATTTGCGGAAGGAAGTGTGCTGTAGAACAAGTAGCAGAAGCATACATGCTCAAGAGGGATCACCCGAAATTCAAAGGCAACTGAATTTCGGCAACCGGGGCATCGAAGTCGGAATGCCGCGAAACTCACCGAGTCAAAGCGTTTCGCCGTTTGCGGAAGGAAGTGTGCTGTAGAACAAGTAGCAGAAGCATACATGCTCAAGAGGGATCACCCGAAATTCAAAGGCAACTGAATTTCGGCAACCGGGGCATCGAAGTCGGAATGCCGCGAAACTCACCGAGTCAAAGCGTTTCGCCATTTGCGGAAGGAAGTGTGCTGTAGAACAAGTAGCAGAAGCATACATGCTCAAGAGGGATCACCCGAAATTCAAAGGCAACTGAATTTCGGCAACCGGGGCATCGAAGTCGGAATGCCGCGAAACTCACCGAGTCAAAGCGTTTCGCCATTTGCGGAAGGAAGTGTGCTGTAGAACAAGTAGCAGAAGCATACATGCTCAAGAGGGATCACCCGAAATTCAAAGGCAACTGAATTTCGGCAACCGGGCATCGAAGTCGGAATGCCGCGAAACTCACCGAGTCAAAGCGTTTCGCCATTTGCGGAAGGAAGTGTGCTGTAGAACAAGTAGCAGAAGCATACATGCTCAAGAGGGATCACCCGAAATTCAAAGGCAACTGAATTTCGGCAACCGGGGCATCGAAGTCGGAATGCCGCGAAACTCACCGAGTCAAAGCGTTTCGCCATTTGCGGAAGGAAGTGTGCTGTAGAACAAGTAGCAGAAGCATACATGCTCAAGAGGGATCACCCGAAATTCAAAGGCAACTGAATTTCGGCAACCGGGGCATCGAAGTCGGAATGCCGCGAAACTCACCGAGTCAAAGCGTTTCGCCATTTGCGGAAGGAAGTGTGCTGTAGAACAAGTAGCAGAAGCATACATGCTCAAGAGGGATCACCCGAAATTCAAAGGCAACTGAATTTCGGCAACCGGGGCATCGAAGTCGGAATGCCGCGAAACTCACCGAGTCAAAGCGTTTCGCCATTTGCGGAAGGAAGTGTGCTGTAGAACAAGTAGCAGAAGCATACATGCTCAAGAGGGATCACCCGAAATTCAAAGGCAACTGAATTTCGGCAACCGGGGCATCGAAGTCGGAATGCCGCGAAACTCACCGAGTCAAAGCGTTTCGCCATTTGCGGAAGGAAGTGTGCTGTAGAACAAGTAGCAGAAGCATACATGCTCAAGAGGGATCACCCGAAATTCAAAGGCAACTGAATTTCGGCAACCGGGGCATCGAAGTCGGAATGCCGCGAAACTCACCGAGTCAAAGCGTTTCGCCATTTGCGGAAGGAAGTGTGCTGTAGAACAAGTAGCAGAAGCATACATGCTCAAGAGGGATCACCCGAAATTCAAAGGCAACTGAATTTCGGCAACCGGGGCATCGAAGTCGGAATGCCGCGAAACTCACCGAGTCAAAGCGTTTCGCCATTTGCGGAAGGAAGTGTGCTGTAGAACAAGTAGCAGAAGCATACATGCTCAAGAGGGATCACCCGAAATTCAAAGGCAACTGAATTTCGGCAACCGGGGCATCGAAGTCGGAATGCCGCGAAACTCACCGAGTCAAAGCGTTTCGCCATTTGCGGAAGGAAGTGTGCTGTAGAACAAGTAGCAGAAGCATACATGCTCAAGAGGGATCACCCGAAATTCAAAGGCAACTGAATTTCGGCAACCGGGGCATCGAAGTCGGAATGCCGCGAAACTCACCGAGTCAAAGCGTTTCGCCATTTGCGGAAGGAAGTGTGCTGTAGAACAAGTAGCAGAAGCATACATGCTCAAGAGGGATCACCCGAAATTCAAAGGCAACTGAATTTCGGCAACCGGGGCATCGAAGTCGGAATGCCGCGAAACTCACCGAGTCAAAGCGTTTCGCCATTTGCGGAAGGAAGTGTGGTGTAGAACAAGTAGCAGAAGCATACATGCTCAAGAGGGATCACCCGAAATTCAAAGGCAACTGAATTTCGGCAACCGGGGCATCGAAGTCGGAATGCCGCGAAACTCACCGAGTCAAAGCGTTTCGCCATTTGCGGAAGGAAGTGTGCTGTAGAACAAGTAGCAGAAGCATACATGCTCAAGAGGGATCACCCGAAATTCAAAGGCAACTGAATTTCGGCAACCGGGGCATCGAAGTCGGAATGCCGCGAAACTCACCGAGTCAAAGCGTTTCGCCATTTGCGGAAGGAAGTGTGCTGTAGAACAAGTAGCAGAAGCATACATGCTCAAGAGGGATCACCCGAAATTCAAAGGCAACTGAATTTCGGCAACCGGGGCATCGAAGTCGGAATGCCGCGAAACTCACCGAGTCAAAGCGTTTCGCCATTTGCGGAAGGAAGTGTGCTGTAGAACAAGTAGCAGAAGCATACATGCTCAAGAGGGATCACCCGAAATTCAAAGGCAACTGAATTTCGGCAACCGGGGCATCGAAGTCGGAATGCCGCGAAACTCACCGAGTCAAAGCGTTTCGCCATTTGCGGAAGGAAGTGTGCTGTAGAACAAGTAGCAGAAGCATACATGCTCAAGAGGGATCACCCGAAATTCAAAGGCAACTGAATTTCGGCAACCGGGGCATCGAAGTCGGAATGCCGCGAAACTCACCGAGTCAAAGCGTTTCGCCATTTGCGGAAGGAAGTGTGCTGTAGAACAAGTAGCAGAAGCATACATGCTCAAGAGGGATCACCCGAAATTCAAAGGCAACTGAATTTCGGCAACCGGGGCATCGAAGTCGGAATGCCGCGAAACTCACCGAGTCAAAGCGTTTCGCCATTTGCGGAAGGAAGTGTGCTGTAGAACAAGTAGCAGAAGCATACATGCTCAAGAGGGATCACCCGAAATTCAAAGGCAACTGAATTTCGGCAACCGGGGCATCGAAGTCGGAATGCCGCGAAACTCACCGAGTCAAAGCGTTTCGCCATTTGCGGAAGGAAGTGTGCTGTAGAACAAGTAGCAGAAGCATACATGCTCAAGAGGGATCACCCGAAATTCAAAGGCAACTGAATTTCGGCAACCGGGGCATCGAAGTCGGAATGCCGCGAAACTCACCGAGTCAAAGCGTTTCGCCATTTGCGGAAGGAAGTGTGCTGTAGAACAAGTAGCAGAAGCATACATGCTCAAGAGGGATCACCCGAAATTCAAAGGCAACTGAATTTCGGCAACCGGGGCATCGAAGTCGGAATGCCGCGAAACTCACCGAGTCAAAGCGTTTCGCCATTTGCGGAAGGAAGTGTGGTGTAGAACAAGTAGCAGAAGCATACATGCTCAAGAGGGATCACCCGAAATTCAAAGGCAACTGAATTTCGGCAACCGGGGCATCGAAGTCGGAATGCCGCGAAACTCACCGAGTCAAAGCATTTCGTCCTTTGCGGAAGGAAGTGTGCTGTAGAACAAGTAGCAGAAGCATACATGCTCAAGAGGGATCACCCGAAATTCAAAGCCAACTGAATTTCGGCAAAACGGGCATCGAAGTCGGAATGTCGCGAAACTTACCGAGTCAAAGCGTTTCGCCATTTGCGGAAGGAAGTGTGCTGTAGAACAAGTAGCAGAAGCATACATGCTCAAGAGGGATCACCCGAAATTCAAAGGCAACTGAATTTCGGCAACCGGGGCATCGAAGTCGGAATGCCGCGAAACTCACCGAGTCAAAGCGTTTCGCCATTTGCGGAAGGAAGTGTGCTGTAGAACAAGTAGCAGAAGCATACATGCTCAAGAGGGATCACCCGAAATTCAAAGGCAACTGAATTTCGGCAACCGGGGCATCGAAGTCGGAATGCCGCGAAACTCACCGAGTCAAAGCGTTTCGCCATTTGCGGAAGGAAGTGTGCTGTAGAACAAGTAGCAGAAGCATACATGCTCAAGAGGGATCACCCGAAATTCAAAGGCAACTGAATTTCGGCAACCGGGGCATCGAAGTCGGAATGCCGCGAAACTCACCGAGTCAAAGCGTTTCGCCATTTGCGGAAGGAAGTGTGCTGTAGAACAAGTAGCAGAAGCATACATGCTCAAGAGGGATCACCCGAAATTCAAAGGCAACTGAATTTCGGCAACCGGGGCATCGAAGTCGGAATGCCGCGAAACTCACCGAGTCAAAGCGTTTCGCCATTTGCGGAAGGAAGTGTGCTGTAGAACAAGTAGCAGAAGCATACATGCTCAAGAGGGATCACCCGAAATTCAAAGGCAACTGAATTTCGGCAACCGGGGCATCGAAGTCGGAATGCCGCGAAACTCACCGAGTCAAAGCGTTTCGCCATTTGCGGAAGGAAGTGTGCTGTAGAACAAGTAGCAGAAGCATACATGCTCAAGAGGGATCACCCGAAATTCAAAGGCAACTGAATTTCGGCAACCGGGGCATCGAAGTCGGAATGCCGCGAAACTCACCGAGTCAAAGCGTTTCGCCATTTGCGGAAGGAAGTGTGCTGTAGAACAAGTAGCAGAAGCATACATGCTCAAGAGGGATCACCCGAAATTCAAAGGCAACTGAATTTCGGCAACCGGGGCATCGAAGTCGGAATGCCGCGAAACTCACCGAGTCAAAGCGTTTCGCCATTTGCGGAAGGAAGTGTGTGTAGAACAAGTAACAGAAGCATACATGCTCAAGAGGGATCACCCGAAATTCAAAGGCAACTGAATTTCGGCAACCGGGGCATCGAAGTCGGAATGCCGCGAAACTCACCGAGTCAAAGCGTTTCGCCATTTGCGGAAGGAAGTGTGGTGTAGAACAAGTAGCAGAAGCATACATGCTCAAGAGGGATCACCCGAAATTCAAAGGCGACTGAATTTCGGCAACTGGGCATCGAAGTCGGAATGCCGCGAAACTCACCGAGTCAAAGCGCTACGCACTTTGCGGAAGGCAGTGTGCTGTAGAACAAGTAGCAGAAGCATACATGCTCAAGAGGGATCACCCGAAATTCAAAGGCAATTGAATTTCAGCAACCGGGGCATCGAAGTCGGAATGCCGCGAAACTCACCGAGTCAAAGTGTTTCGCCATTTGCGGAAGGAAGTGTGCTGTAGAACAAGTAGCAGAAGCATACATGCTCAAGAGGGATCACCCGAAATTCAAAGGAAACTGAATTTCGGCAACCGGGGCATCGAAGTCGGAATGCCGCCAAACTCACCGAGTCAAAGCGTTTCGCCATTTGCGGAAGGAAGTGTGCTGTAGAACAAGTAGCAGAAGCATACATGCTCAAGAGGGATCACCCGAAATTCAAAGGCAACTGAATTTCGGCAACCGGGGCATCGAAGTCGGAATGCCGCGAAACTCACCGAGTCAAAGCGTTTCGCCATTTGCGGAAGGAAGTGTGCTGTAGAACAAGTAGCAGAAGCATACATGCTCAAGAGGGATCACCCGAAATTCAAAGGCAACTGAATTTCGGCAACCGGGGCATCGAAGTCGGAATGCCGCGAAACTCACCGAGTCAAAGCGTTTCGCCGTTTGCGGAAGGAAGTGTGCTGTAGAACAAGTAGCAGAAGCATACATGCTCAAGAGGGATCACCCGAAATTCAAAGGCAACTGAATTTCGGCAACCGGGGCATCGAAGTCGGAATGCCGCGAAACTCACCGAGTCAAAGCGTTTCGCCTTTAGCGGAAGGAAGTGTGCTGTAGAACAAGTAGCAGAAGCATACATGCTCAAGAGGGATCACCCGAAATTCAAAGGCAACTGAATTTCGGCAACCGGGGCATCGAAGTCGGAATGCCGCGAAACTCACCGAGTCAAAGCGTTTCGCCATTTGCGGAAGGAAGTGTGCTGTAGAACAAGTAGCAGAAGCATACATGCTCAAGAGGGATCACCCGAAATTCAAAGGCAACTGAATTTCGGCAACCGGGGCATCGAAGTCGGAATGCCGCGAAACTCACCGAGTCAAAGCGTTTCGCCATTTGCGGAAGGAAGTGTGCTGTAGAACAAGTAGCAGAAGCATACATGCTCAAGAGGGATCACCCGAAATTCAAAGGCAACTGAATTTCGGCAACCGGGGCATCGAAGTCGGAATGCCGCGAAACTCACCGAGTCAAAGCGTTTCGCCATTTGCGGAAGGAAGTGTGGTGTAGAACAAGTAGCAGAAGCATACATGCTCAAGAGGGATCACCCGAAATTCAAAGGCAACTGAATTTCGGCAACCGGGGCATCGAAGTCGGAATGCCGCGAAACTCACCGAGTCAAAGCGTTTCGCCATTTGCGGAAGGAAGTGTGCTGTAGAACAAGTAGCAGAAGCATACATGCTCAAGAGGGATCACCCGAAATTCAAAGGCAACTGAATTTCGGCAACCGGGGCATCGAAGTCGGAATGCCGCGAAACTCACCGAGTCAAAGCGTTTCGCCTTTGCGGAAGGAAGTGTGCTGTAGAACAAGTAGCAGAAGCATACATGCTCAAGAGGGATCACCCGAAATTCAAAGGCAACTGAATTTCGGCAACCGGGGCATCGAAGTCGGAATGCCGCGAAACTCACCGAGTCAAAGCGTTTCGCCATTTGCGGAAGGAAGTGTGCTGTAGAACAAGTAGCAGAAGCATACATGCTCAAGAGGGATCACCCGAAATTCAAAGGCAACTGAATTTCGGCAACCGGGCATCGAAGTCGGAATGCCGCGAAACTCACCGAGTCAAAGCGTTTCGCCATTTGCGGAAGGAAGTGTGCTGTAGAACAAGTAGCAGAAGCATACATGCTCAAGAGGGATCACCCGAAATTCAAAGGCAACTGAATTTCGGCAACCGGGGCATCGAAGTCGGAATGCCGCGAAACTCACCGAGTCAAAGCGTTTCGCCATTTGCGGAAGGAAGTGTGCTGTAGAACAAGTAGCAGAAGCATACATGCTCAAGAGGGATCACCCGAAATTCAAAGGCAACTGAATTTCGGCAACCGGGCATCGAAGTCGGAATGCCGCGAAACTCACCGAGTCAAAGCGTTTCGCCATTTGCGGAAGGAAGTGTGCTGTAGAACAAGTAGCAGAAGCATACATGCTCAAGAGGGATCACCCGAAATTCAAAGGCAACTGAATTTCGGCAACCGGGGCATCGAAGTCGGAATGCCGCGAAACTCACCGAGTCAAAGCGTTTCGCCATTTGCGGAAGGAAGTGTGCTGTAGAACAAGTAGCAGAAGCATACATGCTCAAGAGGGATCACCCGAAATTCAAAGGCAACTGAATTTCGGCAACCGGGGCATCGAAGTCGGAATGCCGCGAAACTCACCGAGTCAAAGCGTTTCGCCATTTGCGGAAGGAAGTGTGCTGTAGAACAAGTAGCAGAAGCATACATGCTCAAGAGGGATCACCCGAAATTCAAAGGCAACTGAATTTCGGCAACCGGGGCATCGAAGTCGGAATGCCGCGAAACTCACCGAGTCAAAGCGTTTCGCCATTTGCGGAAGGAAGTGTGCTGTAGAACAAGTAGCAGAAGCATACATGCTCAAGAGGGATCACCCGAAATTCAAAGGCAACTGAATTTCGGCAACCGGGGCATCGAAGTCGGAATGCCGCGAAACTCACCGAGTCAAAGCGTTTCGCCATTTGCGGAAGGAAGTGTGCTGTAGAACAAGTAGCAGAAGCATACATGCTCAAGAGGGATCACCCGAAATTCAAAGGCAACTGAATTTCGGCAACCGGGGCATCGAAGTCGGAATGCCGCGAAACTCACCGAGTCAAAGCGTTTCGCCATTTGCGGAAGGAAGTGTGCTGTAGAACAAGTAGCAGAAGCATACATGCTCAAGAGGGATCACCCGAAATTCAAAGGCAACTGAATTTCGGCAACCGGGGCATCGAAGTCGGAATGCCGCGAAACTCACCGAGTCAAAGCGTTTCGCCATTTGCGGAAGGAAGTGTGCTGTAGAACAAGTAGCAGAAGCATACATGCTCAAGAGGGATCACCCGAAATTCAAAGGCAACTGAATTTCGGCAACCGGGGCATCGAAGTCGGAATGCCGCGAAACTCACCGAGTCAAAGCGTTTCGCCATTTGCGGAAGGAAGTGTGCTGTAGAACAAGTAGCAGAAGCATACATGCTCAAGAGGGATCACCCGAAATTCAAAGGCAACTGAATTTCGGCAACCGGGGCATCGAAGTCGGAATGCCGCGAAACTCACCGAGTCAAAGCGTTTCGCCATTTGCGGAAGGAAGTGTGCTGTAGAACAAGTAGCAGAAGCATACATGCTCAAGAGGGATCACCCGAAATTCAAAGGCAACTGAATTTCGGCAACCGGGGCATCGAAGTCGGAATGCCGCGAAACTCACCGAGTCAAAGCGTTTCGCCTTTGCGGAAGGAAGTGTGCTGTAGAACAAGTAGCAGAAGCATACATGCTCAAGAGGGATCACCCGAAATTCAAAGGCAACTGAATTTCGGCAACCGGGGCATCGAAGTCGGAATGCCGCGAAACTCACCGAGTCAAAGCGTTTCGCCATTTGCGGAAGGAAGTGTGGTGTAGAACAAGTAGCAGAAGCATACATGCTCTAGAGGGATCACCCGAAATTCAAAGGCGACTGAATTTCGGCAACCGGGGCATCGAAGTCGGAATGCCGCGAAACTCACCGAGTCAAAGCGTTTCGCCATTTGCGGAAGGAAGTGTGTAGAACAAGTCGCAGAAGCATACATGCTCAAGAGCGATCACCCGAAATTCAAAGGCAACTGAATTTCGGCAACCGGGGCATCGAAGTCGTAATGCCGCGAAACTCACCGAGTCAAAGCGTTTCGCCATTTGGGGAAGGAAGTGTGATGTAGAACAAGTAGCAGAAGCATACATGCTCTAGAGGGATCACCCGAAATTCAAAGGCAACTGAATTTCGGCAACCGGGGCATCGAAGTCGGAATGCCGCGAAACTCACCGAGTCAAAGCGTTTCGCCATTTGCGGAAGGAAGTGTGCTGTAGAACAAGTAGCAGAAGCATACATGCTCAAGAGGGATCACCCGAAATTCAAAGGCAACTGAATTTCGGCAACCGGGGCATCGAAGTCGGAATGCCGCGAAACTCACCGAGTCAAAGCGTTTCGCCATTTGCGGAAGGAAGTGTGCTGTAGAACAAGTAGCAGAAGCATACATGCTCAAGAGGGATCACCCGAAATTCAAAGGCAACTGA